>CM033474.1:190486843-190885396 GCA_019447015.1 Hymenochirus boettgeri | reverse complement strand
GTCTTTATTCAACCTTAATTACTATGTTACTATGTTACTATGTTACACAATCTACACAAACATAATCATAACGTTCCTGAACATTTCAAACAATACACAGTCTTAGGTTGACAATTACAATTAAATCTAACAGAATTATTCTCAGTATTGGCCATTGCATTAAACATAAAACATGAGCATTACTAGACAAACAATTCACACTCCAGCACACCAAGTTTGTTAGTATTAAGACAGACAAAAATTACCACATAAACTCTAGAGAGACATCACCTGACTGAGGATGACATTCCAGCAGAGACTCTCAGACCGATAGGGATTGATTTTGATAGACAAAGTCCGGAATAAAACCAAAAAAAAATGGTCTTACCAATGCATTGTGAAAATTTGCCTATTAACCCTTCCACCGTCTGTCTTTGAGAACCTCCACTGGACTGTACCCTTAAAGAGAAATATCTCGGTGGAACCTCCATCTGAAAGTCAGTCCACACATGGTACCTGTTTGTCACCCTGGCATTGATTGATGTCACATCTAGAGACCAAATTGATAAAAGAAGGAGGTCCTTTATTGCATGTGCCAGAGGACAGGCCACGCACTACTCTGAGTGTGTAGCAAGTCTAAATTACAGAGGTTTGCTCACTGGGTTATATAGGCAAAATGACATCACACTGTGGAATGTTATATAATTCACAACACATGTTGGGCGTACATTCATGGAAACAAAGAGACCTATCAGAAGAGGTATTGTGTCCCCTCCCAGCACTATATGTGTTTTTCATTAAGGAGACGTAGAACCTATAACTTTAACCCCTTCACTCCAGCCTCAAATTCTTCTCCATTCTATACCTTGAATCCAGATTTCCTCCGTTTAAACTTTGGTTCTAAACAATAGCTTTAGAGCCTGGTAGTCCTACACCTCTAGAGCCTTATGGTCCAATACCTCTAGAGCCTTGTAGTCCTAACCATTTTAACTCTTTGGCCATTAATTAGATATATCTGATTAGGGCATAATTATACATTATTATCAACTATATTAGGGACCCTAGGTGACCACCTGTCAGGCCCCTGTTCTCAGATTTCCTGGTGGGCCCCAGTCTAGTCCGAGACTGTTGAGCTGTAAGAACAATGAAAAAGATACATTCTTAACTGGATCTCAAAATACTTTTTTCTATTACGAGCATCAATGGATTGTATACCCTAGAACTTTCCATTCAGTTTCATATTTAGCATGCAAATACATACATTCTTTCCCATCCCAGTCTCTCTGTAGTTTTTTGCTTTGTGCATTATTCAAACAGGGCTTTGCTGTCTTCTCACACTGGCGTGTTGCACACTGCTGCTGGAGGTACTGTAAGCTGCCTTTTCCATGTCCCCATGAGTGTGCACTCCAATGAAGATTTAGGGGCACCCACCCTTAGAAATATGCACACAACTTGAAGGCAAAAATAACCCTATATTTTCTTCTTTCTTAAAGGGGAAGTTCAGTGCAAATACATGTACTTTTCAGAAAAAAGAGCAGTATTTTTCCCAATGACCGTAATGTGCCGATTCAGCATTTGTCGTCGTGTATAAATAAATGCAACCGAAATACTGACTTCCTGTTTGCAGGAACCTAGAGTAGAGACCGTTATGGTCTTGCCCATGACCCAGGGCCTGGGTTGATTCAGTTGCTCAGTAGAGATCTGAGAATCTTGACCATCCAACAGCCAATCAGTAGAAATTACTTTTAGGAACGTTCCATGGATGAGTGGCATCCTGGGAAGAAGGAGGACCGTTGAACCTGAAAGTAGCTCAATAATGCAACAGCAGAGAACAGCAAAGGGTATGAAATCAACTGATTTTTCAAAATGGGAGATAATATATAGAATAACTAAGTATGCATTACACAAACTAACAATTTAACATATATTGATAATTTCCACTGAACTTTCCCTTTAATTCATTTAGAATTCTTATTTTAATAATATTTTGTTACTAAAACGTTGATTATTTATGTCAGCAGTCATTTTAACCGTTTATTACTTAATTCATAATTAATTTATCTGAGTTGATAGTCATGGTTAAATTGCATTAGACATTATTTTTATTAGATTTTAACTTACGTTTTCAACACTTTTCAAAAATGTCTTTTTTAATTACAATACTTGAGATAAACACGTGATGAATTTTCTCCAGATTTTAAATTCTGCTTTAATTGCATGATTATCAGACGTTTATCTTGAGCATACCAATTTACATTTATTTCATATGTAGTCATTTAAACGGTACATGAATTAAACATTTGAATAAAAAGTAGAGCCGTACACAATATAGAACTACTGCTTATTCAGTATTACATGGCAACTAAAGGGAAATGTATGCTACAATATAGTTTGTAAATTTTTTCACACATATTAAATTTCCCAAATCACAATATTTCCTTAACTTTGAATTTTTGTAAAGAAAAGCTGAAGATTGGGCACATTGGCAGTACTGCATGCAGAACAAGTCCTACCAACCTGTCATCCTTAATATACTGTACCATCTCTGCACTTAATGACTGCTGATATTATTATACCACATATATGCTTCACATATCACATAGATTTTTAAAAAAAAACTAAAAATACAAAAAAACCCAAAATACTATAATATTGCACATGTAATTAGAATAAAATAACCCACACCTGCTAACAAGAAAGAAATTTTAAAGTACCAAGTTAAAACGTGTTCTCAATCTGTGGTCCAGCTAATTATACAGCAATAAGGATTAATTGTCACAAACCTTGAATCTGCATTTTTTCCCCCTTTTCTGGCCCTCCTTTTACTACCTTTGAATGCTTGGAGCTTTACATTTTTAAGGGGGCGGAGCACAGTCAGTTAGTACAGAACTGTCAATCGCCCACTCCTTTAGCCTAAATCTGTTTCTTCTCCTTGCTCCACTGTGTGTACAAACTGTATTTTTTCTATTAAAGTAAAGCTTATTCCTGTTACTGTGTGGCTAATTGATTTAATATTATGATAATGGAAAGGAATAATCATTATCTGTTACTATGTTGCTATGTGCTTTTTTCTTTACCTGCAGCTAATACCCAGTCCTGCATTTAGCTGCTGTTTAGTGTTAGTAGAGCAGCCCCTATCTAGCACCATACCTGAAGAAATTGATTCTAAAGCCCCAATACACATAAACACCCCCCCAAACTCCTCCAGCTGAAAAACAAAAAAATATAATTTATTTCAAGTAGTGACAACAGCTGCCAGAGATGCTTAACACAAAATCACAAGGTGAGTGCTCTTAGCTATAGTTTACTGTTTTGAGACACAGCTCATCTCTACTCCCCCACTATAGCTGAGTCCCAGTGTCTGAGCACAGAACAATGGGAAATGCCTACTAACTGGGAATGAAATAAACAGGACATGTGCAGATATGCTGAAAGGGAACACTGGAAACAGAAAGGGATCGAGTTCCTGGCAGATCTAAAAGTATTGAAATGGATAATGTAATATATAGCCCATAGTGTGATGAGTAGAGCTGAGATGAACCCACATCATAAATGCAATTATTTGGAAAAGTAGTGAAACAGTTAACGGGCATAGATGCTGCATAGTATGGGAAGCTTCTGATCCTGCAGCTTATTGAAAAATGTAACTGCATCCATATATCTATTTGAGAATAATTTAATGTAATTTAAAATAATAATATGAAAGCGTTTCTCCCCTGAACATTTTTAAATGTTTTCTTAATATAGTGCATTTAGTTCATGTAAGTAATAGATTCTGTAACTAAAGCTGGGTACACACCTATCGATTTTTCCTCCTGACCGACCGTTCGATACTTTCGAACGGTCGGCCAGGAGGAAGGACTGTCGGTCGCGGCAAAAGCAGCCGCGTCCGATAGTCACCGCGACCGATCGTGCGGTCCATAGAGTCACCGCGACCGATCGTGCGGTCCTTTTAGAGCTGCTTTTTACCCTGCAGTTTATTTAGCAGCCAGCATGAATTTTATACAGCCTTCCTGTGGTAATGTAAAATAGTGTTTCATCTGTTTAAGCACACAGCCTGCAAGGTCACAGGTTGACCTTCACAGACTTATTTTTATTTTTTGTTCCAATTAAGTTCCTAGCAAAAAATGAAGATTCTACACATAGTAGTGTTCTACATATTATGTCTGGTGGGTTAGGGGTAAAAGCTCTGCAACATGAGGTTGCAGGTTCAATTCCCCAGACGGAAATTGCTCTGCTGTGACAGGAAGATGGATGATCTCTGTGCTGTTATTTGATTGGCTGTCAGCTTCTAGACAGTAGAAGTTGTTTTGGTCAGTTGAGCACTACAGAGCACTACATGTGAAGCATATTATGTTTCACCCAGCTAAAGTGGATTATGGGAGCTGACCCCTATTACCCACAGGTTACTTTCATTAATCACCTAGCAGCCACAGCAAAGGAAGAGGTGAAACACAGCTTGTTGTATGTTTGTGAATATGATCTGTCTATTGGGACAATGTTGCCAGGAGCCTTTAGCTCCCCTTTAAAAGCAGCATTATAATGGGGTATAACACTTTTAAACATTTTAAATAAAGCATTAAATTGGATAAGCACCATACTTCTACTTGTGTCTGTGTAAGGCTGGGTTCAAACCTGTGAATTTTTATCAAGAACATTGGACACTAGTTTAATTTTTTTTTTTAACAAATTTGTGCTCTGTTTTGATAATCACAGACCTGTTATCTGGCACATATAATCTTTGTTTTTGGCTCTTTGTATTACAGTCTCAATTTCTTTGTTCAACTACTTGTCAGTTGTCAGATTGTGCAAACAATTAGCAGCAGTTATTTTGCATAACAAAATGTAAATAACATTCAGCAGATGTTAACAAGGAATCATCTATACCTGCCATCTGTTATTTGTGTATTTTTAAAATATTGGCTATATGCACTGTAAAAGGTTTTGCCTCCCCCCCCAATACTTACATTAAGCATTTTTATTTTGCAAATCCTTTATCAAAATAAAAAAATATCAGAAATGGGTAACATGCCTATCATTTTTAAATATATTATATACTGTTTAACAAACTGCATTAGTTTTAGGAATATATAACCCACACACATTTGTACAGTGTACATTTTAAAACATTATCGTGCATCAGAATCATTACTTAAATGCACTCTGTATATTTGTTCTCTATCATCTCATTATCTTCTTAAAATTCTCACTAAACAAATAATATATTTGATGTTTCTTGCCTCAAAAATGTTTTAAAATGTGCTCAATAGAACTCAGTAGAACTATTTGTAGGTAATATACATCACTGATTGTTTGCATATTTTTCTTAGCCTTTTGTAAAATTAAATGTAGGGATTAACCTGTAATATTCCTGCTGCATGAACTATTGGCAAAAAACTGTGAGTCTAACTGTGAATCAGAATGACACTGTGGCTTCACTGTGTCCAGGTCCATCAAGATGAGACATTGGATGGAATGATGGGATGTTTTCTGAGACTATAAAAGCTAGAGAAAAGGGGAGTCTCACTCTCTGCTGAGTGGATACACAGGCCTGAAAGCCTATCTTCCTGCCTGTATTTGTGGAAATAGGGGAGACTGTTCCTGCAACCTGACCTGGCTGGATTAGTGACTAGCTGTTAAAGAGATTCTATTTTCTAGAGGGATTGTCCCAGAATTCATGTACAACACCATCCCAAGGATTATCTGTGGCAAAGGGATAAAGATGAGAAGTTGCTATCCACTTCCTTTTCTGTGCACCATTAAGTAACAGGTACCTTAAATATAACCCACAGGCCTGCAACTGGTGTGGGTAGCACTTCCCAGGGACACTTGGACACAGGAGACTACAATGCTATAAAAGTACATGTATTATTCATTTCCTATTATATTTCATAAGTATATATATATAGATATATATTATATATTATAATATATATTATATATATATGTAGTAATGACATAAAGTATATAGAAATGTAAATAAGGCACAAATCTATAAATAAATAAAAGTACTTAGTAGTCCCCACTACTGTTTTGTAATGGTATCTTCAAAATGGACTGTTAAGCCACACCCCAGGAAGTTTTACAGGGAGGCAATGGAAGCTTATAAAGGAACATATTTCTCACTTCCCTTTTAGTGTTGTATCCAATGGTGGGCTTAATATTAGATTGACATCAGTGTTAGTGAATCAAAACATTTTCTGAGTGTTAGAAGAAGTAGGAAGTGTTAGTAAAAAGTTGCAAGACTTGTATGTCACTTCCTTTGTAAAACATGTGACAATCTTAGTAAAAACTCTCACATAACTCCACCCCACCCTTCCCCTCTTAATAGACAAAAAGGAAAGCTGCTGTTTGCTGGACAGTAAGAGATATCCATAGATCAGGGATAGGCAACCAGTAGATCTCCAGATGTTTGGAAACTACAACTCCCAGCATTCCTCTGCAAGCACTCTTTGTCTATTGGCCTTTGTCCAGCATACATGAAATATATTCAGTTTTGCATTATCATTTGTCTATATATATAAATTAGAGGGTTTACAAAGCCGTATAAAAAAAAACAGTCTTAAAAACACAGGTTTATGCACCACCAAATAAAATAGTGTTAAAGTCACACTCACCAATCTAATGCCAGATAGTGTGACTAATTTTTTCAGTCTTACATAGCAGTTAAAACAACTGTAAGCTGTAAGATATATCTATAAAATAGGTTTGCAATGGATTCAGTTTAATTATACAGTAACCAAGAGGTGCATTGCTCCTGTTTTGGAGTTAGTTGCGGTAACTGATGTTATATCGATTAGCGCAACCTTAACTCCTGTAATGTGTTGGCGCTGTGGCTAACTAGGATGTTAACTATGCAGCCGCTGCAACTGATTTTATATATCCACAGTGGCATTCTATTTAGCCACTTGTAATGCCAGCTATTAGCTAATAGCTGGTGTTAGAAGTTTTCATTGGGCAACGGATAATGGCTTTCAGGGGAAGCATGTTATAGGTTCAGGAAACCAGACAATTTTAGGTTGCAAATATCTTTTGATCCTTTGTAGTTGGATAATAACAATTGTTATTTGGTCAACAGCAATCTTAGATGGCTAAAATTTTTAAACCTTCAGAGAGTTGGTTGCAAATTTTCTAATTCAATTTGACAAATCAAGATCCCAAAAAGTCAATTCTCTTTTCTCCTGGCAATCATAAATGAATTCAGGCAGTGCCCTGGAACCTTCCAAAGTATACAATACTGTGAATTAAGTTAGGTAGGAATTGTAGAAAAGAAGGTACTGTAAAGTGAAAATGAATGCAGACACAGACTTAGATCATTCATCATTTTCTAGAAAGTGAAAAATTGAATCCATTATGCTCGCTTCATACATTTTAATATCTGTACTTCTGAAAGTTTAGGCATATTGTACTGTTATAATATCATCACTGTCTGCAATGGAGATACTCATTATAAATTCCATAAAAAAGCATGATCTAGTAGACTAGCTAACATCATGATTGTTATGGGCTAATATATGTACAGGGTTTTTTAGTTTTTAGAGAATAAAGAGTTTCTTTTGGCATCCAAATTTTAAGAAAAGCCTAAAGTTAAAAAAAAATTAAATTACATTCAGTTATTAAGACAAAATAAATAAATATATTTATACAGAATGCCATTAATAATGACAGGTATATAATATTTTCTTTTTTTAGTTATATAATAAAAACTATTAGTCGTTCTTGATTGTATTTTTGATTTGATTTTATCACACAGTAATTTAAAAGATACAGATTATGTTAAGTGTTCATCTTAATTTCCCTTTAACGAGATCTTGTTATTTTTTCCGGGGAGAAAAAAGATATATATAGAGATTTTACATACTATGACAAAGTTGATATATATAAGTATACAAGGTGATTCAATATAAAATTTAATTGTTACTTACCTTTGTGCAATCCCGCAATACTTTACAAAATGTAAACAAGATAACGTTTGGTATTGCATCGGGGGATTGCATAAAGGGAAGATGTTTCAGTAGCCCCAGAATAAAGTTCCCCTACAGAACCCCGTTAAGTTTCATGCTACTAAACAGGGGGTTTTGTATTGGGTGCACAGCACTATTTCAAAAAACATTCGAAAATGGCGATGTGCCCTAAAATACGTGTAAAACACACGTTAACCTGATATTATTATATTCAGGTTAACGTGGGTTTTAGATGGATTTGACCCATATTTATATTTCCCTAAAAGTATTTACAGTATATAATTTTTAATATTATCAGATTATTTCACAAACATCTAAATGGAATCCTAGTGCACATCCAATAAAATGAAAATTCTAAAATGTTCTAATTGTATTTCTGCTTACACATGAAACAAAACCAGCTACAATTATATCATTATCTTGAGTGTGATAGGGCACACTGATCTACCATTAGACAGTCAGAGGGGTGCATCCAAATTTAGGTACTGAATATAGTTTTTAAATTATTTTATATTAATTTTTATTATAGTCATGTCTATAGAGTTGGTATATAATAAACAATGGCTAACTACAGTAACTGCATTAATTCTATTTAAATTGTGTAACTATAGACTCTGTATATACAATACTTTGCATTTAAAGCTAAATACACAAGACTTACACAAGACCCCAGATTTGCCACAGTATGTTAGACCCACATAAATACTATCGGAGATTCAATAAACGTTCTTATCGTTTAAAATGGGGCTAATTTTGCCCCAACCAATCAGATGTTAGCTTTCAAATGTTACATAAGATCTGATTAAGGTTGGAGCAAAATTAGCACCATTTTAAACAATAAGAACTTTTATTAAATACCCCTGTATATATTTTATATATTATAAGCATATTTTGTAGTAGCCTCATTAATCTTCAACACATCATTTTCATTTTAGTAACATTTAACAATCTTATGTTTCACAGCAAGAATGGTATTATTTCTAAGATATTATATATAGTAACATACTTTTGACTTATCCTGAAGGGACAATTGAATCACCTTATAAGAAGTGTATCCAAAGGTAGAAATGTCTTACCATTCCCTGGGCACCAGTTAAGGAAAATATAATCTTTTTTAAATTTCAGTTTTTTTCTTTGCTTTATATAACATGTTCTAAAAATTCAACATATTCATGAATAATTGCAGGCTAAATTTGTTCAAAGCTATTAATGGCTGTCTCTTTTCAATAGGCACATTAAACTATAAAAACTATTTCTAATGTATTTTCTTCCAAGAATACACAGGAATACACAATGTATTGAGTTCAGGTGCCTTATGAAGAGTAAATTTGGTAAGTTAGTGTACAGAATACATTTTATTCAACAGGCAGGTTACTAAAATTTTACACAGTTTAGTAACAAATACCTGTTGTGCTTAGCTTTACATCTGATAGTTGATAGAGCTAGATAGATGGACAGACAGATAGTTAAGACAGAAAGGGACAGAAGGGAAGCAAATTTGATTATGCAAAGATCCCCCCCCCCGCCTTCTACATAACGAATACAATCATGGGTGCTCCTTCTCTTTCTCCTTTATAGGACTTACATGGCTGATGAATGGCAAAAACATTTAGGTCAATGGTTCTGAATCCTTAAAAGTATAGAAATTTATTTCTCAAGCCAAAAAAAACAAAAAAAAAGTTGCAGAACAGTTTACATTGTAAGATCAAATCTTGAATTAAGTTTAAATAAGATTAAGTATTAATATTATTAAATTTACTGAGGAACAATGGTGCTGGTGATGTCAAAGCTCACAGTTCTAGCAAGAAAAAAGACCCTTTACACTGCTGTAACTTCGGATAGACTACAGCAAAAGTTATGATCCTGGAGTTATTTTAAAGGTAGGAGTGTGCTCTTTTAAAATACAATCCACTTGTTTGGAGGTTACGGTTCACCTTTAAGCTTTGGTTACAGTGTATTATTTAGTTTCAGATAGTTATAAATTACTGCCATTTTCAACACATTTCATGTTTGTTATGAAGTGGAGTTTTCTGCAAAGTAAACAGATATCTTATTTTAAAGTGATTTGTGTTGTTGAAAGATGCATATGCTGATGACATAAACTTTCAGGGTTTCAGCTCTGGAATTGATGACTTGGGGCATCACTACAAGTGTATACAAGCTAGAAAACCTTCACTGCATTTATCTTATTTTACATGGCTTGTTTTTTGGTGTAATACAGAGAATACAGAGAATACAGAGAATACAGATATTGTGTGTTGTGTTTAACAAAAGAAAAGGCCACATTTACTTGGGAACTGTCTTCCTTTTTTTTTGAAGGTCTTTGTGGTGATACAAACCTTGTAATTCAGCTTAATGAAAGAGAAAATTTAATTTGAAGTAACTCTTTAATGGGTTTTATAATTGCAGAAAAATGAATAATTTAATGGAAAATTAGAAAATTTTGCTGAAAAGTACAGCAATGATGTGTAATGATTTCATTAACCTTTACCTGGGGTAGGACACTCTGTGGTTGTTTTTGTGAGTTAGATATATAATATATGTGGATTTAAAGACTTTTTAATTATTTCCTTTGTTTTAATTGTGGAAAAGTATTTTTTTAATGATCTCACTTTTTGACTTTTAAGTTTAGTGCTTTGATAGGGAAATTCTGTGTCTTTAAATTGGTATGTAAAATGTAGTAGAAGAGAGACACATTCTTTTCCCATTATTATAATGAATCAATAAATGTGATAAACAGAATTATTTATTGTATGTTCCTTGGTTTTATTTTGACAGTATCTACATTTCTTTTGTAGAATAAGTGCACTAGGACCTTAGCCCCAATGTCTAGTCTTATTAACACTTTGTGCACTCTTACAGAAACCACATGGAAGTCCGGAGCTTTTTATCAAAACTTTATTAAAACCTTGTCCACAACTGGTGATGGACTGGTTGTAAACACTGTTTTCAATAAACTTCTAAGGAATCGGCATGTACATGGTTTTAAGTAGGGATGGCTGGTTCTCGTATTTTCGAAAATTTTTGAAATTACGAGGATTCCTTGTATTTTCGAAAATACGTATTTTCTAAAATTTTAGAAATTATGTATTTTCTAAAATTTTCGAAATTACGAGGATTTATCGTATCTTCGAGGATTTTTTTCATTTTTATGGGTCCGCTCGCGGATTTTAAAATTTTAGGTTTTTTTCCAAAAATTCGCAGATCCTCGCAGAGTTTTAAGTATCAAAATAAAATAAAATTAAGGGCAGGATTTATCCATAGCTGCAATGCAACTTTAACCATTTGTTGCGCTACATATTGCTTTTTTATGGCACAAAACCCATATTGAATTAAGGAAGGGAGAAATACCCAGAGCAATTGGGTAAATCACCCTGTAAGTGGTTTTAAAACTGAAGCCTTGTATATAATATTTGAAAAAACATTTCTAGTCAAAGATTTTTGTATTTATACTTGTGCCTAAATTATTCCTCTAAACAATCAGGAAGATTCAATTAAAGTTCTTATCGTTAAAAATGGTGCTAATTTTGCCCCAACAATCAGATCTTATGTAACAATTGAAAGCTAACATCTGATTGGGTGGGGCCTAATTAGCACCATTTCTTGAATTTCCCTGTATATTTTATCACATATGTTGCTTCATGCCAAGATAGAGAAAAATAAGATTATTGATTTTTATACCTTTATATTTTTTTTTTGGCCTACACATCTGCAGGAATGTATGGATTGCTGGGTGAAGCTGGATAGTTATAAGGATGGTCTGCAGGCCTTAATGGAAAAGCACAAAGACCAAGCTACAACAGTTAAACCAACAGGTGAAGGACAACATACCTAACAGAAATTTTGTGACTGGCAAATCTTTATGACCCAGCAATCCTAATATATTACTGGGGACTGGTGCAATATTACACATTTGTTATCTTCCATATTACCGCAAGTACCCAAAAAAGCACTTTTTATACAGGAACTTTTTTTTTTTACATGTGTACAGTAAGCTGGACTGTGGATAGTGAGGTCGAATGGACTTGTTTTTATAAACTTGTATTTTTTTTTTTGATCATGGATGAACTTTACAATTATTTTTTCATATATCTTTTAATTATGAATATTGTATATTGATAATTGTGCAAGGATATATCTACTACCACACTTTATTATGTCACATCTGCGCTTTAATAATTTATATGTAGAATCATATTTGATCTTTAATGGTTCATGAGTTGACTAATAAGGCTATAATTTAGTAAATATACAGTGTTATTCAATAAATGTTCTTATCGTTTAAAATGGAGCTAATTTTGCCCCAACCAATCAGAGCTTATTTAACATTTGAAAGCTAACATCTGATTGGTTGGGGCAAAATTAGCACCATTTTGAATAACCCTGATAGTGGTTTTTATTTACGTTTTTATATTTATGCATAATTAGTAAATTCTATTTATATATATTCTATATAAAGAATTTATTATATTAGTTTTTTTGTTGCTCTATTCATAGTACCTGGCTAGAGGGTTTTCTTTCCCCTAGGGGCAAGAGATTACAGATTGATCCAACCTGAGCAACCTGAGAAGATGTGAAGATGGACATTTTTAAAATTTATATGCTATCAAATGTTGGTGAGTCAAGGTGGTCACGTCTGCAGGAGACCCCTGTATAAAGTGTGTTTTGATATGTGCCAGTTGTTCAGCAACTGCATGCACATTACAGTTATGTTATTGTATGGCACTGTTTTATAAAGCATTTGTTTCATAAAGCTGTTTCCATAATTACAACCAACTTATCAATGTTATATGTTGTTTTTAGCAGCGACCACAAAATGGGGGTATAATGTGTGTTTCAATTTTTTAAACCAGCACCGCAAAGTTTGTCAATCAGTGGATCATTGATTATTTCAAGATATCTTAAATTACCAGTTTAGTGTGGTCAAAATGCTATAGAAGCATGCCTTGCCCTTTTTTCTGATGCACTGTTTAAGCTTTTTTATATCTTTCCTACACATGCCTTATTCTAGCCCTGTGTTTGAAACATACAGAACACATATTTCAATGCAGTAACACACCCAAAAGGGGCCCATAAAATACCATGCAAATTAATAGAAATATATGAATTTGTGTTTAAATGTATTTTTACCCAAGAAGTAATGATTGCTAAAGAAGGCGATACCACACCTTTATAGGGGGAGGATATAGAAGTGAACCTGAACTTAGCACCAGCTCTGTGCAATGCATTTCTCATCAGTGTGCCTTATTAAAGGGAATGTTGGAGGGTAGGAAGAGTGTGTTTTTAGTATTCAATATTTTTTATTTTTATTTTCCATATATACATAAAAAGAAAAAACAACATTGCATTTCCATACATTTGTCCTATTATTTCTTGATCGCAACATTCATTCAGGGTGGTATTTTCCAATGCTATTGACAGCTTAAAGGCTACATACAGTAATTGTCCTATATTGTATAATTATTTAGATACATCTATATTTTTTATCTAGGTTTCTCGCATCCAGTCAGGTAAGTGTTTAGTATATTTGCTGTTTAGCCACATGGACCAGGTTTTTTGAAATGCAGGTATTGAGTCATTTAGCACATGAAATATTCTTTCATTTATACATATTTCGTTGAGTCTATCTATTACTCTGTTATATGAGAGTGTTATCTGCTGGTATCCCTAGTAGGGCTATGCCAGGGTTTATGGGCAGGTCCAGCCACATAGTTTCTTCAATTAGTTCAAATATTTTCTCCCAGTATTCTTGTACTGTGGGGCATGTCCACCATATGTGGTATAGATCTCCTTTTTGTCCACAATCTCTGAAACAGAGGGGACTAACCGTAGGGTGAATTTTGTTCAATACTGTTGGGACTTTGTATGTGTGATATAGTACCTTGAGGGCAGTTTCTCTAAGGGCTATATTAAGGCTGCCCTTGTTAAGATTGGTAAATATTTCTGCCCATTGGGAGTCCTCCATCTGGGACTCTAAATCTGTTTCCCATTTTAATTGGAAATTAGATTTATTTGACATTGGTGTTGATGAGATCCAATTATGGATATATGATAGGTGTTTTTTCCCTGGTGGGTTTTGGTAGCATACATTTTCAAATTCTGTCCTTTTGGCTGTGTGTTGTTTTATTTATGTTTAGATATGTAATGTTGTATTTGTGTAAGTTGGAAGATTCCTCTTGGTGGGGTTTTGAATTTTTTCCTAATCTGTTCTATGGTTGGCATATTGTTGAAGTTGTAGAACTGTACCATTCTGTGATGGTTTACTTTTTTCCACCATTCAAAGCTGATATTTTGGAATCCAGGCTGGAAGTCTGGTGTATGTGTTACTGTTTCCATCAGTGAGGGTGTGTTTATTAGGTGGTGTTGTTGTTTCAATCTGTCCTATAGTTTAAGTGTTGTTAATGTTAGTGGGCTGGTTGTGTTAGGAAGGTGTCTTTTATTTGGATGTATCCAGGCTATGTTGTCTATTTGTTGTGGTGTGATAAGATCTGATTCTATTGTTACCCATCTGGGTGGTAGGTTGTTATCATAGTGGTATTTGTGATAGCTGTGCTGCCGTGTAGTATTTGTAAATACATGGGACTTTCATTCCTCCCTGTTCAATTGGTTTTGTTAGTAGTTTTTTGCTTATTCTTGGTTTTTTTTGAGACCATATAAATTTGTATATTTGAGTTTGTAGGGGTTCTAGCCATGTTTTAGAGATCCCTATTGGGAGGGATCTGAATAAGTACAACAGTCTCGGGAGTATATTCATTTTATAAGTGTGTATTCTTCCCAGCCAGGAGATATTTAGCTTATTCCATTTTAGAGTGTGTTTTAATAGAAACAACATAGTGCAGAACTGTTGGGGGAGGATAGTGACGTGAACCTGATCTTAGCACACCTCTGTGCAATGCATTTCTCATCAGTGTACCCAGTGGCGTAACTAGGAATCACTGGGCCCCCCAGCAAAACAATGATGGGGCCCCTGTCCGTGCTTCACCCACAGTGGTTTTCTTGGAGGAGTATATAGCTCTCATAATAAAAATAAGAAGATGGGCCCCCTTGGCTCCTGGGCCCCCCTGTGGTTGCTCCCCCTGCTCCCCCCTAGTTACGCCCCTGAGTGTACCTTATTAAAGGGAATGTTGGAGGGTAGGAAGAGTGTGTTTTTGATTCAGCTGTCTGTATAACAACAACAACCTGTAGTACAGAGCTAAGCTAAGAAATGCATTACACAGAGAAATGCATTGTACAGAGCTGTGCTAAGATTAAGGTCATTATATTATCCTCCACCTTCAGCATTGCACCATGCACTATAAGTATAGTATAAGTATAGAGGAATGTTGGAGGGTATGCCATTTGCAGCTCTGCACCATGTTGTTTATATAAATGTACATATTAATAGGAATTATTGGAGGTAATGCCAATTAAAGGGGCACTGTTAGAGGTAATGCAAACATGCTCTAAAAAATTAATTCAGCTGGAGGGCTGCCTGTGGGAAGTTTTGCATAAAGAAAATCACTCTTCCAACTAGGATTCCCACCTTTGCCTTTAAGACCCGAACACATATACAGGCCTATGTATTAAAAATTCTTATAGTTAAAAATGGTACAAATTTTGCCCCAACCAATTAGATTTTAGCATAAGAACTTTTATTACAAAGTCCTGATAATATGTACTCAACAAAAGGTTGTTTTATTTTCTTTAGAAGTTGATGCAGGCTGATACAGTTTGTATTTAATGCAATGGTACTTAGCACTGCAACATGTAGATTTAATACATGTTTGGGTCTTAAAGGAAAAGGTTGCCTTTGCCTTTACACTACTTCCAAAACTACTTCCAGGCTCCAACATTCCCCTTTAAAATGCATTGCACAGAGCTGTGCTAAGACCATGTTCATGTCAATATGCTGCACCTGCAGCTCTGAGCTGTTTTGTTTTTATAAGTGTACCTTGTAAAGTGGGCAGTTGAATTCTAATGGGGTTGCCACCTTTCTCTTTAAGACTCAAACACTTAGGGCTAGCTTCCATTAGCACGTTTTGGATTGCGGTTTGCAAACCGATTGTGCTAGTGGGAGTGCAGGCATGTAATAGCATATGGGACCGGCCCCACTACATGCAATGTGTATCCGTGTGCTATTGGAGTGCATGTGATCACCATTTTTTTGTCTGTATTGCATGCGCTCTGCTAGGGTCCAATTGTGGAAGCGCAACACCCATGCACGGAAGCGAGCACAATTGCGTATTTTTGCAAACGTGCATCCTCCCTTGCACTTAAGTGGGGCCACAGCCTCAGGAAATTGCTAAGTTCCATTGCATTAAATACATGCTGTACGGCTTAACTGAAATCAATGCAGGTTGCATTACACTTCTAAGGGCTAGGCCACACAAGCACGTATTTCAGGCGATTGCAATTTTCCAATTGTATTGAAATTGCAGCAACGCACCAAAATCTTGCGATTTCGGGTGTGTTGCGATTCACGCATGCATCAGCAATTTGGTAACGCATGCATTTTTTGTGCAATAGCATGCGTAATGACAATGGACAAATTGCAAACGCATGTAAATTGTGTGTGATTTAGGTGCGTTGCAGTGTGGCCGTGCCCTAAATGTACATTTCAGCAATACACACACTAATATAAATGGTAGAGTGGATAAATAAACACATACAAAGACACAGTCTTGCAGAAATGCTCCCAAATATAAAGGGTTAACAAGTTGCTTCCTAAATACATATGAAAAGGGTTAACACCTTCCCCCACTCTGTTTGAGCAGGAAAATCTGCTAATAATATTCACTGCTATCTCTGATGATTGGTTGGGAGACACTGGCAAGTGGCGACTCTGAAGTTCAACTGTTACATGCAGCTTAGCATAAGGGGAGTGGGAAACAACACAAGGTAGCTAGTTAGCAAGTGCAGAAGGAGTTTTGGTACCTGGACCACCAGGAAGAGCAACACTAGAGCCAGCCGTGACATCATAATTGCCAGTACTCAGAAATGTTCTATAAATTTTTTTACATCAAGCGGCTGAATTGAGAGGGGAGAGTCAAATGGTTTTACTAAGTAACAGTTATATAGTCTGTGGAGCTGCCTTTGTATTTTGGGTTTAGTTTTCATTTAAAAAACGATTTATACTTAAAGAAGAACTGAAATTAGGAATAACCTCCTCTATAATTACACAATCTATAGGCAAATTATAGTTGTTCTGTATGAAATTAAATGTATGATATGGTCAATTTAAACTATTGTAATATAACATTAAAAAGTAACTAAAATCACATTTGATAAAGTAAATCTGTATATGTATTTTAAAATATTATTATGGCAGAGAGAATGTAACATTTCTATTTTTCTTTTAAAAAGAAGTTTGTCAATGTACTCATTAAGGAGGACAGGTGACAGCAAAGCTAAAATAACAGCTAAAAATAATAGCATATTTTCTTCTATGTTTTGGATTGTAAAATATCAGCATTTCACTTTGAGATCATTCAAGTTGAGGCAGTTAGAAGAGTAAAGGTTTCCAGCAGGGCTGATGGGTCAATCAAACACCTCTGGGCTCAGCAAGTGATTTTCTTTAAAAAAGTTAAAAAAAGGAAAATACATTTTAGATCCCAGGAATTTTGTGGTAGGCTAAACTCTTTCTTCATTTTTAATTTATTTCTTTGCATTCTGGGAATGCAGAATACAGGTTTGGCATTCAGTATTTTAAACATATCTGTTTTAGCAATAGTAAAATTATTAGCATATTTTTGTCAATAAAAATCCCTGCAGAAGCCAGTAGAGAGGAAAAACTCTAATCTAGGCATGACACTACCCGTAGTGGATAATAAGGAGCAATAGCATACTGTTTAAAAAAGTGTAACCTTTATAAGAAAGCAAGATGTAGGGGAAGATGTAAAGAGAAGGTACATTATTTTTGCATTACAATTACACAATAGTACCACAGATGGATGCGCGTACACTAGACCAGTATCAGGGCGTAACTAGTGCAGAAAATAAGGTCAGATTAACAGATTTTTTTACACCGCTTCAGGTTTTTAATCTTATCATTTTATGGCGGTCTAGGTTAAGAAAGACCTATGTCCATTGAGTCCAACCCTTTTAAACTTACTTTAATGCCTGTCAACATAACAGTTAAAAGGATAATGCCCAAAAGAACATCCCAATGTATAGGGCGAACCATTTCTACATTACTTGAATTTCAATGACACAAATTGTTACATCCATTTGGAATTTAGACCTTAGAGGTAAATTAAGTCCAATAGGATAAGATGTACATATGTTGCTTTAAGCTGGGTACACACGATGAGATATTTCGGTCTGATCGACCGATAGTTCAGTGTATTGGTCGATCGGACCGAAATTATCGCATCCGAAAGTGCCCATGTCCAATTGACCGTTCATCCGAATCGGACGATCAGACAGGGTGGAAAACCTCGTCCGATCGTGCGGTCCTCTATGGACCGCACGATCGGTCGTGGTGACTATCGGACGCTGCTGCTTTTGCCGCGACCGACAGTCCTTCCTCCTGGCCGACCGTTCGAAAGTATCGAACGGTCGGTCAGGAGGAAAAATCGATAGGTGTGTACCCAGCTTTAAGATATAATATTTTCAGGTGAGCTGAATTACTATATCAAATGTATTTTGTAATTCAGTGACAGTACTGTGACAATAACATTTAAAAATGTTTAAAAAAAATACACCTTAGAAGCCTTATTGTAAAATTAGATTAGCCTTCAATTATTCAGCATACAACAGTCTATTCTATTGACAGAATTGTTTTACTGGTGATTGTTTCTCTTCCTCTGACATTTTTAGCATTTCTGCTGAAATTACAGGATGATAAGGCGCAACCTCAAAAAGAAGGATTCTGCAGCACTTGCAGCAGTTTCCAAAATGTTGTTAATCTTTAGGATGAAAGACAGGTATAGTGGGACTTTTTAAATGCCAGCAGTAGAGATGTCCGAACTTCGCAAAATCCGGTCCGCTCGAGGATCCGCGAATTTTCGAGAAAATTCGAAAATCCGCGAGCGGACCCATTAAAATGAAAAATTCCCTTGAAATTACTAGATTTTTCGTATTTTCGAAAATTTTCGAAAATACGGGGTTTCGCGTATTTTCGAAAATTTTCGAAAATACGAGAATACTAGTATTTTCGAAAATACGTATTTATGAAAATAAGAGAAATCCTTGCATTTTTGAAAATTTTCGAAATTACGTGTTTTTCTCGTGTTTTCGAAAATCCGCGAATCGGAAGTTCGGAAGGAGGAAAATCCGGAAAAATCCGCCGTTCGCGAACGGGATAAATCCGCGGCGGATCCGGGTTCGGATCTGCGAACCGGCCATCCCTAGCCAGCAGATGACACCTTTACTTTACTGTGATTCTGATTAGTGCCCTGTATTTAAAGAAACATACAGGGTTATTCAATAAAAGTTCTTATCATTTAAAATGGTGCTAATTTTGCCCCAACCAATTAGCTTTCAAATGTTAAATAAGATCTGATTGGTTGGGTCAAAATTTGCACCATTTTAAACGATAAGAACTTTTATTGAATAACCCTGATAATGTTTTGGTGGGGTTTGGAGTTCCTTTAGTAAATCATTTTCTTTATGCATATGAATTGTTAATTACCAAACTTTATTAATGTAATCAGAAACGCATTTACACCCCCTTCATCTGTAAAAGTAATGTCCTGCAGGGTAAGGGGTAAGGGGAAACCATGATACTTATTTTTTAACTGCCAATGACCCATCAAATATGACAGTCCCTGTCACATCAAAGACCATTTACATGTAATCAACAATGTATTTTTTTATATTTTGGCTGACACCAAAAATTGGAGCATCTTTCACGCTTTTTAAGATTCCAATGGATAAATGTGTGGATGCATAGTGGGGATTTTATTCTCTTTTCTCTCTTTTTTTCTTTTTTAAGCAAATGGTTAAACCCTACTTAGAATAAAGAGTTTTGGTCAATTTTCTTTTTCCCTACTCCTGTATAAAAAAATCCATGTATGTATCTGACGGAATTTTCAAAGTTTTAGGGAACTCAAAACATCTTCAAAAATTCAAAATTAGGTCGAAAAATTGAAAATTAGATTGGAAAAAAACTATTTCAGAAAATTTTAAATTCTAAAAATTCAGATAAATCATGCCATCCACTGAGTTTTTATTCTTTTTGTATACAATGGAATTGATGCAATAAAGATTGTTTTTGTAAGGAAGACTGGCTAACCTAGTGTTTGCTGTACCAGGAGGAGCGGTATCAAGCGTTTACTCACCTAGTATTTGTCTGCAGATCCAGCAAAGGGTCCGGGGCAGGCTGCACCCGGAACAACGGGAGGGAGCGGTGAGTCTGTATACACATACAAGTAATAGAGAAACCAGGTAACGACTGCACAGAGAGAACGTGACATACACACATCAGCGCAGGGTTTTGGGCACCGGCACACGAACCACCGGAGACACAGAGTAAGTGCCTTGGAATATTTTCTACAGCATTTGCACATTGCTCCAATTAATTTAAATCCCAATGAGATAAAAATAAGATATTCCCTAACGTCATTAGAGGGATAAGAGTCCAGCACACACATCCTTATTTGATGTATGTGAAAATATTTTACTAGTGTAACTTACATTTTTGTTATTCTGTTCTCTAAAAGCAAACATTATGACAACATTTTAATGAATAACTTTTTTACTACAATGAATATAATCATATTAGATGACAGTATTCCACTGCTATATAAGATATGTAAGTTTGAGCAAAGAGATTCATATTACAGTAATAGAAAAACGTACTTTTGACAAAAAAATGCTTTATTATTCCATTATTCCTAATCTATGCATGAAATATCTATGCAAATCTAAATATAGTATATTCCTTTGTCAAATCTTACCGCTGTGTATTATTTATTGAAAGTTGTATTTTTCTTTATCCACTCACAGTTTATTCACAATGATTCTCTCCCTGATTCAGACTGTGTTTCTATACATGCGAATGGGATTTAGCACACAGGAAAGGATCAAGAATGTTACAGCAAACAGAAGCTTATTTTAATAAGGCAGCAATTAGATATGATAGGATTTTATGTAATTCCAAGCGCCAGTGAAATCACAGCCTATTTACTTAAATTTATATATATAATAGGATTGCCCAGAATATATTATTGATTTGTAGAAAACAAATTAGTGGGTTTAGTTGTTTTACTGAAAGCTTCAGCAGGAAGCAAACATTACGACTATCATTAAATCACACAGATTGGAGAACAGAGGTCACATTAGTAATAAATCAGCATTGCTTAATTGTGAATCCATTTCACTGGAACATTTTTACATTACTTTATTTACTGATTCTTTTGCTGGTCTCTTTTTCTTGCTGTTCCAGCAAGTAGTTTCTATGTCTTTTCTTATGTTGCAAGTAGCAATTCGCTGTTTTTAATTAAATTACAAATACATGCAAAGGGATTTATTCACAGAGAATTCTTATTGCTAAGATCGCTTTGCCCTGTAAAATGTATTCACCAATCTGAAAATGAATAAGGCTTCGACCATAAACAATAAGACCAAGCCCCCTGCAGGCAATAAATAAAGAGGCAAAAGAAAGGGATAAATGTCTAAATGTCGCAAAGTCAAAACAATCAGAGTGCACATTTTTTAAAAGGATGGCGTTTGGTGCAATTGAAAATTCAGGACAGTTTAGAACGACTCACAGCAAACAGCAAAATGAAAAAACCACCACAAATTTGAGAGAAGTATTTCAACAAATAATTATATTATGGACATCCTATTCTTCCCAACCTCTGTAGGACTGTCTGGAATCTACATATGCTTTGCTTTCTTATTGGTTAATCCTTGTTCATTGCCTTGCATGCTGCTATTTGTATGATTAGGCACCACAACATTCTAAATGGATTATTGTTCCCTTATCATGCTGCTTTTTGTTTTTTTGAGGTTTATTGCTTCTTTACTTTTTTGCTATCTTGTGAACCCTATTCTCATTCCATTAATATCCATTCAGTTGGTGCATCATGTCCAGATCCATCATGGCAGTGCAGCATCCATATCTTGTTCCAGTTTTCCTACTTTAATTTAGGTTGTTCAAATATTATTCACAAGATTTACTTGTCCAGCTTTTGTACTTAGCCCAGTCCAATGTTTGCATTGTTTCTATGCTCCAGACCATTCCAGCTTCATTACACTTGCTTCAGAATGTTTTACAAACTTTATAAAATATGAAACTCTGAAGGAACCTTTAAACTAAAAATATACATATGTTTTATTTATATAACATGTCATAGAATGCCATAATTGTACATTAAATTTTAATCTGTTGAACTTTCGATGACACTTAAAAACGGTATATTGTAAATGCATCATGATCTTTAAATCCCACCTTTAAAAGCTACTCTTATCTTTACCATCCACCAAACCCCAAGATCATTGTACTTACTCCTCATTATGCTACTTTCCCTGCCTCAGTAAAATCGTCTTTTTTTTCAATGCCAACTTTGTTCCTGGTTATAGTGAGGTCACGCCAATGACTCACAGCTGCAAAATTGTGTGCATACTCTGCAGCTGTGGGAGATCTCTAAGAGGCCATTGAGCTTGCAGAAGCAATGAGATGGCCCTAGTAGCCATATTATACCATACAATGACACCCTAACTTGCAAGATATCTATTGCATAAGGATAGATACATATACATCATGAAATGATGTATAAATGGCACAATTAGGAAAATGGAGCATACATTAACATGTGAAACTACTTTATATTAGAGATGTAATGTGGGTTAGAATAGAACCTAGTTTCGAATAGAATCTGAGGGTTTCGAAGTCCCGACGAAACTTTCAGAACTCCAGAATTTCACGGAACCTGGATTTTTCGATTTTTATCTGAAATCGAAAGTTGACGATTTTCGAAAAACTAAAGTAGACGATTTTTTAAAATTTAAAAGTAAATGATTTTTTAAAAATCTAAAAACAAAAGTAGACGATTTCCGAAAATCAAAAGTAGCCGATTTTTGAAAATCGAAAGTAGACGATTTTCAAAAATCAAAAATTGAAAGTAGACTATATTCGAAAACCGAAAGTAGACGATTTTCGAAAATTGAAAATCTTAAGCAGACCATTTTCAAAAATGAAAAGTAGAAAATTTAAAAAAAATCGAAAGTAGACGATTTTCGAAAATCAAAAATGTAAAGTAGACGATTTTCAAAAATTGAAAGTAGATGATTTTCAAAATCCGAAAATCGAAAGTAGACTATATTCGAAAATCGAAAGTAGACGATTTTTGAACATTGAAAATCAAAAGTAGACGATATTCAAAATTCGAAAGTAGACAATTTTTAAAAGATTGAAAATTGAAAGTAGACGATTTTTGAAAATCGAAAATCTAAAGTAGACAATTTTCGAAAATCGAAAATCAAAAGTAGACTATATTCAAAAATTGAAAATCGAAAGTAGACGATTTCAAAAATCGAAACTCAAACTTTCCAAAAATGTCTAAAATTTGAAAACGGAACGAAACTCAACAGTTTTGAACATCTCTACTTTATATTACAAAATGGAGAAAGGGGAAATGGACAGACATTATCAGTAGATTTGCACAAACCCACAGGACTCCTTTCCATCTGCAGGTTGGCAGAAAATAGAAAAGTTTTGATTTGTAATTTTGAAAGTCAAAGACAGAAATGTCTACAGTTTCAGACCGATGTTTTAGTGCCATCGGAGAATGCTTCCACATGTGGCCTTTCAAAACACTTACTGTACTTAAAGGGTACTTTGTAAAATGACTTTAGGGAATTTAACAGTATAATACTGAGTGAGGTAGGACACAGTACCTCTGTTACTTAAATAGGGAAACCCCATTCTCCTGGCCAGTGGCATGTTTAGGGTAAGATTACTGGTGTCTAGCATCTCCCATTTTCTTTTTACTCACTGCAGCTTGCTGTTCAATTTCTGGTGCCCATTGTCTGTTGCTTAGACTGCTACATAGATTGTTACATTGTTAATTGAGCTGCAGTGCGAAATAGCATTTCATTTGTTACAAAAAAAGTATCCAGTCTGCCCTGTGATTGACAGCAGCATAGATAAGTGTATGAACGTTAACCATGCAGCTGCCTGAGGTGATTGTTGAGATTGAGTTTATATACATTACGGTTTCTACTGCACTGTGATGGGGCTTATTAAGCAGGAAGAGGGGACATTAGGAAATTGTGGATGTGGTTGTATTGCATTATATGCATTATATATACACAGAATGCTTTTGTACCATTTTTATGCAGAGCAATCATTTGATATTGCCCATACATAGTCCAATGTTATCAGCTCCCTCTACTGTAGTTAAGTTAAATTGTCTGTCTTGTCCGATAGGTCTCGATACTGGCAATATTCAGCAAATTCTGTCAGATCCGCCTTCAGGATCACAGCTCTAAATTTAAAAGATACTAATGGTATTGTAGCACAAATGTGGGTTTCTCAGTAAAACTGTAACGTGATATCTGTATTGGCTAACTGTGATGCTAATCATGGCAAACAAAGAAACAAACAGGGTTATTCAATAAAAGTTCTTATCATTTAAAATGGTGCTAATTTTGCCCCAACCAATCAGATCTTATTTAACATTGGAAAACGAACATCTGATTGGTTGGGGCAAAATTAGCACCATTTTAAACGATAAGAACTTTTATTGAATCTTCCTAAAAGTATCCCATTAAAATTTCTGCACACTCATGTAATGAATAAAAATCCTTTATTATATGCTGGACTAATAGAACTAAAACATTGTGAATTTAAAACAATTCAAAATACATATACAGTTGTGTTCAAAATTATTCAACCCCCAATGTTGTGAAAGGTTTTAGGGAATTCAGTGTACATTTGTAATTGTGTTCAGAATGAAATCTTCCAAGGACTTTTTAAAGAACCAAATGCAACTAAAATGACATTAATTGTTTTTGTAATACAGTATTAAATGTTTTTTTTGTGATTTCTTCATTGACACAATTATTCAACCCCTTAAATACTACCACTCTTAAGAACAGAGGTTCATTCAAGTGTTTTCGATTAGGTATTGAAAACAATTGTGGATGTCATCGAGCAGCAATCAAGTATAATAAGCACCAATTAGGCAGATTTAAAATGACTGTGATACTTGGCTCCTTCTAGACCTTTACTGGTGTGTTTACAAACATGGTGAAGTCAAGAGAATGGTCCAGGAAGACAAGTGAAGTGGTGATTTCTCTTCCCAGGAAGGGCAATGGCTATAAGAAGATTGCAAAGATGTTAAACATACCAAGAGCATCATTCGCAAATTCAAGGCAAAGGGCACTGTTGAAACACTACCTGGTTGTGTCAGAAAGAAGATGCTGACTTCGACTGCTGTGCGCTACCTGAAGTGCAAAGTGGAGAAAAGTCCCCATGTGACTGCTGAAGAACTGAAAAAAGATTTTGTCAGATGCGGGTACTGAAGTTTTAGCTCAGACAATAAGGCGCACACTGCGTAATGAAGGCCTCCATGCCAGAACTCCCAGACGCACCCCCTTGCTGTCTCCAAAGAATAAGAAGAGTCAACTGTAATATGCCAAAAGTCATGTGGACAAACCACAAAAGTGTTCTGTGGACTTATGAAACAAAATTAGAACTGTTTGGGCCCATGGATCAACGCTATGTTTGGAGGAGGAAGAACAAGGCCTATGAAGAAAAGAACACCTTGCCTACTGTGAAGCATGGCAGGGGGTCAATCATGCTTTGGGGCTGTTTTGCTTCTGCAGGTACAGGGAAGCTTCAGCATGTGCAAGGTACCATGAATTCTCTTCAGTACCAGGATATTGGAAAAAAATGTGATGCAGTCCGTCACAAACCTGAAGCTTGGGAGAAGTTGGACCTTTAAACAGGACAATCATCCCAAGCATACCTCCAAGTCCACTAGAGCATGGTTGCAGATTAAAAGCTGGAACATTTTGGAGTGGCCATCGCAGTCACCAGACTTAAATCCGATTGAGAACCTCTGGTGGGACTTAAAGAAAGCAGTTGCAGTGCGCAAGCCTAAGAATGTGAAGTGGAGGCTTTTACCCCTGAAGAATGTGTTAGAATAAATATCCTCACTAGTCCCCCGGACTCTGATTGATGCCTGTCAGACGCACTAAGAGACCTTTTTACAGCGCCGGGAGATAGAGTTGAACTACACATCTTTGTAGCAAAAATCTAACTCACTTTATTTAGTTATTACATTGGGTTTTCACAAAGAGAAAAAGTGGGCATTTCCAGACACAGTGTCTGCCGATGACGTACTAAAACCTTGGAATGTAGGAGGCAAAAGACCTTGAGATAACGTATTATCTATGGCCATGAGAAACAGCTTGGGCTTGGTACATTTTGAGAAAAACAGACTAAGTAATATGGACACAAAATGGCGTCGAAAAACAAAATGGCTGCTATTAGGCTAAGTGATTATACAGAATATATAAAAACCTAACAGAATGGGCTAAGATACCCGTAGATCGCTGCAAGACACTTGTGACAAGCTAGTCTTCATGTTTAAAAGCTGTTATAAATATATATATAAAAATGATGTTGTACTAAGTACTAAGAATGAATATTCAGCATTTTGTCTGGGTACAAATAAATGCAACTGAAATGCTGACTTCCTGTTTGCAGGACCCCTATAACAGACCATTATGGTCTTGTCAGTGCCTGGGTTGATTCAGTTGCTCAGTAGAGATCTGGGCATGTATGACCCATCCAATAGCCAATCAGTAGAAATTACTGTTAGGAACATTCCAAGGATGTGGGGCATCCTGGGAAGAAGAAGGACCATTAGAACCTGAAATGGCAGCTCACTAATGTCAACAGCAGGGAACAGCAAAGGGTATGAAATCAACTGATTTTTCAAAATGGGAGAGGAAATGTAGAATAACTAAGAAGGCATTACACAAACTAACAATTTAACAAATAATGATAATTTCCACTGAACTGTCCCTTTAATGCCATATAATATATATATATATGTGTGTATAAATTCTCTGTGTCAAAACCTACCTCTGTCTTAAAAATAAGACTTATCTGTCTATGTCAGTAGTCACAGTCTCGTACAGGCAGGTAAGAATGGTCCCTTAGGAAACAGCAGACCGGAAGATCGATATAGTGCTGGATTCCACTCTACAGACACACATGCAACGTCGTATGCCGACGGCGGCTTCTGAATGCGATGAACGTAATTACTTGTCTGAGGTTTATTTAAGGTATAGCGTAGCCTCACAAATATATGCCAACAGAGGGAGCTGTCAGATTATTATGTAACATCCGCACAGGGGAGATACAAAGTAACAGCCATAACTAAATACAATGTAGCTATGTTGAGTCACAGGGAAACAAATGAATGAATGAATAGGTATTCTAATTCTACTGCTGTTACAGCCAAATAGCCACTGTAGAGTCCTGTTTAAAGGTATTTGTGAATAGATAACAAAAAAATGTCTAGCACTATAAAAAAAATCTAGGGGAAGATGCAATACTTACCTGCGCCCTCCTCTTCCTGCTGAGTTCTCATGATGCAGTACTCACTTAGCATGAGTTACTGTATCCCAAGAACGAGGCAGGTAAGGAGCGCAGATGTAATGGCACCATTGAATTCATGTTCGCTTTCGCTAATGTTGTCTTTGAATTTTTCAAAGACACAGACAGCATTTCAGAGATTTGGTGGATATATTATGGTGGTCTTTGAAGTGTGGCTACTTAAGAAACTGTTTAACCCTTTTCCTCATGTGTATGTGCCAAAAGGGTATTTGACATATTTGGCTGAGATGTTTCTTCTGCTTTTGGGGGCGTTCTCCCTATGTAGACTCCTGGGAAGCTGCATGTCAAATAGAGTCACAGTTAGTAGAGTCACAGTTTAACTATGAATTAATGTGAATTTCCCTCTTGAGTGCTGCGTCTTTAAAACAGTCTGTTTTGTTTATGTGAGGACACATTTTACATTTTCCACAGGGGAAACAGACTTTAAGGGTATGGCCTCTGCCTGTCCGTACCGTGGGTCTAGTGTAGTGAAGGTCACTTCTCTTTTAGCTGTCGCTTATGGATAGTTGTGTATGAATTTACTAACAGGACTGTCAGAGGTATGGTCCAGTGTTGTGATTACATTGAACAAAGGTCTTCCCATTGCTTATCCAATATAGTAAGCAAATTGTTCTTCCCATTGCTTACCATAAGTGGTAATATAGCAAATCTTATTGTCTTTATTCCATGGTTTAGTTCTAATTGCAAGTAGTTCTAATCTTATTCTTGGCAGTACGATTACAACATCGCAATAAAGATTTAGGGTAGCCCCTGTCAACAAAACATGTTGTTAGATTGGCTGCTTCTCGTTCTTCACTACAGTTCCATATAACTCTATAAAACTGGCTATTGGATATCCCTTCAATCAGTCTTTTAGGGTTGCACTCCCGCACAACCTTGTGGGACATCCAGAACTTTTTTGGACCAAGGAAGCTGGAGGGAGCAGGAGATCTCATTGGGGGTGGAGCTCCAGATGCCATTATACAGGAGGAGGAAGACAACAAGATTCAAGCAGTAAAGATAGGCTCTGGGGGTGGGGTGGGGAATAGAACAAAAAAAATTAAGCAACTTTAGTTTTAAAGTCACAGCTTTCCACTAACCTAAAGTTTTTTTTTTACAGTGTACATATCCTTTAATAAATGCTCATGGTATTTTTTTTAGACAGATGCCCTACAATACATACTTATTATGTGTCCTCGGTACGCATTTATTATGTTGGTAAAAATCAAAATAGTTTTGCCATATTAGTCCAATATATGTAGTAAAAAGTAGAGTACTGTGATACTTTTAATGGACTAATATTTTATTTTAGTAGACAAGCTTTCGAGGGATCTACCCTCTTCCTCAGGTCAGAGCAGTACTGATTGAAACAAAGGTTAACAGAAAGTAAGCCCCTTAATTACATATGATAACAAGAAAATAAACCCCCAAAAATAGAGGGGGGTAATAAAATAGAGAGATAACAGCATTATTATATTTATGCTCTTATGATTAATCCATCTATTTTGTGCTCCTTGAAAATCCACAATGGCTCTCTGCATAGTACAGCATTATGACGGTTACCACCTCACCGTGTTGGGACATGGCCAATATCCATCCCACACAAATCAGACACCTGGGGTTTTGCCACATATTTTAAGGGGAATGTTGGAGGTAGGGTAGTCAGAACAGAGAAACATGTACGGATACCTAATTAAAACACACAATAAATGGCTGAGTTATTACTGAGGATTCACACATTTTTGACATTGGAGAACATATGTTCATTAAGGAGGGGGAGTAGCTTGAAGACTCTCAGTTGTTGCTAGAAAGCAGTAAATTACTGCATGAGTATAATTCCCCTTTAATTGGTAAACCTATAGAAGAAACATTGCAGATCTGCAAGTGGTAAACTGTTCAACATTGTCCCTTTAATAGGTAAACTTATAGCAACAAAACGGTGCAGACCTGCAGGTAAAAGATCTCAGCACATCTCCCTACAATTTCTTACCTATTTAAAAGTGAATGTTGGAGGGTAGGAAGTGGAAGATAATAAAGAAAACCTGATTTCAATTTAGCTCTATGCAATGAATTTCAAATGCAACATATTTAAAGATTAAATTTTGATCCAGCCTCAGCTGATTACTGATGCCAGTCCAGCCCCCTCTGTTGCTTCTGTGCATGGAAAAGGTATGGAACAGCAGAAGCAGAGGGGCAAGGGAACAAGAGCTGGTAAGTATACTTACACGCCTCACAGAACAGACCTTGTGTGATCTATGTTTTGGGGGGGTTATTAGATCTGACATTTTTGGAATTTGATAACTTGAAATCCATGAGAGACAACTCTCAGAGAGAATTGGCTGAAAACAGAACCCCCCTTCAAATTTTGTTTTGCACCCTTTAACTTCCTAAGAAAGAGCCCAAAAAGAAAATCAATCAGCAGAGTTGCAATATTTTGGCTTAGTCATGGATACTAGGGCCATGGATTTCTGGTTGCCAAGGGATACATTGACTTGGCAGGAAGTCTGAGATAACTTTTGGGTATTGTTTGTTCCTTAACACCTTGTACTCTAACAGGAAGATTCAATAAAATATCTAATTGTTAAAACTGGTGCTAATTTTGCCCCATCCAATCAGATGTTAGCTTTCAAATGTTAAATAAGATCTGATTGGTTGGGGCAAAATTAGCACCATTTTTTAGCGATAAGAAATTTTATTGAGTCTTGACCAGTCAGTGACCCGACAGTGGTCAGGCATTTGATTTGGTTGGCATTGCATTTTAGCATATGGTTGAAAGCTGTTCACTTGATTGTATGTTCTAATGATTGTATTGTGGATTTACTGTACTCTCTCGGGCGCAGTTTGCTTGTTTCAGAGAATTGGCCATTAAATCTCAAGAGTAAGGGGAGGTAATTCCTAAAGACATCTGGGACATTTTTCTGAGAGACTGACATATCGGCTCATGGGCTTCTTGTCCATTAAAAGATAATTGTATTGCCTCAATGCATTTTTTAAAAATTGCTTTAATAAGTAGGGTATGCTGTCCTCCCCATACCTTGTTTTTCTGATTTCAAGCCATTCTCTACCTTCAATTAGCCATGCTATGAAGGGGGCGTAACAATTCTGTCTGCCTCTAACTGTCAAAGCCCATGGCCCTGGACCATCTAGAACGCGGGCTTTTAGCACTCATCTTTGCTGTGTGATATCTAAGCGAGGGCAACACGGCTGTAAATGTGAGTAAGTGATTTCAGTGTGGACATGTTATGGGGGTGATGTTGATTTTTTTATATTGTTATCCTTTAAGGATATAGCATATATATGCCCAAGGCAAAAGGGGGGGAAACCATTAACTATTATTATTTTGGAATGCTTCATAGCACCTTCCTGACTACTGTGTATGAGATTATAAAGTTAAGCGTATTTAAGTTGACTTACTTGCTGGTGTTTTCCACTGAAGCAAAATTAAAGACGATGGAAGATGGTTATCTGATTATTTAAATTTGTACATCCACCCTAACCTTATTGAATTAAATCCTTAATTTTTTGTATTTCAGATCAGAAGCAGTTCAGAGTGTTGGTTACTTTGGCAAGAAAAAGGTCCAAAAAGTGAGTTTATGGTGAAAACTTGTTTTTTCCAGTGAAGAAGAAGTGAAGATATTCTGGCTAGGGGTAAGGGGAGCTGTGTGGTCGGAATTATTCCTGATTGTAGATTAAGCATCAAGAACTCAAGGAACTCTGGTCTTGTTAGCACAATTAACAACAAGTTTATGTGCCAAAATCTTTTCCCCATAAACCTATGCTGATTGTGCTGATTGTTACTTACAAGGCCAGTCCTTGAAACATACTTTAAAATATGTTCGCATATCAAACTTTCCAGTATCTTCCCTACCATTGAAGTGAAATGCATAGGTCTGTAATTACCCGGCTGTGAACAACTCCCTTTTTGGAATATTGGAATTACATTAGCTTTTTTCCAGACATGAGGGAATCTGAGAAAATAAGAAACAATAATCTGGATAAAACTATACTTAGTTCCCTTAGGACCTGAGGAAGTATTTTATTGCTTTATTGAAATGAACCTTATTTTGTAGTTTCTGATCCATATTCTTAGTTAACTAAAGTGCAATTGCATCCTGTATACCAATATTGCTACTATGCTCTATACTACCTGTACAGAGATGTTCTATAGTGTATAAAGAGGGGAAAAAACTTGTTTAAGACATTTGCTTTATCTGCTTCCTCTGTAACTATCTTATCCGCATTATTTCAATCCTCAACTTGTCACTATTATTATACTTATAAAATTGTTTACAGTTAGTCTTGCTTTGTTCAGCTATCCTTATTGTTATTTATTTTAGCTATCTGAATTGCTTTCTTACAATCCTTGTTACTGTTTTTATAGTTTCTAAAGGCCCTTCCATTCTCTCTGCCATTCTCTTCCTTTCCATTTCCCTCTTTACATTAGAATTAGGCCATATGGGTGTGTACTTTTTTTTACATTTATTTACAAAGATATAAATTTAGATTTTAAATGTTTTAAAACCCCTTTAAAACAGTCCACTTTTGTTCTGATACTTTACCTAACAAAGTATCATTCCAGTTTATATGCTAAAGAGCTATTTTATCCAGGGAGAATTTGCTTTCCTAAAATAAAAAGTCTTTGTTGATCCAGTGCCATTTTCCTTTTTAAAACATACATTAAATGACAATATTTTATGGTCATTATTCCACAAATTTCCAGTTACCTTCATGCCTATACTATGCTCTGGGATGTCAGAATTTTCCAGATCCAACAGAGGGCCTTTTCTAGTAGGAACAAAAACATGTGGCTATTTGATAGGTTAACCTCAAGATTATTTATCCACGTATGCAGCATGCCATGCGACTTAAATTTGCAGCATACAATATGTAGAAAAGACGATCCCCCCTATAAGGAGGGGAAATGGAAAATATAAATACCTCAAGGAAAGCAGATAAAACTATTTCTATCTCCATAGACTTGATCGAAACACATGGGGGGTCTCTAAATATTACCTTTCATACCATAGATAGGTCTATGCCTAATATAAGAAAAGGAGATTTACACAAAGAACTAGGAAAAGAAGTGTTTTGGATTTATCACCTAAATACTATAACCCCTGCATAATTGCAGATTCTGAACTTACATGTTTCCTATATTAAATACTATATTTCAAATATACAATGGTTCCTGTATTGGTAATAATCTGTAATTGATTTAAAGTGTATTTAAATTAAATGAAATATTATTAAATTAAATTATATTGTATCTACTATTAATATTTATCTGTAATTGATTCAGAGTGTATTTAAATTAAATGAAATTTTATTAACTTAGATTATATTGTATCTACTATTAATATTTATCTGCATTTTATATTTTACAAATATTTTCGAAACCTATATTATATATAATATATTCAAACCTATATTTGTGTATTTATACAATGCAGTGTGGGGAGTGCATGCTTTGCTGTCGGGTCAATGGTTAGGGGGTCACGCCTTCTTACTGCTCCATTGCCTGCAGTATTTAAATCAAAGAAGTAATCAAGAAGGGGACGCCACGCAGCGCAGGAGTGCTGCAAGCACCTTGTGTTTATTCAATCCGACATGTTTCAACCCACAAACGGGCCTTTGTCAAGTGATCACCTGGCGTCCCCTTCTTGATTACTTCTTTGTGTATTCACATACATCTATACCCCTTGTACCATTTTGCAGAAGTGCTAGAGCAAGTATGAGAAATGCAAAAGTTTGCTAATGGTAATTGAAGTAACAAAGGTTAGATGTTAGGACCTTCCAGACTGGGGTTACCTTGATGTAGTTGGAAGGCTTTTCATTCACGTGGTCACAGTAATGTATACTAAAACCCCTTTGTTTATAAAGTATGCCACTGTGAAGATAGTATGATATTGTATGGAGCCTAGGAATGTGCATTGATTATCTTTTCTATGTTTGTGTAAATGTTTGACCAGATCAGTAGCACTTTTGCAAATATACTGTATATATAAAACAGGAAATCTACAATATTATCGGACACCACATGGGAGCCATTTTTGCTTCCTTTTTCAGGATATGATGTAATATTGTAGGAGATGTCATTTCCTGTTTTACTTTTTAAATACTGTGATTGTAATACTGTGATTCTCATATGCTTTAGACTTGAAAAAGGAACCAATCGTTCAGAAACGTTGTCTGTGTAAAGTCATATGGCGACAATATAAGCTTTTAATTGCAAAGAATTTCTTATTTATCCAAGGGGATTATCCTATTGGGAGATACGCACCACCAGGAGCTATTGGGTTGGAGTGCTACCATTCTACCAGCTTTGTCTATTTTCATTATGGATGTGCACCCAGAAGCTATTCATAGATTTGGATATCTTAACCAGTAAAGGGTTCCCAGATAGCAAGGAACTATTGATTAAACGTTGAGATATGGTCAAAATGGTCAGTGTTGATGATTGAACATTGAACCAGTATTGATTTTTGGTTACATTATCAACATTCAGAATCTGATTGTTAAATAACATTGATTCAACATTAATAAATTGTGAGTTTTTGATATTAGGAAAAATCTCAACATTTAACTGCTGTGGCACATACTGTGTCTTTTTTATTTTTTAAATGGTCACTTGTTTTTAATTGCCCCAACCCTAGCACTTCATTACATACATTTCTAACTAGATATTTAAAGGGGATGTTTAGTGCAAATACATATGCTTTTAAGAAAAAAAAAACAGTAATTTTCAATCCTAATGAGCTTAACCTGCCCATTCAATATTTTGTCTGTGTAAAAAGAAATTCAACTGAAATACTGACTTCCTGTTTTCAGGACCCCTAGTAGAGAGACCTTATGGTCTTGCCCTTGACCCAGCGCCTGGGTTGATTCAGTTGCTCAGTAGAGATCTGAGCATATTTGACCCATCCAACAGCCAATCAGTAGAAATTACTGTTAAGAGCATTCAAAGGAAGTGGTGCATCCTGGGAAGACGGACCATTGGAACCTGAAATGTAAGCTCACTATTGTCAACAGCAGGGAACACAAAGGGAGAGAATATGTAGAATAGGTAGGTATGCATAATACAAACCAATAATTTTTATAAAATTGATATTTTTTATTGAACTTTCCCTTTAATGATAAATATTGCCCCCCACTTTTCCTTTTGTGGCAGAGGTTGTGCCAGTATGGGTGCAATAATTACCTTTAATGTTACCTTTAAGGCGAGAAGAGAAAACAAAAAAGAGACAAGGTGCTTGCCTGGGGATATGTATTACTGTTTATAAGTAAATTAACGGGTCATACATTAAACTATCTGGGGCATTGTTCATCAACAGAGCATGTCAGAAGACCCTCCCTATTACCCTCCCATACCCTGCCTTTAATGCTTGAATCTTGCTGGTTCCCCTCCACTGTAATCATATTTTATAACTGCCCCCACGAGATTTTCAAATCTCCAACATGGTCAAAGAATAGCGTGGCTGTTTGACACACAGGTGATGTCAAATGGGGCACGCACACTAATGTCACCGCATGGGATGTGCACAAGTGCGAAACAGCCACGCTGTTCAGTGACCATGAGGATGGTGGAGAGTTGGAAATCTCATGGGGGCAGTGCTAAAAATGTGATTGCAGTGGAGGAGGAAGCCATCTAGTGTCAAGCACTAAAAGTAGTTTATGAAAGGGTAATAGGGCAAAAAAACACCATCTTTATATTTTAAGCTACAGCTATCCAGTAAGATGAACTTGTTTTCACAGTGCACATATCCTTTAAGACTCAGAAGTTCGGAAAGGGTGTGAAAACAGTAAAATTATGTAACTGTCTTCCATTGGACATGGTGACGGCAGGTTCATTGCATAGTTTCAAAAAAAAGCTGGATGAGTTTCTGAAAATAAGGAATGTTGCAGGTTACTGGTACATAAAGTAGAGTTGATCCCGGGATATTTCCAATTGCTACTTAGAGTCAGGAAGGAATTTTTCCCCTTCATAATTCTGGTGTTTTTTCTGCCTTCCTCTGGATCAGCTGTTAGGCAGGAAATGTGTTTATTGCTGAGTAGATTGGATTATTTAACCTCATATACTATACTATACTATACTATAATGGTTTAGTGTTGGTTTAATACTGAATTAGTTTGTGCACACAGAGCTACTGTATCTATCAAGAGCTGCAACATGAAAATTCTCATTTTTAAATCAAACTAGGTTTAGGCTGAGGCCCCACTACAATGCACCAAAGTGAACGTGAGTTGCAAATCATGCACGTTATTGCACGTGATTGTGTGTGCGATTCTGGTACATTGCCGACGTTGTTCCGCGTTGTTGCATCTGATTTTACTATTTAACATTTTAGAAACGTTACGTAAAAAAAGCTGCTCGCAAACGAAATGGATGCACATCAAAAATCACGTGTATTTTTGCATTTCCATTCTAACCAAATCACATGCGCAATCGCAAGCAAGATTGTGAGAAAAATGCGTCATGGCCTAGCCATTACCGTAACTTTAAGGGCTAGGCCACACTAACGTTTTTTTGCTCGTTTGTGAAACGTTTTGCTCATGTGATTGCGCATGAGATTTTGGTTAAAATTGAAATTTCAAGAAGATGAAAATTTCAGTGATTTCCAATGCGCATGCGTTTTGTGTGCACCAATTTTTTATACAAATGCATGTGTTTTTGTAAGTTAAATTACAAAAAGCATGTGCAAATGCGTACCAACGCACACGCAGTCGCTGTGATAACGCTCGCCAATTGTGCGTGATTGTGTGTTGTTAGTGTGGCCTCAGCCTAAGGAGAACCAATGACAAAATGAACCAGCGTGAGGATTCTTGGAGGACAGCTGGTAGTTCGAACACTCACAGGGAGATACAATCGCAACTTACCAGTACTCGTTCTCTTGATGTATAAACACCTTGCCAGCAAGCTGCAAAATTTTATGGCTTTGTGTAAAGAACTAGCGCAAAATCCATAACAAAATGTATTGCATCTCCCTATTATAGTCTAGCCCCTCTATTCTGGCTAGTGAAGGGGGTGTAGTCAGACCAGATGGCCAACCAATGTGAGACAGCAATCTAGGATTTCCAGATCACCTGTAGGTGCTCTTAATAAATGTAGGTAGTATGGCTGCACTGATTGCATAAACTGCATTACTGCTGCCTCAGTCTTGTGCATGTGTTTTAACAGCCTCCTCTGAATTTTTTCAGTCTCTAATGATAGCACTTCTCACACGACATCTCACATCCAGATAGGTCACATTCTCACACAGATAGACACTGCCAGTCTGCCACACAGACACTCTCACACCCAGATAGGTCACATGCTCACAAAGATAGATAGTCTCACACAGATACTCTCACACCCATATAGGTCACACTCTCACACAGACACTCTCACACCCAGACAGGTCATAGTCTCACACAGATAGACACTGCCACACAGACACGCTCCCATACACATATCCACCCATAACAGGTGGCTCCTACAGCTCTACTTAATCCTGCTGCCTTTCTGTTCTGTGCCATTTTACTTGCAGCCAATCAGAAAGGTCCCACCCCTGCACAACTCTTAGCTTCAATCTGATTGGCTGCTCATTTTTAATCGGTTGCGATTAGCTCCTTCGCACCTCCTTGGTTACGGGTATCGCATCATCTTTATTTCTTCAGCCAATCTGTGTTCCAGCCTCAAGCTTCAAAGGTTCAGACTGACACAGAAATTTTATCTGGCAGGAAGGAGACATCCCAGACAGACACGGGGTAAATTTATATTTAATACCAAATACTGCATTACAACATGTAGACAGGGAGAGTGTTCATGTCTGTCTGTACACAGGGGCAGGGCCATTGTTAGACATAAGCCACCTAGGCAAAGGGCTAGGGCCCCTATGTAAAACCAGGGTGCCAGTGTTCTCCCTAGTATCCTCCTGTCAGCTTTTACTTGCTGTGTTAGATCTGTCTCCTTGTTCAGCTGGTAATGTGTAACATTGTAGTGAGTAGAGACCCTGAACTCGGCTCCCTCTACTTGGATATAATGTTACAAATGAACTGAAGGTGAAGGAAGAGGGGGGGAGGATGAGCTCAGCTAATAGTACTGAGGAGAACAGTTCTAAAATGCCAGGTAAAAGCTGCTGCAGACTTATAGCAGTCACGCAGTGGCGTAAGTACGGGTGTCGCCACGTCACACTTGCAACCGGGCCCTGTACCTTGGAGGCCCGGCCGTAGGCAACCAATTATAGAGATTTTCTGATTTCTGCTAGCTGTGTCCGCCGCTTGCACATGCACGCCTTCTACAGGAAATATGGGTAGCATGCCCATGCACAGGGCTGGTGCTCGTAGAAGAATTGTCACTGACTGGATACTGGAACATGAGCAGCCGCACGGTTTTGCGTGAGAACTAAAATGTCTCTGGCTGCAATCGGAAGTTCATCCCCAGGTCAGTCGAAGTCTCAGACAGAGAAAGCCTGCCTCGAGAAGTAAGGAGGGCAAGGGTGTGGTGTGGGGGGGCAGGGTGATGGAAATGACTGACCCTTGCTACAAAAAAAGTGCCTTCCTGTGCTTTTTCCCCAACACTATATGCCAGCCAGCCCTGGCATTGGAAAATGGTTTAAAATGTGCAGGGGTAAACAGTTGGCTATATATCTGTGCATTGACGGGTCTACAGTATAACAACTTTCGCACTCTACCCTGGGCCTAGGCCTCATTGCTCCCACCTACCAGCACATCTGAATCCTCTCTATCCAGGCCCAATAAAAATGATGCACCCTCTGGAGGTACACACCAGGCCTACCCCTCCGGACAACATTCCACAGTGGGGGCTCAACCACCAGCCTCGGGGCTCCCAGGGTCCCAAATCCCCACATACCTGAAGCATGGGAAAACCAGGCCTCAGACTAGGAAGTGGGGCTTAGTGCCCCACGGAACGTTGGGCTTTCTGTCATGTCAATGAACAACAGGTTGTAACCCTATATTCACCTGCTCTCAGTGTGCCGTGTGGCACTTCTTCTACTGGTGGCCGCAGTGACATCGCCTGGTGCCAACAACATCAGCAGAGTTGGTGTCGTCGGCTGAGAAGAAAGAAGACTTTGGATCAAGAACATTTGAGGTTTTTCGAAAAACAGCCCGTGGAAACCCAGAAGCGTCATGTGTGCTACTTCCATTTTTTTTCTGTTCTTCCCATAGGATGTGTTCTCTGGACCAAGTTACCACTGCTATTTAAACCATTATTTTAGGCAGAAATTTCCGTTTTTCCCCCCAGTGAGTTTAATGGCGGATTCGCAGATTTTCGGAAGTTCCTGTCTCTACTCACCATAAGGTCCAGCGATCAAGGAGACAATATAGTAGCCATATGGTTTTAAGAGAAACTGAGCCTCACCTACTAATGCAGACAATAGTGCTTAGGTACCATTACAAAAAAGAAAGAACTGTCCCTTTTGTTTTAAAAATATATTGATTTTTTTTGTATTGTAGGGGTCCCTTGAAGTGGCATATTTAGGTATGTGTAAGCTCTACATAAGGGTAGGCATACCTTGACAGTTTTATTCTGCTGGCAAGTTTGTGGAATATACCCAAGTGTCGGTGTGTGAAATTTTGCCAGTCTAACTATTGATTTCAACTTTATGAGTGAAATTGTGATAGCAAACCAAACAAGGTTCCTTCATGGCTATATTGGTATTTAGCATAATTTTATTAGGTTTACTTATCATTGGCAAGATTATTTCGGTAAACAACACTGTAATCTGACATATCTGATATACCCAGTGTTATAATAGGATTTATGTGATCAATAACTTTGGTTGTACATTGTAAGCATACATGTATAAATCATAGATGAGATCGCTGTCTATGTTCCTAAAATAGAACATTTCAAAGGTAAATTCAGCAGCTCACAACTCTGTACACTACAAGGTGGTGAAATACCTAGCCAACATCTTGGAGCCCTTGGTTGGAATTTTAAGCATCACATCTAGAACTCCCAGGATTTTAACTAAGACTTGGTGCAGAAAAAAACTATGGTATCTTATGATGTGACATCGCTCTTCACCTTAACACACCAAGGAGGCTGTTGAAATTGTGAGAAAATGGCTGTGCCAACAATGCCCTTAACAACAGAACAGATCTTAACCCAGAACAGATGTGTTCCCTACCGGACTTATGCTGAATATCACATATTTCAAATATATGGATAAGTTCTACAAGCAAAACCATGGATGATATGGGATCTCCAGTTTCACCCATTGTGGCAAATGTGGAGGAAGTGGAAAAACAGGCTCTTTATACCTTCAGGAACATTGCACCCAGCCACTGGTTCAGATACTTGATGACACTTGGGTTAAAATCCACAAGAAAGTACAAACCTTGAAAGAACACATCAATGCCGTAGACCAAAACTTCAGATTTACAAGGGAATAGGTACAAAACAACACGCTAGCTTTGGTAAGGATTGCCGAGGGTAGCTGCGATAGGAATGCCGGAGCCAGTACAGCGTGAGTCACCCCGCCAGTCTCGCGGACCTCACACGTGAGTTCTGTCCGGACGCCAGACGGAGATACTGGTACACGCGGAGAGCAATACTGCTTGTTATACCCAAGAACCACGTGGGTCCGACCAGGCTGTCCAACATAGTGCTGCATGTGAGTGGCAAGTGCTCGGCCATCATATAGTGGAGGACTACAATAGGTCGGTGGAGAGGCTCAAATAAGGGGTAGACCGCTGATAGCAAGTATAATAGTATTTTTTTTTACTTATCTGAGTGAAACCTTTGGACCTTTATACTGTGGTGTTTATATGTTCCACACTATGGAGACATCCACATATGGTTACACAGGTAGGGAGGCACTTGAAGTAATGAGGACATTCACTGACCACACAGATTTTTTAACTGCACCTGTAGTTTAAAAACCTCAGAATACAGCAAGAGGGAAACTGATCTTAACCTACATGCTATTAGACTGACTGAATATTTTCAACAAAAAAGGGTCCCAAGGGGCCTAAGGGTCAATTTAAGGCCAACTTTATTTCCTGCCAATGATGATTATAAAATGAGATTTATGCAAATCCTTAATAAATGCTCATTTGATCTGATGGTACTATCTGTGGAATTTATAAAAAGGGAACTTGATATGATATCTAAGGAAATTGAGGATTTAGATACTCAGATTAAGTAAATAGGAACCAAGTGAATTTGATACATATAAACAACAGAGGATGAAAAAAATGGAAGTTTGCCATAAGAAAGGCGAACAATTAAAACGTATAAATTGACAGAGATGCCTCAACTCAAACTGGTAGGGTTTACCGATGGACTGACCCCAGAAGTCCTTAAAGGCAATGAAAGATACACACCAGGCGCACTCTATCTGCCCCTGATATTCATAAGATGCTAATAAGAAAGAGATGATAATGCCGGTAGGCAAATAATCAGTCTTTTTTGTGTAACTACAGGAGAAACCGCAGGAGGAGGGAGGAGTTAATCACTGGTGGTCGAGGCAGAGGAGAAAACAGATGCGGGGGATGCCCAGAAGGAACAACAACAAGTAATCTATAATTATTAACTATATATTTGACTGTATTGGAACAACAAGTGTTGTCAAAAGGTCTTAATTTTTGCCCTACACTAAATGTGACAAATTTGCGTTAGATGTGGACCTGTATTGTTTCTTTAAAAACATTCGACTAAAGCTAATTTTTCTCTTAATCCTTTTGACCTGTGAGTAGAGATGTGAATTCTACGACTATAAGTACCAGAGACCTTGGACTTAGAAACTTTCAGGGAGATTCAATAAAGTTCTTATCGTTTAAAATGGTGCTAATTTTGCCCCAACCAATCAGATCTTGTGTAACATTTGAAAGCTAACATCTGATTGGTTGGGGCAAAATTAGCACCATTTTAAACAATAAGAACTTTTATGAAAACCCCCTTTGTGCCTCCGACCACTTATCCAGCAGTAGAGACTTTTATTAACTATGTGTTAGGAGTGGATAGTGATCTTGTCTGTTTATGTGATCTGTGTGTCCTCTGTCTTTCCTCTATTGCTGGCCAGCGAACTCTTTTTCTATTTACTGTTTTTCCTACAGACAGGTGACTAGACTTTCCTACCCCTATGATATGGTTGAATAAAACAAGTAGCCATGAGCATAAGATACCTGTCTGCTGTTAGGCTGTGTAAACTAAACAGGGTGGAATCTGATTGCATAGTCTGAGTGTAATTGGTTATTGGTAAAACCTGCAGCAGGAGTGTTTAGATGTTTTATGCTTATACCATATTCTGTTGTAACAGTCTTGATTGATCTTACAAAACATTGTACAATTTCTTTTATACATGTGATGTACAGAATGTTTTTTAAGATAAGAACTATCTGTATTTTGTTATGTGTCTTTAAAAGCTAAGGGTGCTGGGAAATCCACCCCAGCTGTAAAAGTTAGTGCAACTGATTATTCAGAGAGACTCCTGAAGTCAGAGCGATCATGCTACTGCAGTTTGAAACAAACCCTGTTGTGTTTGGGAGTTTACACACTGTCCATATGTGATTGCTGTTTTTCTTTCTTATATTTTGCTTTCTCTATTAAACTGAACCTGCACCAAACGCCAACGACTGAGTGAAGGACATCGTTTTATTTTTGATACAAAACCCACGTCCTAACATATGGTGGCAGCGGTGGGATTGTATCTTATGTTGGTTAGCATAATTTTGTACTCAGTGCATGGCAGGAGTCAAGGCACGTGGAAGTGTATATCTGGACTCAATCTCCAAGACGGTCTCTGCGTTCAAAGGTAACTGGGCGTCTCAAGTTGTAGCCTGCAGTTAAAGACGGTGCCTGCTGTTAAAGGGACAGTGCCTGCTGTTAAAGGGACGGTGCCTGCTGTTAAGGGACGGTCCTGCTGTTAAGGGACAGTGCCTGCTGTTAAAGGGATGGAGCCTGATTTAGATCCAACCTGGGGTGCTGAGCGAGGCCTAAACAGCAAGAACTGCGATTGAAGAGGAAGATGTTCTTTCTGATAAAGGTGAAGATACTCCTCCTGTGAGTAGTAGTATTCCCAAAAATATTGAGGATCTCCTAGTTTGGCTGATAAAAAACCAAGAGTTGGGTGATCAGCGCAGACAACAGGAAGAAAAATTTTTCTATGACAGGAAAAATACAGGAGAAGAGAGCAGAACTGGAACATAAAGAGGAAATTCGTTTGCAGGAAGCTGAAAAAGCCAAGAGGGATGATCAATTCTTCCAGGTACTTAAAGCAATTCAGTATAATATTTCTCCTGTTCCAAATTTGAAACTGACTAAATTGACAGAGACTGATGATATAGAGTCTAACGATATTTGAAAGGTGGCTCAAGCAAGCAAATGGCCAGCGAATCAGTGAGTTATTCATCTAGCACCCTTTCTCACCAGTAAAGCACAACAGCATATAGCCAAATGACAATAGAGGATGCCGAGATTATGCAAGTGAAAAAAGCTATTTTGAGAAGGTATAATATTCATCCTGAAACCTTTCGTCAAAGTTCAGAACTTACAAGTATTGTGCAAAGAGGGTCCTAAGAGAGACCTACACCTTCTGACTGAATTGTGTAACAAGTGGATTGTTCCAGACAAGAAGACGGTACATGAGGTTTGGGAATTATTATTCTAGAACATTCTTGGAAATTCTCCCTGAACCAATTAGGATCTGGGTTAGGAGCATCAACCAGAGACTGGAGATAGCGCTGTGACACTGGCAGAGAATTATTTGCTGGCAAGAAAAGGACTGCCAAGAAGACCCATATTGGTAAGGCCAACACCACTAACTGTTCTACTGACATACCAAGGCCAAATCTTTTGAAGAGCAAGAGCTATGGTAAAGATATTGTCTGTTTTTCATGTGGTAAAAAGGGACATTTAGCCAAAGACTGTGTAGTTAAAGGGGGTAAAATGGCCAAGGAGTTTTCTCACAAACTGTGTTGATATTGTACATAATTATTTACAACCCGTCAAAATTGATCTCAGTATGTGAATGCTTTGATTGATACAGGGAGTCAACAGTCTTTATAAGGTCAAGTTTCTTCACTTTCCTAAAACAAATGGTTGTTTACATTTAACTTGTGTACATGGAGATATCAAGGTATATCCTAAAGCAATGATCCAATGGAGATTGCTAATCAAAGGTGTCATTAGACATGGGAATAGTGCCTACATTACCATACTGCCTACATTACCATATTTTGGGTCAGGATACCCCTGGCTTCCATAATATGCTGGAAAGGGACAATTCTGTTTCTGCTGTAATACTAGATCTCAGGTTAAAAGTCAGTTTAATACAGAGAGACTTGGTAAGGTATTTCCCTTTGAAGATGAGATTTTCATGGCACTGGTAAAACACATCCTTCTAGAAAAGAAAAGAGGATTATGCGCCAGGAATGGAGATCCAAAACTCTTTTCTAGAAGAACCTTTTCAATCTCTCAAATGGATGGGGCTATTTCTGTAAGGCAGCAGAAAGTACCACCCTCAGCCCACTATTCAAACAAGCAAAGGAAATGTCAAATGGACAAAAACATTTTCCTTGCTATCAGTAAAAAATGGAACTTTTATCATGTGTGTGAACACCCCAGACTAAAGAGCAAGTGTGGCAAATGGTAGTACCTTCTGAATACAGAGAATCACATGAAATAGCTCATTCCATACCATTAGCAGGCCATTTGGGTAGGAAGAAAACCCTGACCAGGATATTAACAGGTTCTTTTGCCCAAAATACATACAGACATAGCTGTTTTTTTGTGATTCTTGTTCAGAGTGCCAGTACACTTCTCCTAGGGGTAAAAAGTCTAAGATGGTTCCAGTTCCTTTGGTGGATACCCCATTTAAAGAATAGCCATGGATATTGTTGGTCCTCTTGCAAAGATAGCAAAGGAAACCAATATATACTATTGTAAGCGACTACATGACTCGCTATCCAGAGGCTATTCCTTTGAAAAGTAAACAACAAGAAAAATAGCAGAAGAATTAATTAAACTTTTTAGTCAAATGGGAATTCCCCATACAATTCTTACTGGCCAAGGTTCAAATTTCCAGTCTAATTTAAATGAAGCAAATAATTGTCTTCTGGGTATTGAGGCTGTACGAACCACTCCTTATCACCCACAAGTGATGGATTGGTTGAGCGTTTTAATCAGACTAAAAAAATGCTCAGGAAATTTTTACAACAAGATCCAAAACACTGGGATCAATTGCTTCCTATTTGTTGTCGCATACCGGGAGGTTCCTCAAGCATCTAGTGTTTCTCTCCATTTGAATTGCTGTATGGGAGACGACCTAGAGGACCACTGGATATGATTAAAGAATATTGGGAGAACCAGATTCCAACCAGAAAAATTTGATTGAATGTAATTTCTATGAGAGACAAATTGAATAAGATGGCAGAATTTGTCCAATAACCTTGCTGAATCCCAATCTATATGAAGCAAGGGTGATAAATGTGCTACAGAAAGCATTTTTACCTGGTGATAAAGTTTTACTCTTATTGCCATCCTCTGATAATAAGTTGTTAGCTAAATGGCAAGGGCCCTTTAAAGTAACTCGTCAAACTGGTCCGGTGACTATGAAATCCTTTTGTCTGAAAGTTCTCGTCAAAAAAAGAATTTTCATGCTAATCTTTTAAAAAAGTGGATGGACAAACCGCTAAAACTGTACTTTCTCTCAGAATATAACCCAAATGTTATTGAACAAGTTTACTCAAGTACACTTGAGGTTTAGAACTTTCAGAAATTAAAAGAGGTAAGATCTTACATCTAAGCAGAACCAAGCATTGGATACTTGCTTTTAAGTATAAAAAACATTTGTATCTACACCGGGGCACACTTACCTAGTTGAACATATCATTGACCAGGCTCTACCAAGCCTATACATCAAAAACCTTACAGGGTGCCAGAGAAATAAAACCAGTAATAGAAGCAGAACTAGAAATCATGTTACAACTAGGCATTGTATAGCCCTCTTTCAGTCCCTGGTGTTCACCCATTGTTATTGTACCTAAGAAAAATGGTCAATATCGCTTTTGCATTTGCATTTGCTTTTTGTAGTTATCAAACCTCGAAATTTGATAACTATCCAATGCCACGCATTGATACATGATTAGCCAGTTGGGTGAAGCTCAATATATATCCACTTTGACTTAACGAAGGGTTTGGCAAACCCTTTAGAGAAAGAATCATGCCCAAAAACTGCTTTTGCCACACCAAAAGGTTTATATCAATTACCATTGCCCTTTGGTTTACATGGAGCCCCGCACATGTTCCAACATTTAATGGACAAGATTTTAAAATCCCACCAGGCATTCTCCATCGTAATGATGTTATCATATTTAGTGCAGATTGGAAATCTCTCTTAATCATTTAGATAAAGTAATCTGTGCAATTTCTGAAGCTGGGCTAACAATTAATCCAGTTAAATGCAGTGGGGCCCAAAAAGAAACTTCATACCTGGGTTATGTATAGTGGAGGAAAAATAAAACCAGAAGCCTCAAAGATCTCCGCAATAAAGGATGCCCCTATTCCTAAAACTAAAAAAGAGGTTAAATCTTTTTTTGGGACTGGCTGGTTTATTACCGCCGCTTTATTACTAATTTCTCAGATTTAGCAGCTCCTCTTAGTGATCTTACTAGAAAAACAGGCAAAAACATAGTTGAATGGACTCCTAATTGTAATCAAGCATTCAATGTTTTGAAGGAAGCTGTGTACTACCCCAGTTCTAATAATCCAAACTTTTCTCTCCCTTCCAAGTGCAAGTCGATGCATCAGAGAGAGGATAGGAGCTGTACTTTGCCAAATAGAGAAACAAGAAGAGCATCCTATTTGGTTAATCAGCAGAAAACTTTTTCCCAGGGAGCAAAAATACTCTACCATAGAAAAAGAATGTCTGGCTATAAAATGGGCTATTGAGAGTTTACGTTATTATTTGACAGGGAAGAAATTTGTCTTAATTTCAACCACCGCTCTTTATATTGGTTACATAAAATGAAAGGTGATAATGCTCGTTTGACAAGGTGGTACCTGGCTCTGCAGCTTTTAATTTCACAGTAGAATACAAGCCAGAAGTCAACATAAAAATGCTGACTACCTATCAGGTTTGGTGCCCACGTCCAAACAGACTTGGTGAAAGAACAAGCTTTCACTTAACTGGGGGTATGTTAGGAGTGGATAGTGATCTTGTCTGTTTATGTGATCTGTGTGTCCCTGTCTTTCCTCTATTGCTGGCCAGCGAACCTCTTTTTCTATTTACTGTTTTTCCTACAGACAAGGTGACTAGACTTTCCTACCCCTATGAATGGTTGAAATAAACAAGTAGCCATAGAGCATTAAGAATACCTGTCTGCTGTTATGCTGTGTAAAGTAACAGGGTGGAATCTGATTGCATAGTCTGAGTGTAATTGGTTATTTGTAAACCTGCAGCAGGAGTGTTTAAGATGTTTTATTAATTTATACCATATACTGTTGTAACAGTCTTGATTGATCTTACAAACATTGTACAATTTCTTTTTATACATGTGATGTACAGAAAGTTTTATTTATAGATAAGAACTATCTGTATTTTGTTATTTTTGTTATGTGTCTTTAAAAGCTAAGGGTGCTGGGAAATCCACCCCAGCTGTAAAAGTTAGTGCACTGATTATTCAGAGACTCCTGAAGTCAGAGCGATCAGTCTGACTGCAGTTTGAAACAAACCCTGTTGTGTTTGGGAGTTTACCCACTGTCCATAGTGTGAATTGCTGTTTCTTTTCTTATATTTTGCTTTTCCTATTAAACTGAACCCACCAAACGCCAACGACTGAGTGAAAGACATCGTTTTATTTTTGAAAAGAATTTCATCTTCAAGTTAGGAGAGGTTTCTTTACAGTGAGAACGGTGAAACTGGGAACTGTCTTCCAGCAGAGGTGGTAATGGCAAGTTCATTGAATAACTTTAAAAAAGGCCTGGATACGTTTCTAAAACTAAAAATATTGAGAATTACTGGTATATGCATATAGATCTGGTTGATCCAGGGATACTTCCGATTGCCGTTTGGAGTCAGGGGAATTTTCCCCCCCTTTTTTAGAGCTGGGTTTTTGCCTTCCTTGATCAACTGTTAGGTAGGTTAAAAAAATAAATAAAAAAAAAAAAAAAAAAAGTGAATAGGTGGACTTGATGGACGAATTTCTTTATTCAACCTTAATTACTATGTTACATGTTACTATGTTACTATGTTACCTGGCCTCCGGGATGCCCGATATTATCGATTGATACCTCTAGCAGTTACCCTTGACAAAATTCTATCCCCTCTTGTTTCAAAATCTAAGTCCTTCATTAAGGACACTAATGATTTCTTGCAATAACTACATGATGTTTCATTTGATGATAGAGAGCCTCTTCTGCTAGCTACTATGGACGTATCTAGTTAATACGTCCATCCTCATTGTGAGGGTCTTATGGCGTTAAGTGGCTCTTGGAATCAGATGAGACACATAGTAGTGGATTAATGTCTTTTGTTCTTGAAAGTTTGGAATTAAACTATGTAAAATTACTTCTCCTTTAAAAATGAATTTTTTCTTCAGCTTTGTGAGCGATGGGGTCGAATGTCGCCCGGCCTATGCCAATGTTTTTATGGCGGCATTTGAGGATGGACATCTATCGGTGATGATCTCTCCAGGCCCTTGTTTGGCCTGGTTGGAGATATATCGATGACGTGTTCATCCTCTGTCGGGGTGACAGTACTACCCTATCATGGTTGCACGACCGTCTGAATCATTTTCATGAATGCATCACGCTTGATTTACAAGTTAGTGACCAGTCCTTCATTTTCTGGATGTCCAGATTGTAAGGGCAAGGGCCAATTTTTCGGGGCTCTATACGAAGCCTACGGACTGTAATGAGTTGCTCCATTTCGCCAGTTGTCAATCTCTGTATGTCAAGAAATCGTTCCCCTACAGCCAGTTCTGCCATGTTGACAGACTGGTTAAGAGCTAGAGAAAAAGAGGTTCAACTGACAGAAGAGCAAAAAATTCTTCTTGCGTGGATATCCAGATAAAATTGTTACACAAGCAAGGGAAAAACTCAGAAATAAAGAGACGTGAGATCAGGAGAGATAACAGGATTAGGAACAAAGACAGTTAGATTGGGTCTTTAACCCCACGCACATCCGGCTTCTTAACAATCTATACATCCCAAAATGTAAATGAAGTTACATCCGATATTGTATCGCGGATCGCGCAAAAGTAAGTAGAGAAATTTTTCAATATTGAATTTCCCCGAATGTGTTTTAAAAATGGTAGCATTTTATTTTATATAAAATAGCATCTATTATACATCAATTGCTACACGGTATATCACGTAATTCACACAATATTCATTACCTTACGTAGTTTTGTAGCACCTGACTATTTAAGAAGGTGGCGCTATTTTAAGTCTTTTCCACAGACCATCAACCATCAGATGATTAAACGCCTTTCATTTCAATGCCCTTAATACCACCTCTAACAGGTTTGGGACATTTTATTTTTACCCATAAAAATGGAGTCTGACTTTTGCATAAAACACCTTTTAACTGCCTTACACATAGACTGTGAGGCCAGTGATTAACAGCATTATATAAAATACTATATGAATAATATGGTGGACACTAATATAGAAAATTAGTTAGTCTCCCTCTCATTTTGAAATTTTGTGTATGTTGGTATTAATATGTATAGGGGGAATCAGGATGTGCTATACTATGTTTAGTGTATGTATATTTTGTATGTAGATGGTGTTGCAACACGTTATGAGCAATGCTTTTTGATGGCAACAAGTAAAATTAAGGTGAATGGCTTTAATGGAGTTAATATTTGTCTTTAATGGTTGGTGTGCACTATAAGGGGTCTAAGTTCAGGTCTTCCTGAATCTATTGGTGTAGCTCTAAGGCCATAAACCATTAAAGCAACATTTTACAACCCAATATGGCATTATGATTAACTAGCGCTCTCTACTAAACCACTTTTATTTGTTATTTGAGGGGTTTGGTTTAAGTGTGTTATTATCCTGGTATTTATTTTGATGTAATTATCAAGGTTATAATTCCTTTATGATCAAAGTATTAATGATATTCGTCCCTGTGTTTATAGTCCCCTATTAGGTGTGAGTGCCATTGGATGTTTATTATTTATTTTGAAGTTTGCAGAACATGATCCTGAAGTCAATAAAGAGCTCTTGTGTGCCCTTTAATTTTTAAAAAAAATATAATAAATAAACATCACTTAAGAGATGAAAACCAATTCAAAACACTTGCATAAATTGTTTTAAAAGCTGGAAACATGAGTACAATTGTAATACGTTTCTTCCACAGTTTTCTTGTTGTAAAATTATCTTCTCTACCTTTAAGCAATAAACTAATCCACTGAATTTTTGTTGAAAAGAATTGTTATAAATGTCTATTTAAGAATATTATATAACAGTTATAGGGAGACAATATCAGGTTTGCTGAGTTACAACATTACAAAATGAATACTTATTAATACAGGTTGCTAACTGCCTCCTCCAATTTATTTTATAATTAGACTCTATATGCGCACATGACAGAATGTTACTATTATGCTACACTAAGTTTGGAGTTTCAGTAGTTATTGCCAATTATACCATTGTATGAGGCTTACAAATATCTACATTAATATGATAAATCAATATACTGAATAATAAAGCTATAATGCTTGTTTCATCTTAGACAGCCACATTGTGGGTTCCTGTTACCTTTGGTTACTAATGCATCATTCAAGATCAACCAGCATTTTACTATCCATCCAGTGCTTGGCACCTAGTTTATTAACTCATTATTTATATGTTTAGTTATAGGCATTATGGCTTTAAATACTGATTGCTACATACAAAAGGTTAATGTATTTGATAGCTACGTATAGGAAAAATACATTGTTAGGTGGGGAGCAACAAGATCAATTTCTATTATAATATTGTTGTGTTGACAAACTCCTGTCATTGCAGAATGTGTACACATTTATCTTTCTTCCTTTACCAAGAACTAAATGCCTTTAATGTCCATGTAAATACCTTCATCTACTGTATGTGAGCAGCAATTGAGCTAATAATGCTGCTGCACAATATACCCCTGCACTCTTACTAACTATAACTTGAAAAATCCGAGCCCCAAAGAATGGATACCTGTTAGTACCTCTCACACTTCATTTAAAATAAGTGATACAAAACACATTTAATAAAAACCATTAATTATGCATTAAACATATACTTAATTTAAAAACAAACGATGGCATGCCTTTATAAAAAATGTGGATAAACAATTGTATGAAAATAAAGATACTTTTCCAAATTGTTTCTTGGGTATTCACCTCAGCAAGGGCGTTTTCTTATTGCTAGCACTGCGAGCTGTGACATCACCTGCATTAAAGCTGGCCACAAGCCTAAAATATATTTTTTCCCCCTAAGTTGTCTAATAGTTTGAGGAATGGACAGAGAATGGTTTTAAGATTGTAACTAACTTCAGAAAAGATCTTTGGGGGTGGGGGCTTATGACACAGCTTACACATGCCTGACACATGTCACAGTTCGTCCTGCAAAGTGTAACAAACCTTTTTTAACTTACAAATTTTGCAGTTGAATCTTAAGCATGTTGCTATTCCCTGAATAGCCTTGCCATTTTAACACGCCCCTTTAATGGAAGGTCCTATGCCTTTAATATAAAGCACTGGATGAGCCTCTTCCCTCATTTTAAAGCCAAGGGCTGGGGGGAAGTGAGAAAGCCTGTTATATCGATCCAGTGTGCAAGTATGAGAAATCCAAAAGTTTGCTTTTTAATTGAAGTAAAAAAGGTTAAAGTTAGGACCTTCCAGACTGGGTTACCTTGCATGTTGGAGGCTTTTCATTCATGTGATCACAGTAATGTATATGAAACCCCTTTGTTATAATGTATGCCAGTGTGCGATATATGATATTGTATGGGGCCTAGAATGTGCATTGATTATCTTAAATAATAAAAAAGTATCGGGGAGATTCATAAAAGTTCTTATCGTTTAAAATGGTGCTAATTTTGCCCCAACCAATCAAATCTTATTTAACATTTGAAAGCTAATCTGATTGGTTGGGAAAAATTAGCACCAACTTTTGTTGAATAACCCTGCATATGAATTATAATGAATACATATCTTTAAGGTATATTGAAAATATATTAAAAGCAATGTTCTGTAGTTATTGTATAAACCAATAAATAAAAAATATTCAGTACTTCTACTAGTGCTATACTATATACTGAATTTCTTACTTACTACAACAAAGAAATCTCAATGATTCATTGTTCAATGTAGGCTTTTTTTAAAAAAAAATGATTTATGCTTTTAAAATTTTCCAGTTAATAAATCATAGTAGGTGCTCATATTTCCGAACATTACTTTTTATTCCTTATTACAGTCATTCTATCATGTGTCATGAGTAATTATGATATACTAGCTGATTGACAATATAAAAAGGTAAAAAACAGACAGTTTAAAAAATGGTTAGTTGTGGACCATACCAAAACCATTGAACAGACCAAGAATAACTAATTTAAGCAAATTTTGTTCAGACAGAAGTTCTGCAGGACCATTAAGTTTCGAAAATCTGTAAATCCAATAAAGACACTATTAAAGGGCATCTATAGTGGGAGTTTTTCCCCCTTCTTTCTATGTGTTCTATAATTCCCCCCAACCCCCAGAGTACCTTTTGATCAACGCTATTTTTGGAGGAGGAAGAACAAGGCCTATGAAGAAAAGAACACCTTGCCTACTGTGAAGCATGGCAGGGGGTCAATCATGCTTTGGGGCTGTTTTGCTTCTGCAGGTACAGGGAAGCTTCAGCTGTGCAAGTACCATGAATTCTCTTCAGTACCAGGATATTGGAAAAAAATGTGATGCAGTCCGTCACAAACCTGAAGCTTGGGAGAAGTTGGACCTTTACAGGACAATCATCCCAACATACCCAAGTCCACTAGAGCATGGTTGCAGATAAAAGCTGGAACATTTTGGAGTGGCCATGCAGTCACCAGACTTAAATCCGATTGAAACCTCTGTGGGACTTAAAAGCAGTTGCAGTGCGCAAGCCTAAGAATGTGAAGTGGAGGCTTTTACCCCTGAAGAATGTGTTAGAATAAATATCCTCACTAGTCCCCCGGACTCTGATTGATGCCTGTCAGACGCACTAAGAGACCTTTTTACAGCGCCGGGAGATAGAGTTGAACTACACATCTTTGTCAAAAATCTAACTCACTTTATTTATTTATTACATTGGGTTTTCACAAAGAGAAAAAGTGGCATTTCCAGACACAGTGTCTGCCGATGACGTACTAAAACCTTGGAATGTAGGAGGCAAAACCTTGAGATAACGTATTATCTATGGCCATGAGAAACAGCTTGGGCTTGGTACATTTTGAAAAACAGACTAGTAATATGGACACAAAATGGCGTCGAAAAACAAAATGGCTGCTATTGCTAAGTGATTATAAGAATATATAAAAACCTAACAGAATGGGCTAAGATACCCGTAGATCGCTGCAAGACACTTGTGACACTAGTCTCGGTTTAAAAGCTGTTTATAATATATATATAAAAATGATGTTGTACTAAGTACTAAGAATGAATATTCACATTTGTCTGGGTACAAATAAATGCAACTGAAATGCTGACTTCCTGTTTGCAGGACCCCTATAACAGACCATTGGTCTTGTCAGTGCCTGGGTTGATTCAGTTGCTCAGTAGAGATCTGGGCATGTATGACCCATCCAATAGCCAATCAGTAGAAATTACTGTTAGGAACATTCCAAGGATGTGGGGCATCCTGGAAGAAGAAGGACCATTAGAACCTGAAATGGCAGCTCACTAATGTACACAGCAGGGAACGCAAAGGGTATGAATCAACTGATTTTTCAAAATGGGAGAGAAATGTAGATAACTAAGAAGGCATTACACAAACTAACAATTTAACAATAATGATAATTTCCACTGAACTGTCCCTTTAATGCCATATAATATATATATATATGGTGTATAATTCTCTGTGTCAAAACCTACCTCTGTCTTAAAAATAAGACTTATCTGTCTATGTCAGTAGTCCACATCGTACAGGCAGGTAAGAATGGTCCCTTAGGAAACAGACCGGAAGATCGATATAGTGCTGGATTCCACTCTACAGACACACATGCAACGTCGTATGCCGACGCGGCTTCTGAATGCGATGAACGTAATTACTTGTCTGAGGTTTTTTAAGGTATAGCGTAGCCTCACAAATATATCCAACAGAGGGACTGTCAGATTATTATGTAACATCCGCACAGGGGAGATACAAATAACAGCCATAACTAAATACAATGTAGCTATGTTGAGTCACAGGGAAACAAATGATGAATGAATAGGTATTCTAATTCTACTGCTGTTACAGCCAATAGCCACTGAGAGTCCTGTTTAAGGTATTTGTGAATAGATAACAAAAAAATGTCTAGCACTATAAAAAAAATCTAGGGGAAGAGGCAATACTTACCTGCGCCCTCCTCTTCCTGCTGAGTTCTCATGATGCAGTATCTCACTTAGCATGAGTTACTTGATCCCAAGAACGAGCAGGTAGGAGCGCAGATGTAATGGCACCATTGATTCATGTTCGCTTTCGCTAATGTTGTCTTTGAATTTTTCAAAGACACAGACAGCATTTCAGAGATTTGGTGGATATATTATGGTGGTCTTTGAAGTGTGGCTACTAAGAAACTGTTAACCCTTTTCCTCATGTGTATGTGCCAAAAGGGTATTTGACATATTTGGCTGAGATGTTTCTTCTGCTTTTGGGGGCGTTCTCCCTATGTGACTCTGGGAACGCGCATGTCAAATAGAGTCCACAGTTAGTAGAGTCACAGTTTAACTATGAATATAATGTGAATTTCCCTCTTGAGTGCTGCGTCTTTAAAACAGTCGTTTTGTTTATGTGAGGACACATTTTACATTTTCCACAGGGGAAACAGACTTTAAGGGTATGGCCTCTGCCTGTCCGTACCGTGGGTCTAGTGTAGTGAAGGTCACTTCTCTTTTAGCTGTCGCTTATGGATAGTTGTGTATGAATTCTAACAGGACTGCAGAGGTATGGTCCAGTGTTGTGATTACATTGAACAAGGTCTTCCCATTGCTTATCCATATAGTAAGCAAATTGTTCTTCCCATTGCTTCCATAAGTGGTAATATAGACAAATCTTATTGTCTTTATTCCATGGTTTAGTTCTAATTGCAAGTAGTTCTAATCTTATTCTTGGCGTACGATTACAACATCGCAATAAAGATTTAGGGTAGCCCCTGTCAACAAAACATGTTGTTAGATTGGCTGCTTCTCGTTCTTCACTACAGTTCCATATAACCTATAAAACTGGCTATTGGATATCCTTCAATCAGTCTTTTAGGGTTGCACTCCGCACAACACTTGTGGGACATCCAGAACTTTTTAGGACCAAGGAAGCTGGAGGGAGCAGGAGATCTCATTGGGGGTGGAGCTCCAGATGCCATTATACAGAGGAGGAAGACAACAAGATTCAAGCAGTAAAGATAGGCCTGGGGGTGGGTGGGGAATAGCAAAAAAAATTAAGCAACTTTAGTTTTAAAGTCACAGCTTTCCACTAACCTAAGTTTTTTTTTACAGTGTACTATCCTTTAATAAATGCTCATGGTATTTTTTTTAGACAGATGCCCTACAATACATACTTATTATGTGTCCTCGGTACGCATTTAATGTTGGTAAAAATCAAAATATTTGCCATATTAGTCCAATAATGTAGTAAAAAGTAGAGTACTGTGATACTTTTAATGGACTAATATTTTATTTTAGTAGACAAGCTTTCGAGGGATCTACCCTCTTCCTCGGTCAGAGCAGTACTGATTGAAACAAAGGTTAACAGAAAGTAGCCCCTTAATTACTATGATAACAAGAAAATAAACCCCAAAAATAGAGGGGGGTAATAAAATAGAGAGATAACAGCATTATTAATTTATGCTCTTATGATTAATCCATCTATTTTGCTCCTTGAAAATCCACAATGGCTCTCTGCATAGTACAGCATTATGACGGTTACCACCTCACCGTGTTGGACATGGCCAATTCCATCCCACACAAATCAGACCCCTGGGGTTTTGCCACATATTTTAAGGGAATGTTGGAGGTAGGGTAGTCAGAACAAGAAACATGTACGGATACCTAATTAAAACACACAATAAATGGCGGAGTTATTACTGAGGATTCCACATTTTTGACATTGGAGAACATATGTCATTAAGGAGGGGGAGTACTTGAAGACTCTCAGTGTTTGCTAGAAAGCAGTAAATTACTGCATAGTATAATTCCCCTTTAATTGGTAAACCTATAGAAGAAACATTGCAGATCTGCAAGTGGTAAACTGTTCAACATTGTCCTTTAATAGGTAAACTTATAGAGCACAAAACGGTGCAACCTGCAGGTAAAAGATCTCAGCACATCTCCCACAATTTCTTACCTATTTAAAAGTGAATGTTGGAGGGTAGGAAGTGGAAGATAATAAAGAAAACCTGATTTCATTTAGCTCTATGCAATGAATTTCAAATGCAACATATTAAAGATTAAATTTTGATCCAGCCTCAGCTGATTACTGATGCCAGTCCAGCCCCCTCTGTTGCTTCTGTGCATGGAAGGTATGGAACAGCAGAAGCAGAGGGCAAGGAACAAAGCTGGTAAGTATACTTACACGCCTCACAAAACAACCTTGTGTGATCTATGTTTTGGGGGGGTTATTAGATCTGACATTTTTGGAATTTGATAACTTGAAATCCATGAGAGACAACTCTCAGAGAGAATTGGCTGAAAACAGAACCCCCCTTCAAATTTTGTTTTGCCCCCTTTAACTTCCTAAAAAGAGCCCAAAAGAAAATCAATCAGCAGAGTTGCAATATTTTGCTTAGTCATGGATACTAGGGCCATGGTTTCTGGTTGCCAGGATACATTGACTTGGCAGGAAGTCTGAGATAACTTTTGGGTATTGTTTGTTCCTTAACACCTGTACTCTAACAGGAAGATTCAATAAATATCTAATTGTTAAACTGGTGCTAATTTGGCCCCATCCAATCAGATGTTAGCTTTCAAATGTTAAATAGATCTGATTGGTTGGGGCAAAATTAGCACCATTTTTTAGCGATAAGAAATTTTATTGAGTCTTGACCAGTCAGTGACCCACAGTGGTCAGCATTTGATTTGGTTGGCATTGCATTTTAGCATATGGTTGAAAGCTGTTCACTTGATTGTATGTTCTAATGATGTATTGTGGATTTACTGTACTCTCTCGGGCGCAGTTTGCTTGTTTCAGAGAATTGGCCATTAAATCTCAGAGTAAGGGGAGGTAATTCCTAAAGACATCTGGGACATTTTTCTGAGAGACTGACATATCGGCTTGCTTCTTGTCCATTAAAAGATAATTGTATTGCCTCAATGCATTTTTTAAAAATTGCTTTAATAGTAGGGTATGCTGTCCTCCCCATACCTTGTTTTTCTGATTTCAAGCCTTCTCTACCTTCAATTAGCCATGCTATGAAGGGGGCTAACAATTCTGTCTGCCTCTAACTGTCAAAGCCCATGGCCCTGGACCATCTAGAACGCGGGCTTTAGCACTCATCTTTGCTGTGTGATATCTAAGCGAGGGCAACACGGCTGTAAATGTGAGTAAGTGATTTCAGTGTGGACATGTTTGGGGTGATGTTGATTTTTTTTATATTGTTTCCTTTAAGGATATAGCATATATATGCCCAAGGCAAAGGGGGGGAAACCATAAACTATTATTATTTTGGAATGCTTCATAGCACCTTCCTGACTACTGTGTATGAGATTAAAGTTAAGCGTATTTAAGTTGACTTACTTGCTGGTGTTTTCCACTGAAGCAAAATTAAAGACTGGAAAATGGTTATCTGATTATTTAAATTTGTACATCCACCCTAACCTATTGAATTAAATCCTTATTTTTTGTTTTCAGATCAGAAGCAGTTCAGAGTGTTGGTTACTTTGGCAAGAAAAAGGTCCAAAAGTGAGTTTAGGGTAAAAACTTGTTTTTTCCAGTGAAGAAGAAGGTGAGATATTTCTGGCAGGGGTAAGGGGAGCTGTGTGGTCGGAATTATTCCTGATTGTAGATTAAGCATCAAGAACTCAAGGAACTCTGGTCTTGTTAGCACAATTAACAACAAGTTTATGTGCCAAAATCTTTTCCCCATAAACCTATGCTGTTGTGCTGATTGTTACTTACAAGGCCAGTCCTTGAAACATACTTTAAAATATGTTCCATATCAAACTTTCCAGTATCTTCCCACCATTGAAGTGAAATGCATAGGTCTGTAATTACCCGGCTGTAACAACTCCCTTTTTGGAATATTGGAATTACATTAGCTTTTTTCCAGACATGAGGGAATCTGGAAAATAAGAAACAATAATCTGGATAAAACTATACTATTGTTCCCTTAGGACCTGAGGAGTATTTTATTGCTTTATTGAAATGAACCTTATTTTGTAGTTTCTGATCCATATCTTAGTTAACTAAGTGCAATTGCATCCTGTATACCAATATGCTACTATCTCTATCCTACCGTACAGAGATGTTCTATAGTGTATAAAGAGGGGAAAAAACTTGTTTAAGACATTTGCTTTATCTGCTTCCTCTGTAACTATCTTATCCGCATATTTCAATCCTCAACTTGTCACTATTATTATACTTAAAAATTGTTTCCAGTTAGTCTTGCTTTGTTCAGCTATCCTTATTGTATTATTTTTAGCTATCTGAATTGCTTTCTTACAATCCTTGTTACTGTTTTTATAGTTTCTAAAGGCCCTTCCATTCTCTCTGCCATTCTCTTCCTTTCCATTTCCCTCTTTACATTAGAATTAGGCCATATGGGTGTGTACTTTTTTTTACATTTATTTACAAAGATATAAATTAGATTTTAAATGTTTTAAAACCCCTTTAAAACAGTCCACTTTGTTCTGATACTTTACCTAACAAAGTATCATTCCAGTTTATATGCTAAAGAGCTATTTTATCCGGGGAGAATTTGCTTTCCTAAAATAAAAATCTTTGTTGATCCAGTGCCATTTTCCTTTTTAAAACATACATTAAATGACAATATTTTATGGTCATTATTCCACAAATTTCCAGTTACCTTCATGCCTATACTATGCTCGGGGATGTCAGAATTTTCCAGATCCAACAGAGGGCCTTTCTAGTAGGAACAAAACATGTGGCTATTTGATAGTTAACCTCAAGATTATTTATCCACGTATGCAGCATGCCATGCGACTTAAATTTGCAGCATACAATATGAGAAAAGACGATCCCCCTATAAGGAGGGGAATGGAAAATATAAATACCTCAAGGAAAGCAGATAAAACTATTTCTATCCCATAGACTTGATCGAAACATGGGGGGTCTCTAAATATTACCTTTCAATCCATAGATAGGTCTATGCGTAATATAAGAAAAGGAGATTTACACAAAGAACTAGGAAAAGAAGTGTTTTGGATTTATCACCTAAATACTATAACCCCTGCATAATTGCAGATTCTGAACTTACATGTTTCCTATATTAAATACTATATTTCAAATATACAATGGTTCCTGTATTGTAAATCTGTAATTGATTTAAAGTGTATTTAATTAAATGAAATATTATTAAATTAAATTATATTGTTCTACTATTAATATTTATCTGTAATTGATTCAGAGTGTATTAAATTAAATGAAATTTTATTACTTAGATTATATGTATCTACTATTAATATTATCTGCATTTATATTTTACAAATATTTTCGAAACCTATATTATATATAATATATTCAAACCTAATTTGTGTATTTATACAATGCAGTGTGGGGAGTGCATGCTTTGCTGTCGGGTCAATGGTTAGGGGGTCACGCCTTCTTACTGCTCCATTGCCTGCATTATTAAATCAAAGAAGTAATCAAGAAGGGGACGCCACGCGCGCAGGAGTGCTGCAAGCACCTTGTGTTTATTCAATCCGACATGTTTCAAACCACAACGGGCCTTTGTCAAGTGATCACCTGGCGTCCCCTTCTTGATTACTTCTTTGTGTATTCACATACATCTATACACCTTGTACCATTTTGCAGAAGTGCAGAGCAAGTATGAGAAATGCAAAAGTTTGCTAATGGTAATTGAAGTAACAAAGGTTAGATGTTAGGACCTTCCAGACTGGGGTTACCTTGATGTAGTTGGAAGGCTTTTCATTCACGTGGTCACAGTAATGTATACTAAACCCCTTTGTTTATAAGTTGCCACTGTGAAGATAGTATGATATTGTATGGAGCCTAGGAATGTGCTTGATTATCTTTTCTATGTTTGTGTAATGTTGACCAGATCAGTAGCACTTTTGCAAATATACTGTATATATAAAACAGGAAATCTACAATATTATCGGACACCACATGGGAGCCATTTTTGCTTCCTTTTTCAGGATAGATGTAATATTGTGAGAGATGTCATTTCCTGTTTTACTTTTAAATACTGTGATTGTAATACTGTGATTCTCATATGCTTTAGACTTGAAAAAGGAACCAATCGTTCAGAAACGTTGTCTGTGTAAAGTCATATGGCGACAAATAAAGCTTTTAATTCAAAGAATTTCTTATTTATCCAGGGGATTATCCATTGGGAGATACGCACCACCAGGAGCTATGGGTTGGAGTGCTACCATTCTACCAGCTTTGTCTATTTTATTAGGGATGTGCACCCAGAAGCTATTCATAGATTTGGATATCTTAACCAGTAAAGGGTTCCCAGATAGCAAGGAACTATTGATTAAACGTTGAGATATGTCAAAATGGTCATGTGTTGATGATTGAACATTGAACCAGTATTGATTTTGGTTACATTATCAACATTGAAATCGGATTGTAAATAACATTGATTCAACATTTAAATTGTGAGTTTTGATATTAGAAAAAATCTCAACATTAACTGCTGTGGCACATACTGTGTCTTTTTTATTTTTTAAATGGTCACTTGTTTTTATTGCCCCAACCCTAGCACTTCATTACATACATTCTAACTAGATATTTAAGGGGATGTTTAGTGCAAATACATATGCTTTTAAGAAAAAAAAAACAGTAATTTTCAATCCTAATGAGCTTAACCTGCCCATTCAATATCTTGTGAGTTCTCATTCATCAGTCATGGTATATCTGTATTCATTAGATCAACGGACTTGAAATGTATTCTTGAAGACGTTCGCTATCATCCACTGCTTTCATTCTGAATTGAGAACCAGTGGATGACTAGCGAATCTTCAAGAACTATTTCAAGTCCAGTTGATCTATGATACAACAACTGCCCATTCAATATTTGTCTGTGTAAAAGAAATTCAACTGAAATACTGACTTCCTGTTTTCAGGACCCTAGTAGAGAGACCTTATGGTCTTGCCCTTGACCCAGCGCCTGGGTTGATTCAGTTGCTCAGTAGAGATCTGAGCATATTTGACCCATCCAACAGCCAATCAGTAGAAATTACTGTTAAGAGCATTCAAGGAAGTGGTGCATCCTGGGAAGAGGACCATTGGAACCTGAAATGTAAGCTCACTATTGTCAACAGCAGGGAACACAAAGGGAGAGAATATGTAGAATAGGTAGGTATGCATAATACAAACCAATAATTTTTATAAATTGTATTTTTTTATTGAACTTTCCCTTTATGATAAATATGCCCCCACTTTTCCTTTTGTGGCAAGGTTGTGCCAGTATGGGTGCAATAATTACCTTAATGTTACCTTTAAGGCGAGAAGAGAACAAAAAGAGACAAGGTGCTTGCCTGGGGATATGTATTACTGTTTTAAAGTAAATTAACGGTCATCATTAAACTCTTGGGGCATTGTTCATCAACAGACATGTCAGAAGACCCTCCCTATTACCCTCCCTATACCCTGCCTTTAATGCTTGAATCTTGCTGGCTTCCTCCTCCACTGTAATCATATTTTATAACTGCCCCCACGAGATTTTCAAATCTCCAACATGGTCAAAGAATAGCGTGGCTGTTTGACACACAGGTGATGTCAAATGGGGCACGCACACTAATGTCACCGCATGGGATTTGCACAGTGCAAAACAGCCACGCTGTTCAGTGACCAGAGGATGGTGGAGAGTTGGAAATCTCATGGGGGCAGTTGCAAAATGTGATTGCAGTGGAGGAGGAAGCCATCTAGTGTCAAGCACTAAAAGTAGTTTATGAAAGGGTAATAGGGCAAAAAAACACCATCTTTATATTTTAAGCTACAGCTATCCAGTAAGATGAACTTGTTTCACAGTGCACATATCCTTTAAGACTCAGAAGTCGGAAAGGGTGTGAACAGTAAAATTATGTAACTGTCTTCCATTGGACATGGTACGGCAGGTTCATTGCATAGTTTCAAAAAAAAGCTGGATGAGTTTCTGAAAATAAGGAATGTTGCAGGTTACTGGTACATAAAGTAGAGTTGATCCCGGGATATTTCCAATTGCTACTTAGAGTCAGGAAGGAATTTTTCCCCTTCATAATTCTGGTGTTTTTTCTGCCTTCCTCTGGATCAGCTGTTAGGCAGGAAATGTGTTTATTGCTGAGTAGATTGGATTATTTAACCTCATATACTATATGCTTGTGTAGGTTCTCATTCATCCAGGTCATGGTATCTGTTGTATTCAATTAGATCAACTGGACTTGAAATGTAGTTCTTGAAGACGTTTCGCTAGTCATCCGACTGGCTTTCTCATTCAGAATGACTTGTACAAGAATCTGTGGCAATTATGTACCCGGAAAATCCCAATTAGCAATCACAGCCAGGTGTTAGGGGTGGATTAGATAGTGGCTAAGAGGTGTTTATAGGAACGCCCAGAGTAGGTGTTAAAAACAGCATTGTACATGGCAGACAGTTGGTGTCGAACCCCCCCCACCTCTATTTAGGCTTGGTTTCTTTATTTTCACATAAATGGCCTCCTTAACACCTCTCTTGAACCAGTCACGTTCCTTCGCCAGTATGTTAACATTACAATCTTCAAAGGTATGTCCTTTATCCTTAAGATGCAGATACACGGCTGGGCCATACGTCGATGCAGTTGCTGTTTGGTCTCCCCCACATACAAATCAGAGCATTCTTCGCGTTTGTGCATCTGATTTTACTATTTAACATTTTAGAAACGTTTACGTAAAAAATGCTGCTCGCACATCAAAAATCACGTGTATTTTTGCATTTCCATTCTAACCAAAATCACATGCGCAATCGCAAGCAAGATTGTGAGAAAAATGCGTCAGTGTGGCCTAGCCATTACCGTAACTTTAAGGGCTAGGCCACACTAACGTGTTTTTTGCTCGTTTGTGAACACGTTTTGCTCATGTGATTGCGCATGAGATTTTGGTTAAAATTGAAATTTCAAGAAGGCGAAAATTTCAGTGATTTCCAATGCGCATGCGTTTGTGTGCACCAATTTTTTATACAAATGCATGTGTTTTTGTAATGTTAAATTACAAAAACGCATGTGCAAATGCGTAACAACGCACACGCAGTCGCATGTGATAACGCTCGCCAATTTGTGCGTGATTTGGTGTGTTGTAGTGTGGCCTCAGCCTAAAGGAGAACCAATGACAAAATGAACCAGCGTGAGGATTCTTGGAGGAACAGCTGGTAGTTCGAACACTCACAGGGAGATACAATCGCAACTTACCAGTACTCGTTCTCTTGATGTATAAAACACCTTGCGACCAGCAAGCTGCAAAATTTTATGGGGCTTTGTGTAAAGAACTAGCGCAAAATCCATAACAAAATGTATTGCATCTCCCTATTATAGTCTAGCCCCTCTATTCTGGCTAGTGAAGGGGGTGTAGTCAGACCAGATGGGCCAACCAATGTGAGGACAGCAATCTAGGATTTCCAGATCACCTGTAGGATGCTCTTAATAAATGTAGGTAGTATGGCTGCACTGATTGCATTAAACTGCATTACTGCTGCCTCAGTCTTGCTGCATGTGTTTTAACAGCCATCCTCTGAATGTTTTCAGTCTCATAATGATAGACACAGTCTCACACAGACTCTCACATCCAGATAGGTCACAGTCTCACACAGATAGACACTGCCAGTCTGCCACACAGACACTCTCACACCCAGATAGGTCACAGTCTCACAAAGATAGATAGTCTCACACAGATACTCTCACACCCATATAGGTCACACTCTCACACAGACACTCTCACACCCAGACAGGTCATAGTCTCACACAGATAGACACTGCCACACAGACACGCTCCCATACACATATCCACCCATAACAGGTGGCTCCTACAGCTCTACTTAATCCTGCTGCCTTTCTCTGTTCTGTGCCATTTTACTTGCAGCCAATCAGAAAGGTCCCACCCCTGCACAACTCTTAGCTTCAATCTGATTGGCTGCTCATTTTTAATCGGTTGCGATTAGCTCCTTCGCACCTCCTTGGTTACTGGTATCGCATCATCTTTATTTCTTCAGCCAATCTGTGTGTCCAGCCTCAAGCTTCAAAGGTTCAGACTGACACAGAAATTTTATCTGGCAGGAAGGAGACATCCCAGACAGACACGGGGTAAATTTATATTTAATACCAAATACTGAACATTACAATGTAGACAGGGGAGAGTGTTCATGTCTGTCTGTACACAGGGGCAGGGCCATTGTTAGACATAAGCCACCTAGGCAAAGTGCTAGGGCCCCTATGTTAAACCAGGGTGCCCAGTGTTCTCCCTAGTATCTCCCTGTCAGCTTTTACTTGCTGTGTTAGATCTGATCTCCTTGTTCAGCTGTAATGTGTAACATTGTAGTGAGTAGAGACCCTGAACTCGGCTCCCTCTACTTGGATATAATGTTACAAATGAACTGAAGGTGAAGGAAGGAGGGGGGAGGATGAGCTCAGCTAATAGTACTGAGGAGAACAGTTCTAAAATGCCAGGTAAAAGCTGCTGCAGACTTTATAGCAGTCACGCAGTGGCGTAAGTACGGGTGTCGCCACGGTCACACTTGCAACCGGGCCCGTGTACCTTGGAGGCCCGGCCGTAGGCAACCAATTATAGAGATTTGCTGATTTCTGCTAGCTGTGTCCGCCGCTTGCACATGCACGCCTTCTACAGGAAATATGGGTAGCATGCCCATGCACAGGGCTGGTGCTCGTAGAAGAATTGTCACTGACTGGATACTGGAACATGGAGCAGCCGCAGCGGTTTTGCGTGAGGAACTAAAATGTCTCTGGCTGCAATCGGAAGTTCATCCCCAGGTCAGTCAGAAGTCTCAGGACAGAGAAAGCCTGCCTCAGAGAAAGTAAGGAGGGCAAGGGTGTGGTGTGGGGGGGCAGGGGTGATGGAAGATGACTGACCCTTGCTACAAAAAAAGTGCCTTCCTGTGCTTTTTCCCCAACACTATATTGCCAGCCAGCCCTGGCATTGGAAATATGGTTTAAAATGTGCAGGGGTAAACAGTTGGCTATATATCTGTGCATTGAGCGGGTCTACAGTATAACAGACTTTCGCACTCTACCCTGGGCCTAGGCCTCATTGCTCCCACCTACCAGCACATCTGAATCCTTCTCTATCCAGGCCCAGATATAAATGATGCAGCCCTCTGGAGGTACACACCAGGCCTACCCCTCCAGGACAACATTCCACAGTGGGGGCTCAACCATCCAGCCTCGGGGGCTCCCAGGGTCCCAAATCCCCACATACCTGAAGCATGGGCAAACCAGGCCTCAGACTAGGAAGTGGGGCTTAGTGCCCCACGGAACGTTGGGCTTTCTGTCATGTCAATAGACAACAGGTTGTAACCCTATATTCACCTGCTCTCAGTGTGCCGTGTGGCACTTCTTCTACTGGTGGCCGCAGTGACATCGCCTGGTGCCAACAACATCAGCAGAGTTGGTGTCGTCGGCTGAGAAGAAAGAAGACTTTGGATCAAGAACATTTGAGGTTTTTCGAAAAACAGCCCGTGGAAACCCAGAAGCGCTCATGTGTGCTACTTCCATTTTTTTTGCTGTTCTTCCCATGAGGATGTGTTCTCTGGACCAAGTTACCACTGCTATTTAAACCATTATTTTAGGCAGAAATTTCCGTTTTTCCCCCCATTGAGTTTAATGGCGGATTCGCAGATTTTCGGAAGTTCGGCTGTCTCTACTCACCATAAGGTCCAGCGATCAAGGAGACACATATAAGTAGCCATATGGTTTTAAGAGAAACTGAGCCTCACCTACTAATGCAGACAATAGTGCTTAGGTACCATTACAAAAAAGAAAGAACTGTCCCTTTTTGTTTTAAAATAATATCTGATTTTTTTTGTATTGTAGGGTCCCTTGAAGTGGCATATTTAGGTATGTAAAGCTCTACATAAGGGTAGGCATAACCTTGACAGGTTTATTCTGCTGGCAAGTTTGTGGAATATACCCAAGTGTCGGTGTGTGAAATTTTGCCAGTCTAAACTATTTGATTTCAACTTTATGAGTGAAATTGTGATAGCAAAACCAAACAAGGTTCCTTCATATGGGCTATATTGGTATTTAGCAATAATTTTATTAGGTTTACTTATCATTGGCAAGATTATTTCGGTAAACAACACTGTAATCTGACATATCTGATATACCCAGTGTTATAAATAGGATTTATCTGTGATCAATAACTTTGGTTGTACATTGTAAGCATACATGTATAAATCATAGATGAGATCGCTGTCTATGTTCCTAAAATAGAACATTTCAAAGGTAAATTCAGCAGCATCAACTCTGTAACATACAAGGTGGTGAAATACCTAGCCAACATCTTGGAGCCCTTGGTTGGAAGTTCTAAGCATCACATCTAGAACTCCCAGGATTTTAACTAAGACTTGGTGCAGAAAAAAACTATGGTATCTTATGATGTGACATCGCTCTTCACCTGTAAACCCACCAAGGAGGCTGTTGAAATTGTGAGAAAATGGCTGTGCCAAGACAATGCCCTTAACAACAGAACAGATCTTAACCCAGAACAGATGTGTTCCCTACCGGACTTATGCTTGAATATCACATATTTCAAATATATGGATAAGTTCTACAAGCAAAACCATGGATGTGATATGGGATCTCCAGTTTCACCCATTGTGGCAAATGTGGAGGAAGTGGAAAAACAGGCTCTTTATACCTTCAGGAACATTGCACCCAGCCACTGGTTCAGATACTTGGATGACACTTGGGTTAAAATCCACCAGAAGGAAGTACAAACCTTGAAAGAACACATCAATGCCGTAGACCAAAACTTCAGATTTACAAGGGAATAGGTACAAAACAACACGCTAGCTTTGGTAAAGGATTGCCGAGGTAGCTGCGATAGGAATGCCGGAGCCAGTACAGCGTGAGTCACCCCGCCAAGTCTCGCGAGACCTCACACGTGAGTTCTGTCCGGACGCCAGACGGAGATACTGGATACACGCGGAAGAGCATAATACTGCTTGTTATACCCAAGAACCACGTGGGTCCGACCAGGCTGTCCAACATAGTGCTGCATGTGAGTGGCAAGTGCTCGGCCATCATATAGTGGAGGACTACAATAGGTCTGTGGAGAGGCTCAAATAAGGGGTAGACCGCTGACTAGCAAGTATAATAGTACTTTTTTTTTACTTATCTGAGTGAAACCTTTGGACCTTTATACTGTGTGTGTTTTATATGTTCCACACTATGGAGACATCCACATATGGTTACACAGGTAGGGAGGCACTTGAAGTAATGAGGACATTCACTGACCACACAGATTTTTTAACTGCACCTGTAGTTTAAAAACCTCAGAAATACAGCAAAGAGGGAAACTGATCTTAACCTACATGCTATTAGACTGACTGAATATTTTCAACAAAAAAGGGTCCCAAGGGGCCTAAGGGTCAATTTAAGGCCAACTTTATTTCCTGCCAATGATGATTATAAAATGAGATTTATGCAAATCCTTAATAAATGCTCATTTGATCTGATGGTACTATCTGTGGAATTTATAAAAAGGGAACTTGATATGATATCTAAGGAAATTGAGGATTTAGATACTCAGATTAAGAATAATATGGAACCAAGTGAATTTGATACATATAAACAACAGAGGATGAAAAAAATGGAAGTTTGCCATAAGAAAGGCGAACAATTAAAACGTAATAAATTTGACAGAGATGCCTCAGACTACAAACTGGGTAGGGTTTACCGATGGACTGACCCAGAAGTCCTTAAAGGCAATGAAAGATACACACCCAGGCGCACTCTATCTGCCCCTGATATTCATATAGATGCTAATAAGAAAAGAGATGATAATGCCGGTAAGGCAAATAATCAGTCTTTTTTGAGTGTAACTACAGGAGAAACCGCAGGAGGAGGGGAGGAGTTAATCACTGGTGGTCTAGGCAGAGGAGAAAACAGATGCAGGGGGATGCCCAGAAGGAACAACAACAAGTAATCTATAATTTATCTAACTATAATTTGACTGTATTGGAACAACAAGTGTTGTCAAAAGGTCTTAATTTTTGCCCTACAGCTAAATGTGACAAATTTGCGTTAGATGTGGACCTGTATTGTTTCTTTAAAAACATTCGACTAAAAGCTAATTTTTCTCTTAATCCTTTTGACACTGTGAGTAGAGATGTGAATTCTACGACTATAAGTACCAGAGACCTTGGACTTAGAAACTTTCAGGGAGATTCAATAAAAGTTCTTATCGTTTAAAATGGTGCTAATTTTGCCCCAACCAATCAGATCTTGTGTAACATTTGAAAGCTAACATCTGATTGGTTGGGGCAAAATTAGCACCATTTTAAACAATAAGAACTTTTATTGAATAACCCCCTTTGTGCCTCCGACCACTTATCCAGCAGTAGAGACTTTTATTAACTATGTGTTAGGAGTGGATAGTGATCTGTCGGTTTATTGTGATCTGTGTGTCCTCTGTCTTTCCTCTATTGCTGGCCAGCGAACCTCTTTTTCTATTTACTGTTTTTCCTACAGACAAGGTGACTAGACTTTCCTACCCCTATGATATGGTTGAATAAAACAAGTAGCCATAGAGCATTAAGAATACCTGTCTGCTGTTAGGCTGTGTAAACTAACAGGGTGGAATCTGATTGCATAGTCTGAGTGTAATTGGTTATTTGTAAAACCTGCAGCAGGAGTGTTTAAGATGTTTTATTAATTTATACCATATACTGTTGTAACAGTCTTGATTGATCTTACAAACATTGTACAATTTCTTTTATACATGTGATGTACAGAAATGTTTATTTATAGATAAGAACTATCTGTATTTTGTTATTTTTGTTATGTGTCTTTAAAAGCTAAGGGTGCTGGGAAATCCACCCCAGCTGTAAAAGTTAGTGCAACTGATTATTCAGAGAGACTCCTGAAGTCAGAGCGATCAGTCTGACTGCAGTTTGAAACAAACCCTGTTGTGTTTGGGAGTTTACACACTGTCCATAGTGTGAATTGCTGTTTCTTTTCTTATATTTTGCTTTTCCTATTAAACTGAACCTGCACCAAACGCCAACGACTGAGTGAAGGACATCGTTTTATTTTTGATACAAAACCCACGTCCTAACATATGGTGGCAGCGGTGGGATTGTATCTTATGTTGGATTAAGCATAATTTTGTACTCAGTGCATGGCAGGAGTCAAGGCACGTGGAAGGATGTATATCTGGACTCAATCTCCAAGACGGTCTCTGCGTTCAAAGGTAACTGGGCGTCTCAAGTTGTAGCCTGCAGTTAAAGAGACGGTGCCTGCTGTTAAAGGGACAGTGCCTGCTGTTAAAGGGACGGTGCCTGCTGTTAAAGGGACGGTGCCTGCTGTTAAAGGGACAGTGCCTGCTGTTAAAGGGATGGAGCCTGATTTAGATCCAACCTGGGGTGCTGGAGCGAGGCCTAAACAGCAAGAAGCTGCGATTGAAGAGGAAGATGTTCTTTCTGATAAAGGTGAAGATACTCCTCCTGTGAGTAGTAGTATTCCCAAAAATATTGAGGATCTCCTAGTTTGGCTGATAAAAAACCAAGAGTTGGGTGATCAGCGCAGACAACAGGAAGAAAAATTTTTCTATGAGCAGGAAAAATACAGGAGAGAGAGAGCAGAACTGGAACATAAAGAGGAAATTCGTTTGCAGGAAGCTGAAAAAGCCAAGAGGGATGATCAATTCTTCCAGGTACTTAAAGCAATTCAGTATAATATTTCTCCTGTTCCAAATTTGAAACTGACTAAATTGACAGAGACTGATGATATAGAGTCTAACGATATTTGAAAGGGTGGCTCAAGCAAGCAAATGGCCAGCGAATCAGTGAGTTATTCATCTAGCACCCTTTCTCACCAGTAAAGCACAACAAGCATATAGCCAAATGACAATAGAGGATGCCGAGGATTATGCAAAAGTGAAAAAAGCTATTTTGAGAAGGTATAATATTCATCCTGAAACCTTTCGTCAAAGGTTCAGAACTTACAAGTATTGTGACAAAGAGGGTCCTAGAGAGACCTACACCTTTCTGACTGAATTGTGTAACAAGTGGATTGTTCCAGACAAGAAGACGGTACATGAGGTTTTGGGAATTATTATTCTAGAACAATTCTTGGAAATTCTCCCTGAACCAATTAGGATCTGGGTTAAGGAGCATCAACCAGAGACTGGAGATAGCGCTGTGACACTGGCAGAGAATTATTTGCTGGCAAGAAAAGGACTGCCAAGAAGACCCATATTGGTAAGGCCAACACCACTAACTGTTACTACTGACATACCAAGGCCAAATCTTTTGAAGAGCAAGAGCTATGGTAAAGATATTGTCTGTTTTTCATGTGGTAAAAAGGGACATTTAGCCAAAGACTGTGTAGTTAAAGGGGGTAAAATGGCCAAGGAGTTTTCTACAAACTGTGTTGATATTGTACATAATTATTTACAACCCGTCAAAATTGATTCTCAGTATGTGAATGCTTTGATTGATACAGGGAGTCAACAGTCTTTAATAAGGTCGAATTTTCTTCACTTTCCTAAAACAAATGGTTGTTTACATTTAACTTGTGTACATGGAGATATCAAGGTATATCCTAAAGCAATGATACCAATGGAGATTGCTAATCAAAAGGTGTCATTAGACATGGGAATAGTGCCTACATTACCATACTGCCTACATTACCATATTTTGGGTCAGGATACCCCTGGCTTCCATAATATGCTGGAAAGGGACAATTCTGTTTCTGCTGTAATAACTAGATCTCAGGTTAAAAGTCAGTTTAATACAGAGAGACTTGGTAAGGTATTTCCCTTTGAAGATGAGATATTTCATGGCACTGGTAAAACACATCCTTCTAGAAAAGAAAAGAGGATTATGCGCCAGGAATGGAGATCCAAAAACTCTTTTCTAGAAGAACCTTTTCAATCTCTCAAATGGGATGGGGCTATTTCTGTAAGGCAGCAGAAAGATACCACCCTCAGCCCACTATTCAAACAAGCAAAGGAAATGTCAAATGGACAAAAACATTTTCCTTGCTATCAAGTAAAAAATGGAACTTTATATCATGTGTGTGAACACCCACAGACTAAAGAGCAAGTGTGGCAAATGGTAGTACCTTCTGAATACAGAGAATCAATCATGAAAATAGCTCATTCCATACCATTAGCAGGCCATTTGGGTAGGAAGAAAACCCTGACCAGGATATTAAACAGGTTCTTTTGGCCCAAAATACATACAGACATAGCTGTTTTTTGTGATTCTTGTTCAGAGTGCCAGTACACTTCTCCTAGGGGTAAAAAGTCTAAGATGGTTCCAGTTCCTTTGGTGGATACCCCATTTGAAAGAATAGCCATGGATATTGTTGGTCCTCTTGCAAAGAGTAGCAAAGGAAACCAATATATACTAATTGTAAGCGACTACATGACTCGCTATCCAGAGGCTATTCCTTTGAAAAGTATAACAACAAGAAAAATAGCAGAAGAATTAATTAAACTTTTTAGTCAAATGGGAATTCCCCATACAATTCTTACTGGCCAAGGTTCAAATTTCCAGTCTAATTTAATGAAGCAAATAAATTGTCTTCTGGGTATTGAGGCTGTACGAACCACTCCTTATCACCCACAAGTGATGGATTGGTTGAGCGTTTTAATCAGACTCTAAAAAAATGCTCAGGAAATTTGTACAACAAGATCCAAAACACTGGGATCAATTGCTTCCATATTTGTTGTTCGCATACCGGGAGGTTCCTCAAGCATCTAGTGGTTTCTCTCCATTTGAATTGCTGTATGGGAGACAACCTAGAGGACCACTGGATATGATTAAAGAATATTGGGAGAAACCAGATTCCAACCAGAAAAATTTGATTGACTATGTAATTTCTATGAGAGACAAATTGAATAAGATGGCAGAATTTGTCCAAGATAACCTTGCTGAATCCCAATCTTATATGAAGCAAGGGTATGATAAATGTGCTACAGAAAAGCATTTTTTACCTGGTGATAAAGTTTTACTCTTATTGCCATCCTCTGATAATAAGTTGTTAGCTAAATGGCAAGGGCCCTTTAAAGTAACTCGTCAAACTGGTCCGGTGGACTATGAAATCCTTTTGTCTGAAAGTTCTCGTCAAAAAAAGAATTTTCATGCTAATCTTTTAAAAAAGTGGATGGACAAACCTGCTAAAACTTGTACTATTCTCTCAGAATATAACCCAAATGTTATTGAACAAGTTTACTCAAGGGTATCACTTGAGGGTTTAGAACTTTCAGAAATTAAAAGAGGTAAAGATCTTACATCTAAGCAGAACCAAGCATTGGATGACTTGCTTTATAAGTATAAGAAAACATTTGTATCTACACCGGGGCACACTTACCTAGTTGAACATATCATTGACACAGGCTCTACCAAGCCTATACATCAAAAACCTTACAGGGTGCCAGAGAAACTAAAACCAGTAATAGAAGCAGAACTAGAAATCATGTTACAACTAGGCATTGTATAGCCCTCTTTCAGTCCCTGGTGTTCACCCATTGTTATTGTACCTAAGAAAAATGGTCAATATCGCTTTTGCATTTGCATTTGCTTTTTGTAGTTATCAAACCTCGAAATTTGATAACTATCCAATGCCACGCATTGATGACATGATTAGACAGTTGGGTGAAGCTCAATATATATCCACATTTGACTTAACGAAGGGTTACTGGCAAATCCCTTTAGAGAAAGAATCATGCCCAAAAACTGCTTTTGCCACACCAAAAGGTTTATATCAATTTACCCATATGCCCTTTGGTTTACATGGAGCCCCAGCAATGTTCCAACATTTAATGGACAAGATTTTAAAATCCCACCAGGCATATTCTGCATCGTAATGATGTTATCATATTTAGTGCAGATTGGAAATCTCATCTTAATCATTTAGATAAAGTAATCTGTGCAATTTCTGAAGCTGGGCTAACAATTAATCCAGTTAAATGCAGTGGGGCCCAAAAAGAAACTTCATACCTGGGTTATGTGATAGGTGGAGGAAAAATAAAACCAGAAGCCTCAAAGATCTCCGCAATAAAGGATGCCCCTATTCCTAAAACTAAAAAAGAGGTTAAATCTTTTTTTGGGACTGGCTGGTTATTACCGCCGCTTTATTACTAATTTCTCAGATTTAGCAGCTCCTCTTAGTGATCTTACTAGAAAAACAGGCAAAAACATAGTTGAATGGACTCCTAATTGTAATCAAGCATTCAATGTTTTGAAGGAGAAGCTGTGTACTACCCCAGTTCTAAATAATCCAAACTTTTCTCTCCCATTCCAAGTGCAAGTCGATGCATCAGAGAGAGGAATAGGAGCTGTACTTTGCCAAATAGAGAAACAAGAAGAGCATCCTATTTTGTTAATCAGCAGAAAACTTTTTCCCAGGGAGCAAAAATACTCTACCATAGAAAAAGAATGTCTGGCTATAAAATGGGCTATTGAGAGTTTACGTTATTATTTGACAGGGAAGAAATTTGTCTTAATTTCAGACCACCGCTCTTTATATTGGTTACATAAAATGAAATGTGATAATGCTCGTTTGACAAGGTGGTACCTGGCTCTGCAGCCTTTTAATTTCACAGTAGAATACAAGCCAGGAAGTCAACATAAAAATGCTGACTACCTATCAAGGTTTGGTGCCCACGTCCAAACAGACTTGGTGAAAGAACAAGCTTTCACTTAACTGGGGGGTATGTTAGGAGTGGATAGTGATCTTGTCTGTTTATGTGATCTGTGTGTTCCTCTGTCTTCCTCTATTGCTGGCCAGCGAACCTCTTTTCTATTTACTGTTTTTCCTACAGACAAGGTGACTAGACTTTCCTACCCCTATGATATGGTTGAATAAAACAAGTAGCCATAGAGCATTAAGAATACCTGTCTGCTGTTATGCTGTGTAAAGTAACAGGGTGGAATCTGATTGCATAGTCTGAGTGTAATTGGTTATTTGTAAAACCTGCAGCAGGAGTGTTTAAGATGTTTATTAATTTATACCATATACTGTTGTAACAGTCTTGATTGATCTTACAAACATTGTACAATTTCTTTATACATGTGATGTACAGAAATGTTTATTTATAGATAAGAACTATCTGTATTTTGTTATTTTTGTTATGTGTCTTTAAAAGCTAAGGGTGCTGGGAAATCCACCCCAGCTGTAAAAGTTAGTGCAACTGATTATTCAGAGAGGACTCCTGAAGTCAGAGCGATCAGTCTGACTGCAGTTTGAAACAAAACCTGTTGTGTTGGGAGTTTACACACTGTCCATAGTGTGAATTGCTGTTTCTTTCTTATATTTTGCTTTTCCTATTAAACTGAACCTGCACCAAACGCCAACGACTGAGTGAAAGACATCGTTTTATTTTTGAAAAGAAGTTTCATCTTCAAGTTAGGAGAGGTTTCTTTACAGTGAGAACGGTGAAACTGTGGAACTGTCTTCCAGCAGAGGTGGTAATGGCAAGTTCATTGAATAACTTTAAAAAAGGCCTGGATACGTTTCTAAAACTAAAAAATATTGAGAATTACTGGTATTAATGCATATAGATCTGGTTGATCCAGGGATACTTTCCGATTGCCGTTTGGAGTCAGGAAGGAATTTTTCCCCCCCTTTTTTAGCTGGGGTTTTTTGCCTTCCTCTGGATCAACTGTTAGGTAGGGTTAAAAAAAATAAATAAAAAAAAAAAAAAAAAAAAGTGAATAGGTTGGACTTGATGGACGAATGTCTTTATCAACCTTAATTACTATGTTACTATGTTACTATGTTACTATGTTACCTGGCCTCCGGGATGCCCGATAGTATCGATTGATACCTCTAGCAGTTACCCTTGACAAAATTCTATCCCCTCTTGTTTCAAAATCTAAGTCCTTCATTAAGGACACTAATGATTTCTTGCAATAACTACATGATGTTTCATTTGATGATAGAGAGCCTCTTCTGCTAGCTACTATGGACGTATCTAGTTAATATACGTCCATCCCTCATTGTGAGGGTCTTATGGCAGTTAAGTGGCTCTTGGAATCAGATGAGACACATAGTAGTGGATTAATGTCTTTTGTTCTTGAAAGTTTGGAATTAAACTTATGTAAAAATTACTTCTCCTTTAAAAATGAATTTTTTCTTCAGCTTTGTGAGCGATGGGGTCGAATGTCGCCCGGCCTATGCCAATGTTTTTATGGCGGCATTTGAGGATGGACACATCTATCGTGATGATCTCTTCCAGGCCCATTGTTTGGCCTGGTGGAGATATATCGATGACGTGTTCATCCTCTGTCGGGGTGACAGTACTACCCTATCATGGTTGCACGACCGTCTGAATCATTTTCATGAATGCATCACGCTTGATTTACAAGTTAGTGACCAGTCCATTCATTTTCTGGATGTCCAGATTAGTAAGGGCAAGGGCCAATTTTTTACGGGGCTCTATACGAAGCCTACGGACTGTAATGAGTTGCTCCATTTCGCCAGTTGTCAATCTCTGTATGTCAAGAAATCGTTCCCCTACAGCCAGTTCTGCCATGTTGACAGACTGGTTAATGAGCCAGAGAAAAAGAGGTTCAACTGACAGAAATGAGCAAAAAATTCTTCTTGCGTGGATATCCAGATAAAATTGTTACACAAGCAAGGGAAAAACTCAGAAATAAAGAGACTGAGATCAGGAGAGATAACAGGATTAGGAACAAAGACAGTTAGATTGGGTCTTTAAACCCACGCAACATCCGGCTTCTTAACAATCTATACAATCCCAAAATGTAAATGAGATTACATCCGATATTGTATCGCGGGATCGCGCAAAAGTAAGTAGAGAAATTTTTCAATATTGAATTTCCCCGAATGTGTTTTAAAATGGTAGCATTTTATTTTATATTAAAATAGCATCTATATATATTACATCAATTGCTACACTGTATATCACGTAATTCACACAATATTTCATTACCTTACGTAGTTTTGTAGCACCTGACTATTTAAGAAGGTGGCGCTATTTTAAGTCTTTTCCACAGACCATGCAACCATCAGATGATTAAACGCCTTTCATTTCAATGCCCTTAATACCACCTCTAACAGGGTTTGGGACATTTTATTTTTACCCATAAGGACTGGAGTCTGAACTTTTGCATAAAACACCTTTTAGACTGCCTTACACATAGACTGTGAGGCCAGTGATTAACAGCATTATATAGAAATACTATATGAATAATATGGTGGACACTTAATATAGAAAATTAGCTTAGTCTCCCTCTCATTTTGAAATTTTGTGTATGTTGGGTATTAATATGTATAGGGGGAATCTGGATGTGCTATACATAATGTTTAAGTGATATGTATATTTTGTATGTAGATGGTGTTGCAACACGGTTATGAGCAATGCTTTTTGATGGCAACAAGTAAAATTAAGGTGAATGGCTTTAATGGAGTTTAATTTGTCTTTAATGGTTGGTGTGCACTATAAGGGGTCTAAGTTCAGGTCTTCCTGAATCTATTGTGTAGCTTTAAGGCCATAAACACAGTAAAGCAAGCATTTTTACAACCCAATATGGCATTATGATTAATCTAGCGCTCTCTACTAAACCACTTTTATTTGTTATTTGAGGGGTTTGGTTTAAGTGTGTTATAATATCCTGGTATTTTATTTTGATGTAATTATCAAGGTTATAATTCCTTTATGATCAAAGTATTAATGATATTCGTCCCTGTGTTTATAGTCCCCTATTAGGTGTGAGTGCCATTGGAGTGTTATTTATTTATTTTGAAGTTTGCAGAAGCATGATCCTGAAGTCAATAAAGAGCTCTTGTGTGCCCTTTAATTTTTAAAAAAATATATAATAAATAAACATCACTTAAGAGATGAAAACCAATTCAAAACACTTGCATAAATTGTTTTAAAAGCTGGAAACATGAGTACAATTGTAATACGTTTCTTCCACAGTTTTCTTGTTGTAAAATTATCTTCTCTACCTTTAAGCAATAAACTAATCCACTGAATTTTTGTTGAAAAGAATTGTTATAAATGTCTATTTAAGAATATTTATATTAAACAGTTATAGGGAGACAATATCAGGTTGCTGAGTTACAACATTACAAAATGAATACTTATTAAATACAGGTTGCTAACTGCCTCTCTCCAATTTATTTTAATAATTAGACTCTATTATGCGCACATGACAGAATGTTACTATTATGCTACAACTAAGTTTGGAGCTTTTCAGTAGTTAATTGCCAATTATACCATTGTATGAGGCTTACAAATATCTACATTAATATGATAAAATCAATATACTGAATAATAAAGCTATAATGCTTGTTTCATGCTTAGACAGCACATTGTGGGTTTCCTGTTACCTTTGGTTACTAATGCATCAATTTCAAGATCAACCAGGCATTTTAACTATCCATCCAGTGCTTGGCACCTAGTTTATTAACTCATTATTTATATGTTATTAGTTATATGCATTATGGCTTTACAAATAACTGATTGCTAACATAACAAAAGGTTAATGTATTTGAATAGCTACGTATAGGAAAAATACATTGTTAGGGTGGGAGCAACAAGATCAATTTCTATTTATAATATTGTTGTGTTGACAAACTCCTGTCATTGCAGAATGTGTTACACATTTATCTTTCTTCCTTTACCAAGAAACTAAATGCCTTTAAATGTCCATGTAAATTACCTTCATCTACTGTATGTGAGCAGCAAATTGAGCTAATAATGCTGCTGCACACATATACCCCTGCACTCTTACTAACTATAACTTGAAAGAAGTCCGAGCCCCAAAGAATGGATACCTGTTAGTACCTCTACAACTTTCATTTAAAATAAGAGATACAAAACACATTTAATCAAAACCATTAATTATGCATTAAACATATACTTAATTTAAAAACAAACAATCGCATGCCTTTATAAAAAATGTGGAATAAACAATTGTATGAAAAATAAAGATACTTTTCCAAATTGTTTCTTGGGTATTCACAGCTCAGCAAGGGCGTTTTCTTATGCTAGCACTGCGAGCTGTGACATCACCTGCATTATTAAAGCTGGCCACAAGCCTAAAAATATATTTTTTCCCCCCCTAAGTTGTCTATAGTTTGAGGAATGGACAGAGAATGGTTTTAAGATTGTAACTAACTTCAGAAAAGATCTTTGGGGGTGGGGGCTTATGACACAGCTTACACATGCCTGACACAGTCACAGTTCAGTCTGCAAAGTGTAACAAACCTTTTTTAACTTACAAATATTTTGCAGTTGAATCTTAAGCATGTTGCTATTCCCTGGAATAGCCTTGCCATTTTAACACGCCCCTTTAATGGAAGGTCCTATGCCTTTAATATAAAGCACTGGATGAGCCTCTTCCTTCATTTTAAAAGCCAAAGGGCTGGGGGGAAGTGAGAAAGCCTGTTATATCGAGCCAGTGTGCAAGTATGAGAAATCCAAAAGTTTGCTTTTTGTAATTGAAGTAAAAAAGGTTAGAAGTTAGGACCTTCCAGACTGGGGTTACCTTGACGTAGTTGGAAGGCTTTTCATTCATGTGATCACAGTAATGTATACTGAAACCCCTTTGTTTATAATGTATGCCAGTGTGCAGATAATATGATATTGTATGGGGCCTAGGAATGTGCATTGATTATCTTAAATAATAAAAAAGTATCGGGGAGATTCAATAAAAGTTCTTATCGTTTAAAATGGTGCTAATTTTGCCCCAACCAATCAAATCTTATTTAACATTTGAAAGCTAACATCTGATTGGTTGGGGAAAAATTAGCACCAACTTTTGTTGAATAACCCTGCATATGAATTATAATGAATAACATATCTTTAAGGTATATTGAAAATATATTAAAAGCAATGTTCTGTGAGTTATTGTATATAAACCAATAAATAAAAAATATTCAGTACTTCTACTAGTGCTATACTATATACTGAATGTCTTACTTACTACAACAAAGAAATCTCAGATGATTCATGTTCAATGTAGGCTTTTTTTAAAAAAAAATGATTTATGCTTTTAAAATTTTCCAGTTAATAAATCATAGTAGGTGCTCATATTTCCGAACATTACTTTTTTATTCCTTATTACAGTCATTTCTATCATGTGTCATGAGTAATTATGATATACTAGCTGATTGACAATAATAAAAAGGTAAAAAACAGACAGTTTAAAAAATGGTTAGTTGTGGACCATACCAAAACCATTGAACAGACAAGAATTTAACTAATTTAAGCAAATTTTGTTCAGACAGAAGTTCTGCAGGACCTATTAAAGTTTCGAAAATCTGTAAATCCAATAAAGACACTATTAAAGGGCATCTATAGTGGGAGTTTTTCCCCCTTCTTTCTATGTGTTCTATAATTCCCCCCAACCCCCAGAGTACCTTTATTTTCTTCAGGTTCAACCTCTGTCATAAGATATACAAGTTAAAAGAAGTGAAGATTTTAATTAATACTTCTGCTTGAGCTGTCAATCAAATCCCCTAACAGCATGCTGGTATAATGTGTAGGCTTACACAGGATTTAGCAAGTCTCCCAATGACTCCTTCCTTCTCAAAATTGCTTGGCAAATACTGGGTTAAAAACAGAAGTAAAGGGAAGGAGAAGTACACCTTCTCCGCAAGCTTTCACTGATTTATTGCCTGTCAAAGGGAGACTGGGCTGCAGTGATTCAGGACTCCGTCTCTCCAAACTCCCCCCCTTCCTCCCTCCCATTCCTTATGTAGCACTATCTTCAGAACAACGGAGAAACTTCCTCTCTACAGGCTTACATACCAAGGTTTTTTTTTTTGTTTACAAAGGTTAGAGTGATGTGTCATGTGGAGGAGGATTAATGCGCATGAGCGGCTTGTTTCACAAGCTTAATTTACTGCCGGACTAAATAAACAGGGGAAAGACCAGAGAGGGGAGGGGGAGTGGGGAGCTCTGCAGTAAATCAGACAGTGACACGGAACCACAGAGGAAGGTAAGAATAAGGCAGAATACACTAACCTTTTTTTATGTCTGGATTGGAGCAATAAATGTCACTATAGATGCCATTTAAATCGGATTTTCTTTATAATTTTCCATCACAATTTTCAAATAGACGATCTAGTATTCAATAAGTTCCAAGTTTCAGATTTTTGAAACCGGCAGTTCCAATTGGAAACAAGTTTTGTTTTTAAAAACTGGACTCATCACTACCATTGAACTCTACAACATTCTGCCTGCCTTTAAATCCTATATGCTTCTTGCAAAGCTGGGAACTGTTATTATAACTCATTTACCATTTAAAAAATGCTACATTTATTTTAGGTATATTGATCCAAAATATTTATAAACTATATATACACAACTCATATTGAAACATTCTTACAGGATTTCTTTGTTATAAAGACCTTTGCAGTTGCCTTTTTATTATGTTATCAGTTTTTTTTGCCACAGAAGACGCATTTTGCAAAGTGAAATTCGTATTGTAACATTTCTCTTCCCACACAGACAAGCTGCCTTGGGGGAATTCTGGGTATTATAGCTTTTTTAGTTTTAATGAATCAGGGCAATGCAGACTGTATTATTTTATAACACCAAAGAAAAATGAAATGCTTGAATTAGGATGCACAATAGGAAAAGAGCAGTAATAACTGGCTAATATAGTGCAGTCCAAACAAATAGTATTAGAAAGCTTTAGGGATTTCTATTTTAACTATTAATTATGTATAAATTATATATCTTCATGTTTAGGATATAAGAAGGGGCTTAGAAAATGCAGAATAGAAATATGTACTTCCACCTTAGTTTTTAGATTGTCATCTAACAATCCTTTTGAGTTCAACTAAAATGGTTAAAATGGAGAATACAGAAGGTGCATATCCCATTCTTCCCAATTTAACCCTATGGCAAATTTAAGGTTTTAGAAAGCCATCTTAGATATCAATCAAAATATTACTTAGGAATACTCAGAAAAGTGGATTAAACATAAGGTTGAAAATTAAAATAAATAGTGTTGTTCTATTGGAGAAGATAGAAGAACTGTTTATTGGGTTTAGGAAAACTGGTATGACAAAAATCCTAACAATTAGGGACATATACCTTGTTTTTTGAAAGCACTGTACATAGGAAGTATACAATGTGAATAAAGCTGTTCCACTAGCAAATTAAAGGAGAAGTAAACCCAATTTGTTATACTCCAGAATCTGAAAACAACCCCCCTAAAAACCCCAATAAGCTATAAAATCCCACTACAGTAAATTTTATTAAAGTAAATGTAAGCCTGTTAAGAATTGGATTAAGTATCTGTGTGTATGTGCAGTGTCAGACCACACCTCCTGACCTCAGTCACATGCTTCCTTGCTTTATCTGTCCTGTAAAATGATTGGCTAGAGATTATTAATGGGTGTGACCAACTGTAACAATTTCTGCCATAGCTAAGGACTGAGCATGTGCAGAACATAATGGTCGTTGACCAAACTGTCTGATATAGAATGCTGAGAAGTAAAGCAAAAAACATATGTTATTTAGGTAAATTTCCCAGCTCCCGTATCAAAATGAGAGGTAAGACACAGATTACTGGTTTTATATCAAGGTGTTCTGCCTTCTGGTTCAGTGTTGTTCTTTGGCTTTAGTTGCCCTTTAATGTAAAACTGTTACCATTTCAATACATTTGTATTATTGAAACATTAAACAATTTATTATTTTAATATCTTGTTTATTATTGGGCAATGGACATGGAAAACCACTAATAATACACTGTTCTTGTAAAGCTGCTGGAAGTGCAGAGGAATGGCATATATAAATGAATGATTAGGAACAGGATGACGATTTTGCCTCAGGTTCTTAACGCATTTCAGCTGAACTAGACTAACAATCAGAAACTGTGATATTATATGAAATATAGATATTTTGTCAGCATATTTCAAAAATGTTAAGTTGGCCACACATATAGCACATTATTACACACTCACAGACACACATACATAATCTGAATTTGCTGTTGTGTTAATATTTTGAAATCTCATATATATACTGTATGACATATATTTTGCCTGTCTTTGTATTTGTACTAATGCTATCAGGAATAATACTGCTGATATGTGATATATCTAGTACAGGAGAAGGTACTGTGACTACTAAAGATGTTTGAAACCGGCCAGTCCCGTTCCGTTTGCAGAAATTAAAAATGTCAAAAATCCGAAAACTGTCCGATGTCTCCAATGGGAGATTAAAATTTGAAAGTTCCAATGAAAATTAAGGTATAAATAGCAATAGCATGTTAGTATAAAAGTCTAGGACCTGGGAAATGGTCTGGGGAACATGTTCATAAAACCAAAACCTATTAAAAAACTATCTTTCTTCATGTTTGAGTTATTTTCGAGGTTTTGCATTAAATATTCATGGGTGTACGAATTCAAATTCAAAGGTTTTGCACTGCCTGTCATTAGAGATGGCCAAAATTCTGAAAACCTGTTCAGCGAATCCTTGTGTGTAACAGATTTTCAGAAGTTCGGATCTTCAAAAAATTCCGAAAAGTTTGAAAATCCGCCATTAAAGTCAATGGGGAAAAAAATTTGGAAATTTCTACCTAAAATAAGGGTTTAAATAGCAGTGGTAACTTACTGTAAATGGCTCTGGGACCTGCGGCTCAACCCGGGACCCCCTTCCAGGTCCTTAGAAGGGCCCTTGTGGTACTGACAAGTGCCTTTGTTGGGGTCCCGCAGCTCGAACCGTGACCCACCTTCCCTGCACTTAGAAGTGCCTTTGCGGCACTGACAAGTGCCTTTGTTGGGGTCCTGCAGCTTGAAACCAGGACCCCCATTGGCTCTTAGAAGAGCCCTTTGGGGTGTGTCTTCTTTCTTCCCAGCCGGCAGCACCAACTCTGCTGATGTCGCCGACACCAACTCCGCTGATGTCGCCGACACCAGCAATGTCACTGCGCCTACTAACACAGCCAGCACTGGCGACGTCTTAATCCTAAGTCCTCTTTCTTCTCAGCCGGCGATACCAACACCGCTGATGTCGCCACCTCCAGCGCTGGCGACATCAACGTCGTCGGTGTTGCCACCTTCTACTTTCTTTTGCCATTACTGTGATTACTTCTGAGCTTGGCAGGGTTTGCACCTCTTTATATAGGTTTGCTGAAGGACCAAATCGAATTGTGATTATAATATATTTTGCAGTATACGGGGCCATCTGCAACTGAGGGAAATTTCTGGTCAGATCCAAGCTTGACGGTGAATGTTCATCAGCCTTGGGAGTGCTTGTTTCTACGCTACAAACAATAAAGAGGCAATTCCGTGTTTTACCAGCTTTAAGCTGGCTTGGAGATTGTGTCATAATTCGAGAGAGTATTTTTTGTTTTAAAGAAAATGGCCTCCTGCAAAATATTCCAGCTTTTTGTGTGAGGGGGTCAGAACAGCCAGTCAGGTTGGTAACAGGCACTTAAGGGGCCAGTGACTATGATGCATAAAAGGGGCAGTATTCACTGTATCAAGGGGACAGTTTAACTTAGGCCACTCTACAATGGAGAAGCATTGTCGTGCGTTTCACACACATTACCCTCCCTTTGCACTGTGATCTGCACAAATTTTTTGTAATTGGAGCACATGCAATTTTAAAATAAAAAATGATGATCACATGCACTCCAAAAACAGACAGCAGCCTCATTAACATGCACTGCTTTGCGATTCTCATATAATAATGCCGATCATAAGTGCATGATAAATCACAATATTGAAGCTGAGGCTACACCGTACCAGACGGCAACGTGCGTGAAAAGCTTGCTCATATCTGTGCATGTTATGCAGGTGTTACTGTCTGCTTGTGCTGAGCATGCCAGTGTGACTGAGCGTGTCTTTGTTGTGACTGAGCGTGTCTGTCTGTTTATGACTGAGCATGTCTGCATGACTGACTGTGTCTGTATGACTGAGAGTGGGTCTGCGTGACTAAAGGTGTCTGCATGACTTAGAGTATCTGAGTGAAAGAGACTGTAAATATGTTGTTGAAATGTAAAGGGCCACATGTGCACTTTTGCCTAAAACTGACCCTGTTCAAGGGTTAATAATTTCAAATTCAAGGGTTCACAAAATCGTTCTTAACTGGATTTCAGATTTGAATTGCTATTCCCTGTTCTATGCCAATGTGTAGTGGTAGCCATAGATGCTACAATCACAGCAGTATAATCCGCAGATTGTACAATTATGTATTGGGCAAAAAAAAATAAAAATTCCGACTGGTCTAACAGGGAAAAATATCATATGACTGTCGTCCATACACAGGCCGAAGATCATAAGATCCGTGGATCAAATGACCGGGATCGTATCATCTATGGCCACTTTAAGGGCTAGGCCACTCTGGCACATTTCTTACGTGCTTGCATGTCAATGTGGGTGGCCACAGCACATGCACTGTGCTGTGATCCATGTTCGAGGGCATACAACCAGCATTTTGTGTGTGAAATCTATTTCCTTTTTAATCCCATTGTGTAATGGAAGCCATAGGCGCTATGATCGTGGCCAGATAATCCACAGATCGCACAATTGTATTGGACTATTGGCCCGATAGTACAAAAAATATTGTAAGATTGTCCATACATAGGCTAATGATTGTACAATCAGCTGATCGTACGGGCGCCATTGTAGCGTCTATGACCACCATAAGGGCCAGGCCACATTGGTGAGTTTTCTCACATGCTAACAATTATGCTTGTGATGCTTTATTGTGGAATTACAGTGCATTTCAATGTGGGTGACCACATTGCATGCATTGCGCTGCAAACCATTTTTGGAACGCTTGTGTTCAGCATTCTTTTTACGAATTGCATGCGCTCCGAATCCAGGAAATTGCACGGATCACAGCACAAACAGACAGTAATGCACAACTCGCTGACAAAATGGTACCTGGAACATTGACTTTTATACCAAGGGGATTGGAACAGCTGTGATTGGTGATTTTAGTGCTTGGATCATTTTTTAAAATTCTATTTCAAAAGGAAAATTTCCCTCGGTTGCGGTGGCCCCACTGTACGTCCGCGATCTTTAGGTGTACTTTATTTAGGGAGAATGCTCATGACTGTCTGTAACTTCATTTTTGAAAGATTAGTGTACCCAGCTTCAAGAGCATGTCCACCCTAATAAAATTTTTAAAATATAATTAAGGGCACCCCTGCCTATCCCCAACCGGCATGTTAGAATGTTTAAAAAAAGTAGAATGTTACTTATAGCCCCTCGATCCTTTGGTGCACTGATCCGGCTCCCTGCTTGCCAGAAATTGCAAGCAGGGGCTGGAACAGCAGCTGCCTCTGTGGTTGGCTGAGAGGCAGCCAATCACAGATGTGGCTGCCGTCAATGGAGTGTGCAGTGAGAACTAAGGGCTGTAAGTAGTGTTCTATCTTTTTTTAACAAAATTACACGGCGATTGGGGGTGGGCAGGGATACCCTACACAGAAACCTTTGTACACTAGGTGCGTGGATGGATATGAAGGGCTCCCCTGCTCTTGCCACTGTCCTTTCAGGGGACAAGGAGGAGGCAAAAACCTTTTGGACAGGAAGACAGCTACTACTCTTCTGTTTCCTGGACTTTGGACAAGTACTGCAGAAGAATCATAAGGAGCAGCGATGTAAGGTAAGGACTTTTTTGAACTATGCAGAGGGGCCAGTAGTGGGTTACATTTTAGTTTTGGGGGGTGGACATACCCTTAAAGTGTTGCAGCTATCTAAAAGATAGGAGTTAAAGAATCTATTCTGGTTAATTTACACTTTAGCTTTTGTTCTGCTATAATAATGAATGTTTTTAAATGTAGAATATCCAGAAAACACATTTGTTACCACAGCATTTCCACAAGTACTTATTTCTTCATAGCAATAAAAATACATATGGCCCTCTAGGCTCAATGTAAAAATCCTATACACATCAATCACACAGATAGGAGATATAATTATAGACATTAATATTTATTTCAGAACATTACAAAATAGTATTGTGGAAATTGAACTTCCTGCTAACACAAAAAAAAATAAAGTTTATATTATATGTAAAATAAAATAAAATAGTGTAACATTTAGAGTATATGACCTGTGCATGCAAACAAATGTAATTATTTACAGAATCCCTGTACACTTAAAACAACTTTCCTCCCCCTAAACCTATCATTCTATAAGTACCCGGAGAAGTATTGTTACCTCTCATTCTGCTTTTGTTTAAAAGTAAATAACTGGGTTAATTAGCTGGGTTCAAAAAAATATATTGTTACAAATGGTGTTAACTGTCTTGTGACCTATTTGACTGTCTGACACTAATCAATACTTAACAATATTTGTAACCATTTTATTCTTTGAATTCAGCCAGGGAGACTGAAATTTGCAAAATGTCTAAAGCTAATTACTTCTAAACTAAAGCAGAACAGGAGGCAGAAATAATTGCTTCTATAATAATTGATTTTTTATTATAAATTCAGGAGGAAAGAAGTTGTGTTTATGGTATAGTTGCACTATAAATGAGGCTGCTTCTTAAAGGGCAATTAAGAAAGTGAGAAGATATTAAGTTGAGCTGATTATTCCATTACTATGACTTAACTGGTCAAATCAGTTCTGATCCATAATAGTGTTCGGTTCTCCTATAGTAACACAGATTCTCTCTCATAATTAAGTTTCTTCTATCTTTATGGATGATGTTTTTGTCATGAATGGCACAAATAGTAAAATAATAAAACATGAAATATGTGACACATCACAATGAAAATGACATGTGATAAATATGATAAATACTCTTTTTAAAGAACCTCAGGATTATACAGATTAACATATTAAAAGCCAAAAGTTGTCACCCACATTTGTCAAAGCTTGAAGAGCCAATTCCTACATATTTATAAGATTCTATAGCTGTTGGCAGAACAAAGCTCTAAATGTTTCTGTGCAGAAGAAATGATGGATCCTGGTGTTTGAGACAGGACTGCAGGTTTTGAAAAACTGAGAAACTTTCTGAATTTCTTTTAGTACATTTCAGGTTTATGCACTGAGAACTGCTATCGGCAACCCGGTGCAAACAGCCCGGTGATGCTGATAGTGGCTCTCGGAGCATCGCTACCTGTCGTTTTTTTAATATGGCCCTTTTTATAGAATGCTGCTTTCGGCTTATAACATCGTTTGCAGTGGCTGCTCGGTTAATTTTCACTTTAGCCACGCAGCCGCCGCAATGAAGGAGTTTAAGTCACTTGTCAGTAACAGTGCACCCATTGGTGCATTGCCCTGTTAATTTCTTAGCTAATTAAAGGAGAACTAAACTTTTTTTTTAATAACCTAATGTTAAAGTTTTTCTCCCCAGAACACCTATACACAGTAAGATTCTTCACTAGTAAGTTGCATTTAGTACATGTAAGTAATATATTCTGTGACTAAGAAGGTTTACCAGTCAGTGTGAGTTGCTGAAAAATAAACTGCATTGTAACGAGCAGCTTTTAAAGTCTTATCAGGGACTTCCATATTCCAATTTTTTTAAATTATTCTTTTCCTAGCAAAAGATAGAGCTTCCAAATGTACATGGGTCCTCAGCTTATTGAGAGGGAGGATTTCTGTGCTATAATGCGATTGGATGTCAGCTTCTAGGAAGCAAGGCTGCAACTTCCTTGTTTTGATCTGTTGAGCACTATAGAGCATGTGCCTGTACGCAGAGAGGGTTTACCCAGCTAAGGTGGATTGTCGGAGCTTACCCTTGGTATTCACAGGTTATTTTTATAAATCACCCAATGGCCACAGCAAAGGGAGAGGTGAGACAGAGCATGTTTGTGAATGTGCTCTGTCTATTGGGATAATGTTGTCTGGAGACTTTAGTTCCCCTTTAAGGTATGACCTCATACATTGGTTTGTTATGGTTCAAATCAAAAGTATTACACTGAAACTAAACTTGCTAACACAGTACAACATCTTTAAACTTGCTATTATGGTATCAAAAAGGAGGAATAATGGGAATCCTAATGTGATATATAGTAAAAATTATGTTAGAACAAGAGAGAGGGTTCAGAAAAGGGCAACAAAAATAATAAAGGGATATGGGGAGCTTGAATATGAAGACAGATTGGATAATTTACAATTAAGTTCACTAGAGAAAAGGTGTGGGGATTAGAGATGTCCGAACATCGCAAAATCCGGTCCGCTCGAGGATCCGCGAATTTTCGAAAAAATTCAAAAATCCGCGAGCGGACCCGTTAAAATTAAAAATACCCTTGAAATAACGAGATTTTTCGTATTTTCGAAAATTTTCGAAATTACGAGTTTTCATGTATTTTCGAAAATATGTATTTTCGAAAATACAAGTAATCCTCGTAATTTCGAATATTTTCGAAAATACGTATGTAAGGAATTAAGAGAAATCCTTGTATTTTCGTAAATTTTCGAAAATACATGTTTTCCCGTATTTTCAAAAATTTCACGGAAAATCCGCGAATCGGAAGTTCGGAAGGCGGAAAATCCGGAAAAATCCGCCGTTCGCGAACGGGATAAATCCACGGCGGATCCGGGTTCGGATCTGCGAACCGGCCATCCCTAGTGGGGATATGATTACTGTGTGTCATACATTAACGAGCCATACAATGCACTGTCTGGGGCATTGTTCACCAATAGAGCATGTCAGAGGACACAAGGACATCCCTTAAGAAAAGAAGTCTAGTCTTCAAGTTCGGAAAGGATTTTTCACTGTGAGAACACTAAAACCATTGGAAGTTGTGATGGCAGGTTTATTGGATACTGTAGTTCAAAAGAAAGCTGGATAAGTTTCTGAAAACAAGAAATGTTGCAAGTTACTGGTATTGATATATAAAGTAGAGTTGATCCAGGGATATTTCCGATTGCCACTTGGAGTTGGGAATTTTTTTCCCTTCATAATTCTGTTTGTTTTTTTTTCCCACCTTCCTATGGATCAACAGTTAGGCAGGAAATGTGGGTATTGCTGAGTAGGTTGAACTGGATGGATGTACCGTATGTCTTTATTCAACCTCAAATACTATACTATACAATACTATGAAGATATATAGGTACAGTAGATGAAAAAGGAACATTGTATGGAGGTTCTGATAACAAATTGTACTATAGAACTAAACTGGAAGTTTTTTTTATTTACAATAAATAAAGAGATTGAACACAGATAATAGATTGTAACCAAGCCATAATTTCAGTTTCCCCAAAACAAAGAATCATTAATTATTTTCTCTAATGGGTTATTAGGAATTCTCCAACTAAGCAGTATTTCAAAAAGACTTCTGCATGGGAATGGAGATGTCTGATCTGGATACAGTGTTGCATTGGGGTGTTAGGGGCAAGTGGAAAATATAAAACCAGATGCCCACCAGGAAGCATTAAGCAGTCCACTCAACATTCCATCGCTCTTTTTCATGTGACATACTGTACTCACTCGCTCCCCTGACATTTTCTAATATCCCCTTGCTAATATATTTATATTTTAGCAATTTTTTTTCTGTTGTGCCAAACTAAAGTGTGGGCTTTAGTGTGGGCTTTAGTTTGGCATTAGTGTCTTTATACTTTAAGTTTTTCTTTTATAGATGTGTCTATGCATTTGAAAAATGAAATGTTTTGTTTTATACCACAGTCCCATTTATATCTTATTACAGTTTTATTTAAAGTTATCCTTCAGTTCGATTGCATTATTAAGGTCACCATAGAACAGAATTCTTTATCTTTTTATAGTTTTCTTCATCTGTTCAAATTCTCCCTCTATGTGTCTGCTTTTCTCAAGAGCACATTTCAACCTTACACTTTTCTCTTTTATTTCTGCACACAGCTGATTCATGAGCTTCCCTAACATCCGCCAGGTTCTGTATATGCCAGTATTTTACAACACTCTCAAAAGTCATCTGGTGTAATGGCCACTAGCATTGTGAAGGTCTTAACAAGACTATATAAGCATATGATCAAAGTGAATTGTTCTTGTGAAGATTCTTGGATTCAATATAATTCTATAGAAATCACAGATTACTTGCACCTAGAGAAATGTAATTGCTTATACATCAAATCTCAGTTTTTAAATGAAAGTTTTGTTGTTACATATTTTATTTGCTAAGAGAAAACACAAAGAACTTTAATTTGAAGATAATGAATTATAACCTACCCCTGTAGTGGATTTCTATGGGAGGAACTGTAAAATTATAGCCTTATAATCTTACAGTACCAGGAGGAAAAGGAAACCAGAAGCCACAAAGGGGTAGGTTATAATAAATAATGCACCCCCAACTGTAAATTATCGGGATATTAGAAGTCACCTTGGAGTTCCATGCCCTGTATAAAAGGCACTCGTCCTGCGGCCTTGTGCTTTAATATGGTTGAGGAACTCCTAGGTGACTTCTAATATCCTTATAATTTACAGTTGGGGGTGCATTATCCACAATATAAAACACATCCTACTGTTACAAGAATCTACTTTTAGTGAGATATACGATGCTTTGTCATTGTTTGTCTGGCCAATAAATCGACTAATTACAAGGACAAAGAGATATCACAATAACCCCTTAATCTACAGATTTACTTTGTAGCTGGTTGTTAAATGTGTGGGCATTATATGCAGTATCATACAACACAGGAAACACATGTCTGCAAATATGTACACACGCAGCACAAAAAATAGCTTTCTTCAAAATAAAAAATGCTTTCTTGGACAAAATATATTCCTGATTTAACACTATAATAATAGAAGATAATGCCATGTGAATATTTCGCGGGCTGCCAACAACAAATTGATGACATTTTACATTTTGTACTGGGAATTCCCCAGATCGGTTGGTTCATATGCATAGTGGTAGAAACAATTTCTCTAAACTGCCCTAAATGTCAAAGAGAAAAAGGCGATTTCTGGCATTTTATCTGCACTTGCTCCAAAGTAAACAGGTTTTATTTGGGGAGGGGGGGGATTACACATTAACTTTCCATTAGATTCATATTACCATTTCTCAGGACTCCTAAGTTGCGCTTTTTGGGTCTCCCAGATGTGGAAATGTGGTCTAAGCTTGAGCTGCAATTTTTGCATGAAACCTTATTCTATGTTGGAGTGGCATTGCAGATTGCAGTCTTGGATGGACCCTAAACTGAACAATTGGTGAACCCTCGTTAATAATGCTCCCTTTCTAAATGGTATATACTGTAGTATAGGCTGCCCAGCAAATCATAAAACATATGGACACTTGTGCACAATGTGAGTGAGATTGTTATGTGGACAACATGATGGAATGAAACTACAATGCCTGAGCCAGCAAATTATAAATCAATACATTTCTGCATTTTACCATAAGTATTTCCAGCTCCTTCTATTATTTACTGGTGTGGGGCAACATCATAATGGTCAATAACAAGCATTTTTGTTATACTGGGAGTGAATGTAGGAAAGGAATGTACCCATGAGACACACAATTGCAACTTCCTGCAGTTACACAGGTTGAGCATTAATGGACATTTCAAAGGTGTTTCTTCTTTTTCTTTTGAGCAGTTTTGTCCATCTCAAATGACTATAGTAACACTACTGAACTCTGTCCTAGCTATCAAGCAAATATCCATGAGCTCTAAAGCATTGACATTTCATTTGTATAAACTAATCCATTTAAATGGTCCTAGGATATAAATATGATTTATATTTAAAAACAATACAGCTACTATATAAACCAGCATGCATGTGTTGCCTTAACTGATTCAATTTTAAAGGAGAATTGAAATGCTTGTTAAATTAAACGTCCAAATGAAGCTCCCAAAGGTCACGGTAAAAAATATTCTTTGCTTGTAAAATTGATTTTTGCACAGAGATAAAACACTCCAACTCTTAGTACACAACAAAACTAGGACAAGTTCCTCTGCTTGTCATTGGAGGATGCAAACAAGAGAACCTGCCTCTGTAACAATACAGACATGGCTGTCGAGTCTTATTACTACATGAGCAGAAACAAAAGCTTCCGACACCACAAGCTCCCTTTACGTAAACTTTTTCACAGCTTTAGCCTCTGACAGTTCTATGCAGAGATCAATTTTGAGGGAAATTATATGTTTTTGCAGACTGCACTGAGTTAAGGGCTACATTTGTGCATTAATGTTTCCAATTGCTTTAAAACTCGATTGGAGTGCCGACTACGGTCGTTCGTCGGCACTCCGATCAGGCAAACAGCCCCTACACACTAACCATAATAGGTAAATCCCGTCATTCCCCTATGGGATTTACCCATTATCATTCATGTTTATGACCACCTTAAATTTTGTTACAGTTGTCATTGTCATTCTACATATACCTTAATAATTTTGTTCCTATGATAATTAAATTCCAGGTTGTGTTATTTATATATACGTATTTTTATTCAATTGAATAAATATTGCTGTTCACTGGATCTTGGTTGAAATACACTTATGTAAGATTCTATTTCTATTAGCATGAAAGACATTTTTAGAGGAAATGAAGGTAGTAGGAGGACAGAGAAAAAGCAAGCAAGTGATTGTTTTATGTGCCTTGCATTGTAAATAATTAGTTTATTTCAGATTAAATGTAACAACTACCATATGTCTTAAAACGTGGAATATTATTGTTTTTGGTTATAGAAATGGCATCACAGTTTTGAGAGTGTTTGTGGGTCTGTGTATGCGTGTGTGCATGTTGTTGAATTATAGGAACTGGAAGTAGTTAATAAACCCTAAAAATGCCCCATTTTCAAATCTAGGTGGATTAAGGCTTGAAGTCTGATAAGCCAAGTAATACAGCCAAAGATTGCACTAAATCTGTCTTCCAAAATTAATTATGTTTTAATCTTTTTATACTTTATTTAATTAAATTAGTTTGCTATATGAAGTGCATTTGTCAGTACTGTGCTACTATGAGAATTGTTTTAACCTACATTCATACAATATATATATATATTAGCCTTAAGCAAGAAATAAACAGAAAGCAACAATTTGTTTTCTGGACAAGCAAATCCCAGTGCAGAACTTCTACTTTTAAAACATATTTAAAGAATATTGTAAAATTATAGAAAGTGAACCAATCAGCCTTTTGGATTCCTAAATTAGCTCACAAAAGGCAAAATCCACAAACATTTTGGCTGGCTTTGCCTTCTCTTTCAGTGTTTACAGAAGCTTTGATTTTAGCAGTTCATCATAAAATCTTGTGCCAAGTTAAGCAAAAAAACAACAACAAATGCTGTAAATTCTTACTGTACCAGTTCCAATGTTTTCATAATCCATCACTATGTCCTTGCTTAAAGAATAACCACACAGTCCAGATAACACTCCAGCACACCGCTGTTGGCTTTTTGCCAGACAAATCAGTAGGTACAGTTCCCCAGCCCTCCATTCCTAGGGCCAGACAATTCTATAGCACAAGAAAGTATAGTGGAGCACATTACAATGGTGAATCCAAAATTTTTATTGTGACAACAACGTTTCGGGACGGGTCCCTGAGGAAGGGACAGGGCGTCCCGAAAAGTCGTTGTTGTTGTCACAATAAAAATGTTGGATTCACCTTTGTAGTGCGCTCCCCTATATTTTCTTGTGTTAAAGAATAACCACTCAAACCCCTCTACTAAAAAGTACCTGAACCACTAGGTACTCTTCCCGCCCATATCAGTTGAAATACAAGCCTTAACTTTCCTTTGCCAATCCGGTTCAGCTTCATCCCTAAATCTGATGGTGAGCAACCTATAGTAAACCGTAACGGCTGTAATTGTTTCAACTTTTAAACAGATAAAATAATATAAAAACTTGTAAAGTAAAATACTTAAAGGTCAACAATACTGCAAAAATTTACCCTGGCACATTTGGTAGAGATTGTTGCATTACTTATTTTGTGGTTTCTACTCCTCCTTGATGGCATGTTTCTCGCAGTTATAGTACTTATATAGTCCAAGACTCATATTTACAAGTTATAGCCTCTGTTTACAGATGACATTCAGTTTAGAAATGATTGTTTCTTGGAACATTTATTAATCAAATAGGTAAAAATGATCATGGTAGGGTTACAAGAGAATAGACTGTAAAAAAATGATAGGTGATATTCAACTATTTAAATATTATACAATATTCCCGCTATATGCTTCTGATGCATATCCATGGTCCGTAGGCAGCAAGTAAACAATAAAAACATTACTAGCATAATTAGTGAACTTTAATAAATGGTGAGAATAGGCATCAGACAGGCATGCATGTTTTTTTATAAAAGAAATTTGATTTATTGTTCTATATACAGTACATTTAGTGCATAAACATACATAGTACAGCTTATTGTGATTTATCTCCTCTCCCCTAGTTCTATAGAACATCATTGTGTAAGCAAAATTGTGTTTTTGTGAAAATAGGCTTACTATAACCTGTAAAATAGTTATGCCTGTGTAATCTACCACTTACATATAAGTGTATATGGCCAAACTATAAATAATAATATATAGTATTACATGGTAGAGACCAGTTTTTGTACAATATTGTGAGGGTGACTGGCCCTTACGTGTAAGGAAGGATCTGCACACTGATACACGTGTGGGTGCGCTCCTGCATTGGACCTCAGTATGTTTGTTATGTACTTTATCTTTTGTGTTTACTTGTGTCTGTGTGGGTATCATGCATTTAAAAGTGTAAAAATAACTTTTTTATGATTGATCAAAATTTCATTTTTAACTTAAGATACCATTTACATAGGGCTGCCATGGAAATGGAAGGGTGGGTCAGTAGGTGTGTCTGCGTGGGTATCAGTTTGCATATATGGGTGTTAAAGTAACTTTTTAATGATTTCATTTTTTACTTTAGTTACCCTTTAAACAGGGCTGTTACAGATTTAGTGAATGAGAAATATAAATAACTGGGATCTGTCTCTCTCAAGCCAAATTAATGGATTTGTGAAGGATTTAAAAAAAAAAATTATATATATTTATATATATTTTTTTTTAATAGAATAAAGTGGATTGAATTATTTTACTACTTATTTCAATACAGTAATAATGTAAAGGATACTTGACTTCCATCTTTTGCTGGATGGCATAAATGAAATGAGGCCTCTGGAGGGCCAAAACGTTACGCCAGCCGGCGCTACAGCCCCTCCATTATAGTGCTCTTGCGGCACTGTACATGCCTGGTGTCCATTGAGAAGGCATCTGTTGGCCAGGAGATATTTGGGCATGTTGTGCTGCCTCCCAAAATTCGTCTATGGGATAGATTCAATATACCTAATATGAGGATAAAACCCATGTTAACTCAATGGTTAACGTGGAAATCGCCAAAATTTTCCCTTGGCCCCACTCGTCTCCCTGTACTTAAAATATAGGGAATAGAAATGGACACGATTCCGAACCCGAACCTGGTTCCGAAACGGATTTCACGGATCCGCCAGAACTCAGGACTTTGTGGATTTTTTACTTTTTCATATTTTACTTAACTGCGGAATTATTTTTGAAATTTTGAAAACTTTTTGAAAATACTTTGCAGAATGAAGTGTCCGGTACCGGACAATGTGTTTTTTAAGATTGTGGGCATTGATATGTATTCCCCAGACCATTTCCCAGGTCCCTGAGCCATTTATAGTATATTACCAGTGCTATTTACACCTTTATTTTAGGGGGACATTTTAGTTTTTTCCCCCATTGACTTTAATGGTTCTGCTCAAGGAATCCTTGAGCGGCACGGATTTTCGGAAGTTCGGCCATCTCTATTTAAAAGCACATGATGTTTTTTTACAGGTCACAGAACACTGGCCTTATAATTTACCTTATAATTTATAGTAGGGTGTACATTATCAACTTTCAAAATTCAGTTTTAGATTTACTTTAGAATCACTAAAGCTACTTTACTTTGTCAGATTACATTGCTTTTAGGCAAAGATCATTATTTTTTTAGACGGCGGTATACTTGCATTACGTGTATTTTTAGTAAACTAGAAAATGTACTAGTGTAGTTACATTACACAGACTTTATTCATATTATATTACAAAATACTTTTTAGTAAGAGATAAAAAAATGTTTAAATTCAACTGGGGAAAATATAGTCACTATCACAGACATGCCTCCATTCTCTACCAGTTTCTATCTCTGCCAGTGTTGCTTGGTAAAGAAACGATGTAACTAGTCAAAACAAAACAAAATAGAAATAAAGGGAGGGAAGGGTAAGCTCCGGTAACAAACTAGGGACGCAAAGTGTGGTGGACTCTGAAAGAAGAATAAAGCATAAATTTTATTCAATACTTTAAAATCAATACACATCTAGATGCACATTTCAAACAAACAACTAAAAGTAATATTGCTGCGTAAAATCGGTCTCATAAGTGATGATAGGGAATATGCAGAGAGCAACAGTCTACTGGATACAAATCCAATGAGGGAAATGCATATATATAGAAAAGGGGCCAAATACAGTCAACAAAGTCACGTCTCATCCCTGCATTTGTCGGTGCGAGTCCTACTGGCCTGTTCCAATCCAGGTGTTTATATCACAAGTATGAGGCAATCCAAGTCCAACAAAGGTATGCACCCGTATTCACTTCCGCGGAGATAAAGGTACCACAAGGCACAATCCGCTGCTATCCATGGTTTAAGGAGACCAAACGCTGCACATGGCACTAAGACTGATGTACGTTTCAAGATCAGGCCGATCTCTTCTTCCGGGTCACATGTGTCTGGCGTACATACTATGTAATGCTGGCTAAATAGCCATTGAGGTGTGCAAGGAAAGGGGGCCGGCTGCAACCTAACTGTCTGTCACATTGTTCCCAACCCAGGAAATTCAAGAGGAAACACACAATGTTACCAATACAAAAGACAAGGCAAGTAGTAAGAATATAGTAATAGGCACAATAAACCAAATATGTAGAAGTAGAGGAGAAAATGTACAAAATACTGCTAAAAACTCTAAACATGATATAATAAAGGTGTATGTGACATTCAGGTTTACAAGAACATATGGAACTGAAATTCTTCATTTAGACCAACTGGTGATCTACTATGCATTTAAAGATCCACATTGTCTCACATTGTAGGATCCTTTTATTCCAGTCTGATTTAAGAATGGGACAATATTTTTTTATCAATTGGTTAACCTACCAGTCATTGTTGTATTCGGTTACCAAATTGGTTTCCTTCTCATTAAACATTTTGTTATTCCCAGTGTTACCGAACAATAAATTGTTTCTACAGGAATATTTGGCTTTTTTATATGCCCGTTTCAACCATTTTTGTGGGTATCCCCTTTGTTGGAATCTGGCATATAATTCTGCTGCTGATTTCTCAAAGTCCGACATGGTGGTGCAGTTCCATCGTACTCGTAGAAATTGGCCCACCGGTATGCCTTTTAACAAGGGAGTCGGGTGCATGCTCTCAGCCCTAAGTAGGCAATTACCTGCTATTTCCTTTCTGAATAAATCAGTATGTAATAGGTGGCCAACCTTCTTAATGGAAAGATTCAAAAAAGTTATTTTTTCCAGGTGGAGGTTCCATACATTGTTATTTAACATGCCAATAAAGGTTTTTAGTTCCTCAATGGATGACTCCCACAATATCAGCATGTCATCAATGTAGCACCCCCAAAAAGATACATTTTCAAGGGCGCCTGAGAATCACTCCTCAGAGAAAACTTCCTTTTCCCATGCTCTCAGATAGGGGCACACGCGGTACCCATCGCAGTGCCTCTAACCTGGTGATAGAATTTACCATCAAAGGTAAAATAATTGTTTTTCAGAACAATCTCTAAGAGATCCAAAATCAGGAAGGAGTGACCTCTATATTTAGGACCTCGGGTCGACAAATAGCTCTTAATGGTATCGAGCCCCTTGTCGTGTGGGATCGATGGGTAAAGGGCTTCCACGTCAAGTTCCACCAACAAGGTGGTCTCTTTAACATATATAGAATTAATCCATTTAAGTACATCAAGTGTGTCTATAAGGTAGGATGGAATAGTGTCCAAAAAGGGTCTCAAGGCCTTATCTACAAATTTGGAAATGTTTTCCGTGGGGGCTCTCTATGCCTGATATAATCGGGCGTCCTGGAGGCCGTGTAGCATTTTTGTGTAATTTGGGAAGCCAATACATACATGGTAGTGTGGGAAATCGATTATATAGACAGTTAAAGTCACACTTATTAATGAGGCCTTTGCTTAGTGATTCATTAAGACATTCCCATACTATCTGGTTAACCTTAATCAATGGATTTTCACTGACCTTTACATATTGTTCGGTGTCACTCTATTGTCTAACTGCTTCACTGCGATAATGTGTTCTATCCAGAACTACAATTTTTCCACCCTTGTCTGCAGGTTTTACCACAATCTCCTTATTCCCCACCAGTTCACGCATAGCGTTAATCTCTTGAACACTTAAGTTAGGGGAAAGAACTGGACTAGTGAATTGTTGAAGTTCTTGTTCAATCATATCTACAAAGATCTTGACACTTGGAACTGCAGACAAGGGTGGACAAAAATGCGATCTCGGACAAAGTCCCAAATGGACCTTCAGCAGCAGAATTATATGCCAGATTTCAACAAAGGGGATACCCACAAAAATGGTTGAAACGGGCATATAAAAAAGCCAAATATTCCTGTAGAAACAATTTATTGTTCGGTAACACTGGGAATAACAAAATGTTTAATGAGAAGGAAACCAATTTAGTAACCTAATACAACAATGACTGGTGGTGGGTTAACCAAGTGATAAAAGAATATTGGCCAATTCTTAAATCAGATGTTACCCTGAGTCCATATCTAGGGGTCAAACCAAGAATTATGCCACGGAGAGCCCGCACAATAGGTCAGAGATTAACTTCTAGTTACTTTATCTCTCCTATGAAGACAACTTGGTTGAGGGACTTTGAAACTATAGGGAGCCATAGATGTGGGAATTGTAAGGCCTGCCCATACATGGAACATAAGAAAATGTCGTTTCTTACCCCAGATGGTACACAAAAATGTAAAATTTATGATTTCATTAAATGTCGCTCATCTGGAGTTATCTATGCATTGAGATGCAATTGTCTTATAATTTATATTGGTAAAACTGTAAGGGAACTACGGGTTCGCATCTTGGAGCATATTTGTGACATAAAAAATTGTAATGAAACCAGTAGTGTTGCTATCAACTTCAGAGATAAACATGACTCAAATCCACAAGGGCTCTCGGTGTGGGGGATTGAGAAAATACCCTGTCCGGTACGAGGGGGTGACTGGAATAAAAGGATCCTACAACGTGAGACAATGTGGATCTTTAAAATGCATAGTAGATCACCAGTTGGTCTAAATGAAGAATTTCAGTTCCATATGTTCTTGTAAACGTGAATGTCACATACACCTTTATTATATCATGTTTAGAGTTTTTAGCAGCATTTTGTACATTTTCTCCTCTACTTCTACATATTTGGTTTATTGTGCCTATTACTATATTCTTACTACTTGCCTTGTCTTTTGTATTGGTAACATTGCGTGTTTCCTCTTGAATTTCCCAGGTTGTGAACAATGTGACAGACAGGTAGGTTGCAGCCGGGCCACTTTCCATGCTGCACACCTCAATGGCTTTTTAACCAGCATTACCTAGTATGTACGCCAGACACATTTGACCCAGAAGAAGAGATCGGCCTGATCTCGAAACGTATGTCAGTCTTAGTGCCTTGCGCAGCATTTGGTCTCCTTAAACCATGGATAGCAGCGGATGGCGCATTGTGGTACCTCTATCTCTGCGGAAGTGAATACGGGTGCTTTGGCATCGGTTCATACCTTTGTTGGAACTTGGATTGCCTCATACTTGTGATATATCCACCTGGATTGGAACGGGCCAGTAGGACTCGCACTGACAAATGCAGGGGTGAGATGTGACTTTGTTGACTGTATTTGGCCCCTTTTCTATATATGCATTTCCCTCATTGGATTTGTATCCAGTAGACTGTTGATCTCCACATATTCCCTATCATCACTTATGAGACTGATTTTACGCAGCAATATTATTTTTAGTTGTTTGTTTGATATGTGTATTGATTTTAAAGTATTGAATAAAGTGTATGTTTTATTCTTCTTTCAGAGTCCACCACCGACTTACCAGTCTGTTCTAAATTAGGTGTGATTATGGCCTTCTAATATATATATTTACTTATCACTACTTATATACAGCGGGAGCGCCTTGCAGACTTGCATCCCAAGTTTGTTACCGGAGCTTACCCTTCCCTCCCTTTATTTCTATTTTTTTTGACTAGTTTTATTTGTTCTATATTATGTATATATTCAGCACTCTGGTCAGTGCACCCACCTAACGGTGAAGCTGTGTGTGGTAAAACCTTTATATGCGTATGTTTCGTACATACTTATAAATACGTAAAGAAATGCTGTGCAAGGGATTTACTATACCTGACTTTAAAGGACAACTAAAGCCACAGAACAACACTGAACCAGAAGGCAGAACACCTTGATATAAAGCCAGTAATCTGTGTCTTACCTCTCATTTTGATATGGGAGCTGGGAAATTTACCTAAATAATATATGGTTTGTGCTTAACATCACAGCATTCTAATATCACACAGTCTGGTCAACGACCATTATGTTCTGCCCATGCTCAGTCCTTAGCTATGGCATAAACTTGTTACAGTTGGTCACACCCATTAATAATTTCTAGCCAATCCTTTTACAGGACAGATAAAGCAAGGAAGCATGTGACTGAGGTCAGGAGGTGTGGTCTGACACTGCACATACACACAGATACTTAATTCGGCTCTTAACAGGCTTACATTTATTTTAATGCAATTTACTGAAGTCATTTTATATAGCTTATTGGTATTTTTAGGGGGGGTTGCTTTCAGATTCTGGAGTATAAAAAATGGATTTAGTTCTCCTTTAAGGGGTACTTATGAAGCATATATTGTGTAGGACTGTATTGTGTAGGTTCTTTGTTGGGAATGGTGTTTTTTAGTGGAGGGGGTTAAACCTGATGGACTTTCATCTTTTCCTAACCCAAATTAACATGTAAGTATGGGCCCAATTTAATTTAACCCATGGTTTTGGAAACATCCAATACAGCGATTATCGTTGAAAAATGTATGCACTCGTACATTTAAGGTACCGCAATGGTATTGTATAGGCAATCGTACTATTACAATCTCGATCTCATAAATGTACGATCATGATTGTATTTTTAAACCCAGCAATCTTAATGTTATGATCACAGTTTGCAGATCTGTTTAAACTGCATTTGTATGTTTGGCTGTTGTTCAGTATTAATGGGCATACATATACATAAAGAAAGCTATCACTTAAAAATAAAACATGAATAAAATCTATCTTTAGGGATAATTGATATTTATGTGCTGCCTTGCATCACAAAAGTAAGAAAAGTCTGGATAAGATGGATATTAACAGATAACAGCAAGATACTCTGTTGCTCGCCACTCCCAAAAGAAAAAATTCATATAAGGTAACTCAACCCCTCCAAACCTAAATGCACTTACCTTTTATCTTCAGAAGACTGATGCAGCCTGTAGGTTTCGCAAAGTGTGTGTGTGGGCGAGGCTTTGTGTGACCGGGGCTTCTTTGCTGGGTATGGCAAAACTTTTGATAATTTTGTATTTGAAAACAGTTATTTATACAGTTCTCCACTGTTATAACACATATGTTGATGCAACTGGTACATTACATTAGAAATTCCTACCATACTTTCTCTAGAATAAAAGATGTCGGCCAAAAGATTTGTAAGCCTGCCACCGCATAAAGGTAGTCTTTTTTAGCAGGGCCCTAACTAACCCAACTAGTCTATCCTAACCTAACCAAACAAATCTAAAACTAACCTAACCATATGAAATGCCTTTTATGAAAATCCAACACATCTTTAGTGAAAAATAAAATATTTAAAAAACATCTGCAGCAAAATATATTGGTAGAGTAATCTGGTAAAACTCAGATTAACAGATGTTTCATCATGGGAACAATGTCATAGCATGTAAGCTGTTGTGACTTTCCAGCTGTCACATTAAAACATTTTTACCTGACTTTAAATTTTAGGCTTTAAAATATGTGCTTGGTTGCTGACTATATTAAATATCTGACTGTTGTCTGAATAAAGAGCTGCCTGAATGCATTCTTCTTAAATTATGAATAGCAGCTATTTTAAACCTACACATTTAGCAAGTATAGGTAGCTGTTAGAGATGAATATACTACTTATAATATAATCATGTTTCTTTTAAAAAAAAAAACAATCTAATAAAACATTTAGAAAAGCCTCTTTTGCTGATAGCTTCTCTTAGGAGCTATTAAGATGAGGCAGTAACATGGCTAAAAATAATGTGGTAAAAGCCACATAGAGAGCTTGTTGCCAGCTTGTCATTCCCAGGTGGTGTGTGAGCAGCCAGGAAAGTTTGACAGCACTTCTGAAGCAGCAGCAAGTTGTGGCCGTCAATCTTTATCTGCAATAAAGAAAAAAGTAGAGCCTGTTATAGCAGAGAGTGTCAGCTGTCAAATATGTGAAAAGTGTTACAATAAAGATTACAATCACAAAATAATAGTAAGATATGTTCTGTGGCAGAAAAAAGGGACAAACTAATTTATGGTCATGGCCAAACTACAAAAAACTCTGTATAATAAAGTTAATAAAAACTAATGGGGAGATGTAATACTTACCCTCCGCGCTTCTCTTCCTTCCTGGAAGCAACTTCAGCAACTTCCAGGGCACAAAGCTAGGCTCTGGAGCGGCATAGGTAAAAAAAAAATATGGCAACGGTATTTTTAAAGCTGCAGCTTCCAAATGAACATAACTTGATTTTACAGTGCACTTATCCTTTAAGTTTTTTGTGATATTTTTAATAAAGGATTATATCTAGCAATTGTTCCTGATCTTTTTAAAACGTCATGTACATTATTATTCAGTTACCTAGAATGTCTCCTGCAAAAGAACCTAAAGGTTACAGACCAGTTACAGACCATGTTGTGAACTGGGTTATTCATAAGTGTCTGTTCCATCTCGAAAGTCCAAATGCTTATGTTATAGTATTTTTTTTAGATTTTAGCTCGGCTTTTAATACAGTTCCCATTGGGAAGTTAGTGAGTTAAAACTGATTGGGGTTGACAAGTTTCTTTGTTGATGGATCGCAGATTTTCTCTCTAGCCATTCTCAATGGGTATGAGCAATCATGTGTATAGCAGCACAATTACCAATATTAGAGAACCACAGGGTTGTGTACTAAGTCCCTTGTTATATACGTCATTTCACTCATTCTGATAAAAAAACATCTTATAAAATATGCAGATGACACATTCCTGTTGCGGCTCATAAAAAATAATAATGGTAGACTATAATGCAGAAGTCGTGTCACTGACGAGATGGTATGAGACAAATAATATTTTTATTAATCTTAATAAAATAAAGGAAATAATAATCGATTTTTGGAAATTCAGCAGACCTACTCATTATAATTCTATAGCAATTGGAAACCTGGAAGTGGAGCAGGTCTGGAGTTTTTTAGGTATTTATTTAACGGATGATTTTTTATTGCTGTAGGAATGTATATAAATCACTGAAGAAGGCACAACAACACCTCTATCTTCTTAGGAACCTAAAAAGAGAAGAGGAATGTTTGAAAGCATCATAAACTATGGTTTTCTTGTCTGGTATGATGGTAGTGCAATTAGGGTCAAGAAACTCGTGCAGTGTGTGATTAGGCATGCCTAACAGGTGTACAACTACCTTCTATTGACTCTTTCAGGCTCATTTACCATATCCGCAGTGCTCCTAATGGCTCTTAACATCAGTCTTAATGATTTACGATCTTTTAGCACAACGGTAAGTCTTGCTTTGCGGTGAAGAGACACTCATGCAGCTGTCGCAAACTAAGGCTGCACGGCTCTTTGCGGATAAGTATTTAATGCCAGCTAATAGCTGGTGTTAAATACTTACATGCTGGTGAGATTCACACTCTGGTAAATCCAGAACAGGAGATTTGCCCAGAGAGTTTGCGCCTCTGGGTAAATCTCCCTATTTTATAAACCTGATTTCACTGACTCTGTACAATTTGATAAATAAATATATGGTGTTAAAGTCACGGTAAGCGGTTCTTTAATGGTTAGCGCAACTTTAACTCCAGCGTTGGATGCGCGGGTTATGCAAAAATCACCCACGCATCTGACTCGCGATTCAATATTGCATTTGCACTAGTTTTAGTGCATGATTTTAACACCAGCAATAGGCAGGATCACTTACGCAGTATCACCATCAGTTAGATGTTAAGTTTTGTCCAAAATTGTATAGCATAGGTGAGCTGTGCTATTTTAGAAAAGTTTAAGAAACAGTGCAGGCCCTGTAAGTCAATGTAAAACTTATGTTAAAGGGAATGTCCACCCCTCTAGAAAAAAATGAGTATGTTATGCAGCACCCCCCTAAACCTAGAGTTCATTTAGGATATGCTTTTTAAATCTGCTTCCAGCAAGAGCTCTCATACTTACAAGCTCCGAAATCTACCGCCGCGTCTCTGCACTTCCCACTCCACTTTCGGGTAAGGCAGTCAGGGATGAAAGTGATGTCACGGCCAATCACTGACTGCCATGCCCAGAGCAGCCTCCACTGCAGCTGCTTCAGAACAGAAAAAGAACACACAAGCTGCAGTGGAGAGGGAGTGCAGAGACAGGAAGTGGCAGGGGATTGAAAACTTTTAAGTTACTTTCTCATGCTGGGAGCAGAATTAAAAAGTGTAACCTAAACGAACTCTAGGTTTAGGGGGGTGCTGCATAACATACTAATTTTTTCCATTCCCTTTAAACCTTTATTGCATCACCTCCAAAATCTCTCTTATATGCAAAAGCATTTTAAGGGGAATAAAAGTCTTCAGTCAACATTGCCCCAATTGAAAGAGCACATTCGCAACGATACAGAAAGCTGTGTCTAACCTCTCCCTTTGCTGTGGATGCTGGGTAATTTATGAAAATGTGGGTACTATGGTCAGCTCCCATATTTCACCTTGTCTGGGAACACCCAGCTAAGTGTACGCAGTACACTTCACAGGAAGCTGTAGTCTTGCTTCCTGGAAGCTGACAGCCAATGTTACAGCTCAGAGATGATTCTTCCCTCTGACACAGTACTTAGATTTCAGTGCAGTTTTTTGTAAACACATTACAAATGCTCCCGTCCCTAACAAAGATAAATTCCTTTGCTTTTTATGCAAAAAAGAAAGTAATCTTTGCAGTTTATTTCTTTGCTAGCATGGATGTAAGAAACTGAATATTAACATATCAGTAAAATTGGGGAATTGAACCTACAATCTTCGGTACTGTGTCTTTCTAAAAAGAAAGCTTTCTACCTCTATGCCACAAGGGCTACTCTTTTGCTAGATTCATAATAGAAACAGACAAAAAAAATCAAAAAAATAAAGGAAGCCTGGGGAATTAAACCTGTGTCCCAATAGTCTGTTTGTTTCCAAAAACAGAACTTTAGCAGCGTGAGAGCACTGCAGATGTGGTCAGTAAATGTCAGTAAAATCAGTTCACTATTCTGTATTGCTCCAGGAAGGCTGTCAGCAATTTACGTTGGTTGGTAAATGAAATAACAGAGCTGCTATATATAAAGTTTGAACATATTGAGATACTTTGTATTTTTCTAAAAAAAAATCTGGAAAAAATCAAACAAAAAAAACCCCAATAAACTCAGGTAGTAGACTTTGTTGTATTGTTTCATAAGTAAGCTAAGGTTTGAACTTGTGACTTGTGTTCTTATTGTTAAAAATGGTGCTAATTTTGCCCCAACCAATCAGATGTTAGCTTTCAAGTGGTAAATAACATCTGATTAGTTGGCGCAAAAATAGCACCATTTTTAAGGATAAGAACTTTTATTACACCTCCCTGCTTATCTTTTGCTAGAAAGGATTTTGCTGTGCATAGAGACAGTAAATCCTGGGATCAGGGGGTGTGGCTCTTTGAAGCCATTATGGGCTATGAGTTGTACTGGTAACAACATGGAAGCCTTCTTTGTTACAGAATCTATTACTTACATATACTAAATGCAACTTACTAAAGAAGAATCTTTCAATGTTATGGGTTTTTTTGGGAGAAAAGAATTCATATTAGGATTTAAACAATTTAAGTTTAGTTCTCCCATTACTAGGGACATGCAAAACAAAATGCAAGCTTCATCCAGGATTAACCCTTTCACTGCCAGGAGATTTTCATTTTTTTTTGCGTTAACTGCCAGAAGAATTTTCAGGATTTTGCCCTTAATCGCTTTTGACTAATTTTACAGTAGGAAACCTTGCAGTAAATCAGGAATATTATACATTGTTTTTTTCAGCACAAAGTGTACTTTAACATGGTAACAGAATTTTGTAACTTTTCTGGAAATTTTACTGGAATTATGGGTAAAATATGTAAAAAAATGAAAAATTTGCAAATTTTCATGGATTTTTCCCATTTTTACTTATAGTTATCTTAAGGTTACACACAAAAATCTTACTGTTTCTAAAAGCTCTGATACTCCCGAGTACAACGATACCAGATATATGTAGGTACCCAACTTTTCCTGTACAGGAGACCCCCCCAAACTAAAACTGCACCTCCTAAAATATTACACCAAATTAAAATGTATAACCACTTCTGACGGTTAACATAGAATGTCTTCCAAATTAACTAAAATATCCCCACAAGTGAGATATTTTTAGAAACTACACACCCACAAGATTTTATGAGTGAGGTTAGTTTCGATCAAAATGCAGATACCCGGACGCAGCTCTTTGTCCAATTGTAAGTTATTTTCTCCCATTTTCCTTTTTTTCCTCAACTGTAAAATCAGAGACAAAATCAAATGAGAATTTCAGCTAAAAACTGTGGAGGAAAGTTCAAACGCATCTCAAATATGAAAGCCTAACCCCTCCCGAATAAAACGGTATGCCATATTCATGGGTGTACCCAGAGACATGACTACCAACTAACCCAGAGCGTGACCAGTGCCAAATGTCAGTAGCAGCAAAAAATAATTTGCCAGTTTTGTATTTGAACAGTCTGCAGTTTTTCCACAAAACGCCCCCCCAACTCAAAAATACCTCCCACAAAATATACAAATAAATTCTACACACCTTCAGCTATGTAACGCTGTAGTTCGTTCATTCATACCATCAATGGTGTGGGCGCAGTTCTTCGTAGAAGTTTGCACTTTTACCAGATTTTCCAAAAAAATGAACAAAAAACAACTTCAAAAGGTAGAAATCATGTCAAAACCTAATGGAATGTAAAAAAAAGTTACTAAATATCAATATCCCAAATGTTCTGAATCAAACGGTATGCCATATGTGTGGTTACACACGCGGACGTGGAAGCGAAAAGCCACAAAGTGAGACAATGCACGATGGCTCAGAAACAGCGAAAATATTTGCCATTCCAAATTTGGACAGTCTGCAGTTTTTTCCACAAAACACACCCCGTAACTTAGAAATAACCCCCACAAACTAAATATTCCTGAAATCTACACACCTTCAGCTATGTAACACTGTAGTTTGTTCATTCATACCATCAATGGTGTGGGCGCAGTTCTTCGTAGAAGTTCGCATTTGTCTGAAAAAATGAACAAAAAACAACTTCAAAAGGTAGAAATCATGTCAAAACCTGAATGGAATGTAAAAAAAAGTTACTAAATATCAATCTTTCAAATGTCCTGAATCAAACGGTATGCCATATGTGTGGTTACACACGCGGACGTGGAAGCGAAAAGCCACAAAGTGAGACAATGCACGTTGGCTCAGAAACAGCGAAAATATTTAGCCAACTCTGAATTTGGACAGTCTACAGTTTTTTCCACAAAACACCCCCGTAACTTAGAAATAACCCCCACAAACTATATATTCCTGAAATTTACACACCTTCAGCTATGTAACACTGTAGTTTGTTCATTCATACCATCAATGGTGTGGGCGCAGTTCTTCGTAGAAGTTCGCATTTGTCTGAAAAAATGAACAAAAAACAACTTCAAAAGGTAGAAATCATGTCAAAACCTGATGGAATGTAAAAAAAAGTTACTAAATATCAATCTCCCAAATGTCCTGAATCAAACGGTATGCCATATGTGTGGTTACACACGCGGACGTGGAAGCGAAAAGCCACAAAGTGAGACAATGCACGTTGGCTCAGAAACAGCGAAAATATTTAGCCAACTCTGAATTTGGACAGTCCACAGTTTTTTCCACAAATCACCCCCGTAACTTAGAAATAACCCCCACAAACTATATATTCCTGAAATTTACACACCTTCAGCTATGTAACACTGTAGTTTGTTCATTCATACCATCAATGGTGTGGGCGCAGTTCTTCGTAGAAGTTCGCATTTGTCTGAAAAAATGAACAAAAAACAACTTCAAAAGGTAAAAATCATGTCAAAACCTGATGGAATGTAAAAAAAAGTTACTAAATATCAATCTCCCAAATGTCCTGAATCAAACGGTATGCCATATGTGTGGTTACACATGCAGACGTGGAAGCGAATAGCCACGAAGTGAGACAATGCACAATGGCTCACAATAAACGAAAATATTTAGCCAACTCTGAATTTGGACAGTCTGCAGTTTTTTCCACAAAACACCCCCGTAACTTAGCAATAACCCCCACAAACTATATATTTCTGAAATCTACACACCTTCAGCTATGTAACGCTGTAGTTTGTTTATTCATACCATTAATGGTGTGCGCACAGTTCTTCGTAGAAGTTCACATTTGTCTGAAAAAATGAACAAAAAACAACTTCAAAAGGTAGAAATCATGCCAAAACAACATGGAATGTAAAAAAAAGTTACTAAATATCAATCTCCCAAATGTCCTGAATCAAACGGTATGCCATATGTGTGGTTACACACGCGGACGCGAATGGCCATGAAGTGAGACAATGCACAATGACTCAGAAACAGCAAAAATTTTCAGCCAAATCTGAATTTGAACAGTCTGCAGTTTTTTCCCACAAAACAACCCCCACAAACCATATATTTCTCGAATGTACACACCTTTATCTACGTAATTCTGTAGTTTGTTCATTCGTACCATCAATGGTGTGGGCGCAGTTCTTCGTAGAAATTCATAGTTTTAGCAGATTTTCTAAAAGGAAGAAAGCATGCCAAAATCCCAAGTAATGTAAAAAAAAGTTACCAAATATCAATCTTCCAAATGTCCTGAATCAAATGGTATGCCCAATGTTTGGTTACACACGCAGACGTGGAATCAACTAGCCACAAAGTGAGCCAATGAACAGTGCCCCAATTACAGTAACTTTTCAGATTTGTCAGACTAAACACCCCTCTATATTAGAAATACTCCACAAAACTATATATTCTTGGACTCTACACACCTTCAGCTACACAATGGTTTGATTCTTTTATGCATACCACCAATGGTGTGGGCGCAGCTTCGTGTACAATTTTGCTTTCTTACAAGATTTTCAGGAAAAATGTATAAAAATACAATTCAAGCTTAAAAATCATGGCAAATTTCCATGTCATGTAAAAAAAACTTGTCAATAATCAATCTTCCAAATGCCCTGAATCAAACGGTATGCCATATGCGTGGATGCACACAGGGAAGTGGCACAACTACCTCAAATGGGACACATGCACAAATGAAATTACAAGAAAAAATCAGTGCTCTGTAATTTCAACAGCCCCAAAACTTGGAAATGCCCCCCGCAAATAAACCCCCCCACTAAATATCAATCTCCCACATGTTCTGAATCAAACGGTATGCCTATGTGGATGTACACAGAGACGTGGCCACCAACTACCTCAAATGGGACACATGCACAAATGAAATTACAAGAAAAAACCAAAGTGCTCTGTAATTTGAACAGCCTACCCTAATTCAAGGAACCCGCCCCTGAAACCTGGAAATTTCCCCACAAAACTATATATTTTTGGAATCTACACACCTTCAGCCGTTACGGTACCATGCTTTCATACATACATGAAGAATTCCAGACCCAGTGATCCAAAGAACTCTGTGTTTCAGGAGGTTTTGTGAAAAATAAAGTAAGATGATTCAAGGATTGAAATCCTACCTAAACCCACTTGACAAGCAAAAAACCCCACTAAATAGCACTCTTCCACATATCTGCATCAAACGGTATGCTATATGTGTGGGTGCACACAGAGACGTGGCCACCAACTAGCTCAAATGGGACTCATGCACAAATGCAATTACAAGAAAAAATCAAAGTGCCTGTATTTGAACAGCTACCCTACTTCTAAGGCAACAGCCCCGAAACTTGGAAATTCCCCCCACACACATATATTTTTTGGAATCTACACGCCTTCATACGTTACGGTACCATGCTTTCATACATACATGAAGATTCCAGACCCAGTGATCCAAAGAACTCTGTTTTAGGAGGTTTTGTGAAAAATAAATAAGATGATTCAAGGTGAAATCCTACCCAAACCCACTTGACAAGCAAAAAAACCCACTAAATAGCACTCTCACATATCCTGCATCAAACGGTATGCTATATGTGTGGGTGCACAAGAGAGACGTGGCCACCAACTACCTCAAATGGGACACATGCACAAATGAAATTACAAGAAAAAACCAAAGTGCTCTGTAATTTGAACAGCCTACCCTAATTCAAGGAACCCGCCCTGAAACATGGAAATTTGCCCCACAAACTATATATTTTTGGAATCTACACACCTTCAGCTACGTTACGGTACCATGCTTTCATACATACATGAAGAATTCCAGACCCAGTGATCCAAAGAACTCTGTGTTTTCAGGAGGTTTTGTGAAAAATAAAATAAGATGATTCAAGGATTGAAATCCTACCTAAACCCACTTGACAAGCAAAAAACCCCACTAAATAGCACTCTTCCACATATCCTGCATCAAACGGTATGCTATATGTGTGGGTGCACACAGAGAACCGTGGCCACCAACTAGCTCAAATGGGACTCATGCACAAATGCAATTACAAGAAAAAATCAAAGTGCTCTGTAATTTGAACAGCCTACCTACTTCTAAGGCAACAGCCCCGAAACTTGGAAATTCCCCCCACCCACTATATATTATTGAATCTACAGCCTTCAGCTACATTACGGTACCATGCTTTCATACATACATGGAATTCCAGAACCAGTCATCCAAAGAACTCCCTTTTTTTTGCAGGTTTGTGAAAATAAAATAAGATGATTCAAAGGTTGAATCCTACCTAACCCACTTGACAAGCAAAAAACCCACTAAATCATATGCAATCTCCCCATATCCTGCATCAAACGGTATGCTATATTGTGGGTGCACACGAGACGTGGCCACCAACTAGCTCAAATGGGACGCATGCAAAAGTGTAATTACAAGAACAAAATCAAAGTGCTCTGTAATTTCAAACAGCCCCAAAACCTGGAAATGCCCCCCAAATAAAGCCCCCCCACTAAATATCAATCTCCCACATGTCCTGAATCAAACGGTATGCCATATGCGTGGATGCACACAGAGACGTGGCCACCAACTAGCTCAAATGGGACCATGCACAAAGCAATTACAAAGAAAATCAAAGTGCTCTGTAATTTGAACAGCCTACCCTACTTCTAAGCACAGCCCCGAAACTTGGAAATTCCCCCCACACAACTATATATTTTTGGAATCTACACCCTTCAGCTACGTTACGGTACCATGCTTTCATACATACATGAAGAATCCAGACCAGTGATCCAAAGAACTTGTGTTTTTAGGAGGTTTTGGGAAAAATAAAATAAGATGATTCAGGTTGAAATCCTACCTAAACCCACTGACAAGCAAAAACCCACTAAATAGCAATCTCCCACATATCCTGCATCACACGGTATGCTATATGTGTGGGTGCCACAGAGACATGGCCACCAACTAGCTCAAATGGGACGCATGCAAAGTATTACAAGAAAAAAATCAAAGTGCTCTGTAATTTCAAACAGCCCCAAAACTTGGAAATGCCCCCCAAAAATAAAGCCCCCCACTAAATATCAATCTCCCACATGTCCTGAATCAAACGGTATGCCATATGCCGTGGATGCACACAGAGACGTGGCCACCAACTAGCTCAAATGGGACACATGCACAAATGCAATTACAAGAAAAAATCAAAGTGCTCTGTAATTTGAACAGCCTACCCTACTTCTAAGGAAACAGCCCCGAAACTTGGAAATTCCCCCCACAAACTATATATTTTTGGAATCTACACACCTTCAGCTACGTTACGGTGCCATGCTTTCATACATGCATGAAGAATTCCAGACCCAGTGATCCAAAGAACTCTGTGTTTTTAGGAGGTTTTGTGAAAAATAAAATAAGATGATTCAAAGGTTGAAATCCTACCTAAACCCACTTGACAAGCAAAAAAACCCACTAAATAGCAATCTCCCACATCTCCTGAATCAAACGGTGTGCCATTTGCATGGGTGCAAATAGAGACGAGGCCACCAACTAGCTCAAATGGGACGCATCTAGAAGAGCAGTTACAAGAAAAAACACCACAACCCACCCCACACACACACACTCTCCCCCTTTTAGTGGTATTTTAGTGAAAACCGGTTAGTATGGAGTCACACAGGTTTTTACACACTTTACTGATCCTAAAAATTTAGTCCGGTCTTTTTTTGGTACCTCTGCAAAATTTCCTTATAAAATAGGCTTAGTTTCCCGTGAAATCATACAAATAAGTATCTGCGTTTACTTTACCGATATAACCAGGGACATTGGGAAGCTTGGAGAAGACAACGTTTTTTGCTAATTTATAGTTTTAGGTAAAAAAAAAAAGTGTGTATCACTTTAAGATTTTTTTATGTGCATTTCCCCTTTTTTTTTTTTATCATTCCCAAAGATTATCATCAAATCATCTTTGGGAATGATATGAACTTAGAATGCGGGCATAAATGCCCGTTTTCCAATTTGAAATCCGATCGGAAAAATCACTTCCCGGAAATCATTTTCCAGGAAGTGATTTTTCATTCATTGGCAAAGATCAATAATTTGGTGATCAGAAGTGATCACCAAATTTTGATCTCTGTCCCCATTTTTTTCCTAAGTCTTCGCTAAGTAGCAAAGACTTAGAAAAAATCCTATTTGTGAATGGAACTTTGAGTTCCATTCACAAAATGTATAGTAAAAGCTGTCAGCATGACAGCTTGTGCTATACTAGGTACTGCAGCATGATCTGGAGATCACAGTGCAGTACCTCAACTAGACCACCAGGGGGAGACCAGGGGAAGCCTAAGGAAAGACCCCGGTGAAGCAGGAAATCATGTGATCTCACCGGGGTTTCCCTTATCAAACGGACCTGCTCTTCCTCCTGCTGCCGGCTGCTGCTCCTGGCTCCTGCAAGAACAAGGTAAGTTATCTCCCGATCCCCACATCGGTTTTGCACAAAACTTATGGGGGATCGAGGGAGCTAGGGGGGGAGTTGAATTCTGCCCCCTGATCGCCCCTAGTGCAGGCAGATTTTTTTTTTTAAAGGGGAAAGCACAGATCGTATATTCACGATCTGTGACAGTTAAAGCATTCTCTGCACAGATCGTGAATATAAGATCTGTGGCAGTCAAAGGGTTAAATGCAACCACAGGGGTAAATTGTTATGGGAAATTTTTACTTTTTGGGTAAAAAAAAGTTGTTGCTGGAATCAGCATGGAAGGGTTAAACTTGAAGGAAAGTTGACTATTTTCCTTACAAATGTAATATGTAACCATATAAATTGTGTTTGCAGTATTAGGTTTAGATTTAAAGTGAATTGGGTGTTTGGAAGGAAATATACTGCCCACCAAAAAGCATTATAGTGCTCACTTAACATTTAGAAGCCGATGCAATATCGGGCATTTTTGGATGAAAATAGTGCAAAACCCATGCTACCCGATGTAATTTTGTGTTAGTGTGGGTTTTGAACTAATATCGCACTGCTGCGCCATTTCCAAAAGTGTTTTACAATTTTGCTCTAATTTTAATGCCATTGTTACAGTGGCATATGGGCCCGATGTAGTACTAAAAATGTTTTGTCTTACCTGGTGAGACTTACTGCATCGCAGGATCCGGGTCAGGTAACTTTTTTAGCACTACATTGGCCCATTAATCTCCTTTTTTCTTACCGACTTACATAACTGTATAATTTCTCTTCATACTCATTTTGCTTATTAGCATGCCACTTCTTATACCAACCTACCTGTTGATCTACCGTATATACTTGAGTATAAGTCGAATTTTTCAGGCTTTAAAATTAGCCTGAAAACCTAACCTTGACTTATACTCGAGTCAAGTCCTAATTTAGATCCAAATTCTGCAATTACAGATAGTAACCAGTAGGTGGTGCTGTGTTAACCTGTATAGAAAGTTACAGGAGCTGATCTGCCTTTACACTTCCTGCTTCCTCTATTCTGCCAGCTGGACTCACTCAGCACTGTCACTGGATGCTGTAAATCTAATGGGTCTCCTCAGTTTGGGGCAAAAAACAGTTGCTAGTTCAGTGCAAATGACAGCTTGAAACTACAACTCTCAGGTGACATTTTTAACTATTGGGGTCAGAGAATCCTTTACTATATGGGGGTCAGAGTTCCCTTTACTATATGGGGTTCAGAGGGCCCTTTACTATATGGGGTTCAGGAGAATTGTAAATGATGGTAAACTTAATTAAATGTTTACTGAACCTTGCCACTCCACATGTTTAGAAACTGAAACTCCCAGCAACAAAGCATGCTGGGAGTTGTAGTTTCCAAACATCTGGAGTGCCAAAGAATTGGAGGTTACTGGTACTGGATTTGGCTATTACTGTATGGGATTCATGTATGGGAATTTTGCTGTCCATTTAAAGGGAAACTAAAGCCTAAAAACAACACAGAATCAGAAGGCATTTGTGGTGATAATTTCTACCCTCGACTTATACTCGAGTCAATCAGTTTTTACAAATTTTTCAGGTAAAACTAGGTACCTCGACTTATACTCGGATTGACTTATACTCGAGTATATACGATATCTAAAATATTTCCTTTTTTGATTGGTAAGTTAACTGTGCCTATAGAAAGACAACTTTACAGCAAGGTATCTTTGCTGAAATGGGGTAAAGTGAACCTGTATTTCTACAGTATATCTCATGTACAAAATACCTTGTTAGTAGGCTTTTCCTTTAGAAGATAAAATGTTATAGGCGTAAAAATGATTAAATGTCTGACTGCATGGTCAAGAATGCAGAACCAGTGGCGCTACAAGGGCCGCTAATGCTACCGTTTGTGGTAGAAGCATGCTAAATAACAGATGAAACCCTGCCACAAACCCAGGACTGGAAAAAAGACAATGTAATGCCAATATTCAAAAAGGGTAGTCGTTCATTGCCTAGTATTATAGTAATCATAAAATATGAACTGCGATAGCAGGAAAAAAAGTGCATAAAAAAGAAGCTAGATGGATAGAAAGGTGTAAATAGTCAGAGGAAAAAGATATATAGAAACAGGATAAACGAGGGTCCCAAAGCCCACACGGCACTCAAACTGCAGTCCTAGGTACCAACATTTGAGGTAAAGAGGACAAACAATACTCATAAATAATGTAAGGTCCAGTAGTGGATATTAAATGGATACACAAAGCCTTTATTATACATATAACATTAAAAACCCTATAATAAGTAAACATGCAGTATCTCAAACACATTCCTGCAAAGGACACTAATGCTGGAAGAAATAGTCCAGATAAAGTGCTACCTCACAAGCCATTGCGAAGTGGATTATACCTCACCACAAGACCACCACGATTTAAAGAGGCCGCACCATAAAAGAGGTGCAACTTTAGCAACTGCAAAACTGCAAGGTTTTTTTAGTGCTTTTTATTGTTTTTAAATCCTATAATAAAGTTTGTTGGCAACCTTATTCCTGTATGCAGAGGTTTTTTTGCCTGCATTGCCCCTAGTGGTGGATAGGCACAAGTGAGTGTTTTAAGAATTTTTATATATGGAAGTGTCATTTTAAACTGATTTTTTACAGAGATCTTGATCTTAACCCATTTATTTTTTACTTTTTATTTTATCCCTTCCCCTACCCATATCCCCAAGTGCAAGCAAGATAAGTTTTAAGTGAGGTGCCTCAGGGTTCTGGGTTTCCAGGTATTGAGAGTAAGGTCTGGTATTGAATTGTGGAATCGCGTAAAGGGAAGTTCTGGTAGCACCTGAATAAACTCCCACTATAGAACACTGCTAATTTTCTCACTACTAGCTAGTGCAAAACTTAACAAAAGGGGTTTTTCCAAAACAATTGGAAATGGCGCTGTGCCCTAAAATCCGTGTAAAACACACATTAACCCGATATTACTTAACGTGGATTTTACACGTATTTCACCAATATTGAATCTCCTTGATAGTGCCAGACAGCAATAAATAAAGTCAGCAAGATATTGTCTTGTATAAAGAGGGGTATATCAATAATAAGTAAGTGCACAATGGTAATTATATTGGCGTGGTTGTGTTGTCTCAAGCTATTGAGACGGTGCTCGGGGTATAGATAATGACATACAACACTATATATAAAGGATTAGCGATGGGGATAGACCCCCTCCGCTCAAGTACCCCAATATAGCACTCATACACTTGAACCACTATTAAATACACTCGATCCTCTGTAGATGCAAGAAAATACTTTAATATATTACAAAACACACATAGTAACTATATCCCCACTATACATAATAAACATTATTACAAAATGCTCATATAAAGGTTAAAACATGTAGCCACAACCTAAAATGTCCATACAAAGGAACTATATAAGATACTGAGTAATAAATCCAATAATGCACTTCTGTATAATTAATAATTATGGTTAGTCTGTATTCTAAAAATGAGTATACAATGTTGTTTCGGTGTAAGGCTAGAAAGCCGCCCCTTTAAGGAAGAAAGCTACATTGTAGCTTTAAGAGACGTGAAAGTATAAATAGGAAGCACAGGTAATCTCGCGTCAAACGACTGGGGTGTGTTAACCAATATTGTGGACAGCCAGCGGGAGACCGGGTGAAGACTTATGTAAGGAAGGGTGAGAGACTTCCGATGTCTGTGCAGCGTGCGTCTGCTATGTTTATAAGTCCCGGAAAGTTACTCTTTACTATTGGATTGTACTGCGGCAGTTATGCTGAATGTGTTTCCACCCTTATAGTCTGTCTCCTTAGATTCTGATCCAGTTGCTATTTGGCCGGGGACGCCCGGGAGGACTTACCTGTCTTTTTGGAACCGAGATACATGAGTGTATCTGTTGTGTAACGGACTTTAAACCCACAGCTGAGGGGATTCATGCTTAAACCCACAGCTGAGGGGATTCGTGCATTATACAGAAGTGCATTATTGGATTGATTACTCAGTATCTTATATAGTTCCTTTGTATGGACATTTTAGGTTGTGGCTACATATTTTAACCTTTATATAAGCATTTTGTAATAATGTTTATTATGTATAGTGGGGATATAGTTACTATGTGTGTTTTGTAATATATTAAAGTATTTTCTTGCATCTACAGAGGATCGAGTGTATTTAATAGTGGTTCAAGTGTATGAGTGCTATATTGGGGTACTTGAGTGGAGGGGGTCTATCCCCATCGCTAATCCTTTATATAAAAAGGGGTATATATTCAAGGGAGAAAAATATTATTTTCCCGCTTTACAAAGCACTGGTAGGGCCTGATTTTGAATATGGCATGCAATTAGAGAAGGGCAACTAAATTAATAAGTGGTATGGCTTGGCTATGAAGATAGATTAGACAAGTTGAGATGCGGTGCTTGCTCAGGTATGTAATTATTCTATACAAATACTGTATATTTATGGGTTGTACAATAAGCTCTCTGGTGGGTTGTTCACAAATAGATCATTGTATAGGACTGATGGACATCCTTTAAAACTAGAAGAAAAGAAGTTTAATGTTAATGTAAAAAAGGGTTTAGTTACAGTGAGAACAGTCTTCCAGCAGATGTGGTAATGGCAACTTCATTGAATAGTTTCTAGAGTGGGCTGGATACATTTCTAAAATTTAAATAAAATTCAAATGATTGATATTAATATATATATATATAGTTATTGTTGATCCAGGGATTCCTTCCGATTGCCATTTGTACCATTATTGTACCACTCTCCATCCTTTCAGCAAATGAACTACCTTCTGCTACAGCCAAAAGTTTTTCTGCACCCCAGTTCTTATGTTTTTAAACATTGTTGATTTAGCCACTCAGTGGTATGGCTTTTTGCATTTTCTCTTTCATTAAAACCCTTTTCTGGACAGACCTTGCTCTGCTGGTTGTCTTCAAATTACAAATTTGTGTTTGCCACTATGACCACTGCACCTGAACCTACATACAAAGTGATAATCATTAACTCCTATTTGTTATTATTGGCTAATAAAACACCTGATTAAAATTCTAAAAAAAAATCCCTGACATTGTGCAATTTGGTGATCTAATGCGTAGCCACAAATATTGCTTTGATTTAGACTTAATTTTGTTTGTACTTTCGTATTGTAAGTCGTATTTTTAAGTATAAATAAAACAGTTTTTTTTAAAGTTTTGTCTTTATTTTATTTTAAAATGGGAAAAGCACATTAGAAGACCTTTCAGATACAATAGACCCCTTAACATGCAATAAACTGCTATGATGCATAAATTCACCTTTTGTGAAATATTAGAACAAGTACGAACCGGTAAGAAGCAACTTGTTTCCATAAATCTGCTCCACTAGACATGGCATCAAGTTCACTAGCACCAGAAGAACAGGTGTCTTTTCCTTCAATTTATATTTTATAGGATCTTTTATGTTTTTGCAAACCACAACTTCTAGTTCCATTAAGAGAATCAATATCAGCTGTGGTTAGTACACAATGATAAAATAGCAGAGAGGTACTTGTTACTATAGAAACAATACAAATAATAAAAAGCACAAAAAACACAACCATGTTTATTTGGTATAATATATTTTTATATTTCTGCGATCATTTTTTTAATAAAGCATGACTTAATTCCTTATTTAAACATACACATTTCTGATTAAATAATTTTACGGCAATAATTGTAATTGCTTGTTTCTTGCTTTGAGAAAAGAGGAAAAAAGAAAATAAAAAATTAAAGAGCAATTCAAGAAAACTAATAAAAAAAGTGAAATATAAAACATAAGAAGAGACCTGAAAGAACAAGAATGGTGTGAGACACCAGTAGATAGCAGCTAATTACTAAATAGGGGCCGGATTGCGGTCCCGAACCTGGTTCCGCAGTGGATTTCTGAGATCCACGGATTTTCCAGAATTCCGTTTTCTGGATTTTTCGGAACTGCGTTTGAAAATTTTCGAGAATTTTTTAAAGTTTTTAATTCTTTTGCTAATTTTTTAAAAACAATCCAGCCACATATCCCAAATTTAACCATGGCAGCTATTTTTACCACAGCCAAACCCTGGGTATAAAAGACAGCTAGACTGGCACCATTTTGCTAGTGTGTTGGAGAGAGTTTAATGGAGACTTGACAGTGTAAGAGTTCGAGAGAGTTTTTTTTGTGCTTTTCCATTTATAATGGTTGATTAAGATTTTCCATTTATAATGGTTGATTATTTATTTTTTTGACTTTAGTTGCCTTTTAAATAGGGCTGCCTTGGAAATAGAAGGAGTGGTCAGTATCTATGTTTCCCTGTGTCTGTGTGGGTATCAGTTTCCATTTATGAGTGTTAAAGTAACTTTTTAATGATTTCAATTTTGACTTTAGTTAATAGGGCTGTTATAGAGTAATAAAAGTGTAAAAATAACTTTTTTAAGATTGATCAAGATTTCATTTTTATCTTTAGTTGCTCTTTAATCTAGGGCTGCTATGGAAATGGAAGGGTGGGTCAGTAGGTGTGTTTGCCTGTGTCTGTGTGGGCATCAGTTTGCCTTTAGTTACCCTTTAAATAGGGCTGTTATAGAATAATAAAAGATAAAAATAATAATGAAATAACCAACGAATGAGAAATATATATATATTTTTTAATTAGTCAGCGAATTGAATTATTATACTACTTATTTCAATAGTTATTATATAAAGAATATTCGATTGTTTCAGTAAAAAAAAACTTGTCTCGACTGCTTACCAATATCGTGCAGTCAGCCGTAACGATGCACGGTTGCAGAGATTATCTCCTATGGACCGCAAGATCGGCAGTTATGTCAGATCGCCCACTGATCCGATCCTGAAATAAGATTTTTTTGCCCCAAAACATCTGCTCATGTGTGTACCCAGCTAATGAATATACTTTATAACAAAAGTAAAGGATATATCTGTATTGGTTAACTGTCATAATAATTATGGCAAGTAGAGAATATACCCTATATACTCAAGTATAAGTCGATCTGAGTATAAGTCAAGGCGCCTATTTTTACCTGAAAAATGTGTAAAACATGATTGACTCGAATATAAGTTGAGGGTAGAAAATGACCACTACTGCCTTCTGATTCTTACTGTATGGGACAACTGTTCCCCCCCTACCCACAGCCCAAGAGAGAAGGTACAGTGTAGGACACTAATAACATACAGCCACTAATAACAAACAGTATCTGCCGAACCATAAAGACCCAATTATAACAAGCTACCATTAACAATCCATTAAGTAGTAAAGGAATATCTTGGCTAGCATTTCCCAGTGCAGCAATGCTTTCATTTGTGCAACAAATACCACTGGTGATAGCATTTTCCCTCTCTCTTCTGGTGTTAGCCTGTTAACTTTCATTCAATTTTCAACTTGAAGTTCAGCTTGAATGAATTCCTGTTTACTGTATGCCAGCTATACCACTATGGCTGCTGCTTGCTCTGATCCAGTGTTGTGCCGTTTGATGTTACTTCTCGGCACCGGTCTCACTTCCCAGCGCCGAGTAGAGCCGGCTCAACACTTGATCAGAGCGAGCTGCAGACGGACTTCTGCATTAAAGGTTAGTGACTAAAAACCTCGACTTATACTCAAGTATATACGGTATATATTATTATATAGTTCCAAATAGAGAGGATGGTGCACTCTAGGTCTTTTAGAATTTTTTTTATTGACACTCCACTGTGCAGGCAACATTTCAGTTCCCTTCTAGGAACCTTTCTCAAGCCATCTATTATGCATATAATAGAATATAAGGATCTTTGTTAGATAAAGAAACTATAAGGGCTATGTTATTGCTCTCTATTGCCTCCACTAGGCAATGCACTGAGATGATAATGTCTGTCAGTGCATAGCGAATGGGGTTTTCCCATTCCGAGACTTTAAATGGACACTATACTGAAAAAATTACTTTGCCACTTTAATCTATAATTGAATACATGTAAGTAGCACTTACTTTGATTTGCATGTGTTGCTGCATGCCTTTAATCCAGCACACATTTTGTTTAGCAGCAGTATCCCCCCCTTTTTTTTGCTCACAAACCAACTGTCAAGCCTGCACACAGCATACAGCATTCCAACTGTCAAAACTCTGTCACCATTCCAGCTACAGTAAAACTACTCACAGAAGAATAGTTTTTGAGAGCAAGGAACTTGATTGACAGCTGAAATATAAGAAGTTTTAGATTGGATATCTAAAGAAATAGGGGGCAGATCAACAACAAAAATGATACAGTGGTGGTTGGGATGAATTATACTTTCCAGTTACGGTCAATTTAAAATAACCTATTTTTTGGTATAGATGCCCTTAAACGCCAGCTACCTGCTGGTGTTAAAGTTTGTGTCTTAAAGAGTCATTATCAGCTTGGTACATTGCTTGCAGCGGTTGTGCGACACAGTTTTAGCATACTGCCACAACCATTAGTTATGTCTTAAAGTAAAGTTAACCCTTGGTACATGTGTTAACGTGATGTTGAGACGTAAAAAAGCCGTTTGCGATACATGCTTTCGGTACATAGCTCTGTATGTTAGATATAGAAACTATATCGGGAAACTATGTTAGATATAGAAAATAATGTGAAAAGTAATAGATATGGGCTCTACTCCATAAACTTATTAAAATTTTTACTTAATATGAACGATGGCCTGGGTGTGTATATAACCACTGGAAGCCCCAGGCCCATCGCTAAGTTCCAAAGTATTCAAGTTCAAAAACAAGGAAGTCCACACCAACCGGATTTACAAGGATAGAGGAACCAGGCTGCAACTGTGATTTTCAAAATACATTATTCCAAAACTGCCTTACGCGTTTCGGACCGTACAGTTCTTAGTCATACTTTCTGTATGCTACACAGGAAGTGATGCGTATGTAGTAAAGAGGATATAAAGGATGATAATTTGCATGTAGCTGGGAGGGAGAAATATGTGTTTATATGTTAGATTATTAGGGCAATGCTATTATAATAACATGAGGCTGTGAGGTTCTTTCTGTTATGTTCTTTCTGTTATAAAAAGGCTCTTTTTCATTTTATACTCTGTGGGGAGCTTTTAGCTCCTTTAACCCCTCCTCACCTTAAGTATGAACATAGTATGTTTATCTGGATCCTGTATAGGGTCTCTGGTGCTGTTTAGTTTGAACCAAACATTGTGGCAGGATAATCTTAGTTTATTCTAAAACCTGCAGGTTTATTCCCCCTGGATTCTAGCTGGCAGGTAGGTGGAATAGGTAGGTGGAATGGAGTAGGTTCATGACCCCCACTGCTTAAAGTGACCTATATTATGCTTTCCTATTCCAATAGTGTAATAGCTATGGATTTGAGGGAAGGGCAGATAGATTCCTTGCATGTTTGAGCCCTTGGGTAGGAATCGTTAAAGCAAGTCCATGGGCTTTTAATGTCTGTAAGTCAGAAAAATGGCTTTATTCCAAAGTGAATGGAAATTGTTTTCCAGATGTATGAAAACTAAATTTTCCACCATTCTGTGCAGCCGCAAACATGTGAAAAGTTAAACACATATGCTCTATATCATTACACTGTATTGCATCTTTATACTTTCATTAACCAATGGACACTAAGTAGAAACTTAACTGCTAAAAGAAAATGCTGGGAGTTGTAGTTATCAAGCATGTGAAAGGTCACAAGTTCAACACCCCTGCACTATACCATTAGGCTGTATTGCATCTGGACACATGCATTAGCTACAGGACATTAAGAAGAAATGTACTGCAAACAGAGAATGCTGAGATTTGTAGTTTTCAAACATGTGAAAGATCAAAAGTTCAAAACCCCTGCTCTATGCCATTAGGCTGTATTGCATCTGGACTTATGCATTAGCTACAAGTCATTAAGAGTAGACTTACTGCAAACAGAGAATTGTGAGTAGTTTTGAAAAATGTGAAATGTCCCAAATTTAACCCCCCCTGCTCTATACCATTAGGCTGTATTACATCTGGACACACACCTTTGCTACAGGCTATAAATTATATACTTTGCATGTCCCCACCCTTTTCTCTAGGTAAGCTGGGAGAAATATGTGTTTATATGTTAGATTATTAGGGCAATGCTAATATAAAAACATGATGCTGTGGGGTACCTTCTGTTCATTTTATACTCTGTTGGGAGCTTTTAGCTCCTTTAACCCCACCTCACCTTAACCTATAAAGCTAATCAGTATTATTTGCTCCCAACCAAGTCCTAACTCCATAGCAACTGTTAATCTGGAGCTTGCTATGCTAAAAACTAATAAGTACTAGCATGTTAATCTGGATCCTCTATAGACTCTCAGGTTGTCTAATGGTGCTTTTGGATTGTCTGTGTCTATTCTCAGATGAGCAGGATTATTCTATTTGCTTCCCCTGGATGCTGATGACTGTCTGACTAACAGATAAATTTATCCCTGTGTAAAGATTTATATCCACTGTAACCACACACAACAAAACATACAAATACATAATTTTCACTGCGCACCAATGGACACACCTTTGCTTTTGGTCATTGGATGTGCAAACATTATGAAGTTTACACACAAAAGTGCACTAAACACATGATCTACAGGTTAACATACCTTTCTTGGGGGCCCTCGGGAAAGAGGTTTGCTGTTTGACAGTTAAGTCAGTCTTGACTAGCCTGTCCCTTAATGTAGGGGATTTTTTATAACCTGTCCTACAACTCTGAAATGTCTGGATAGGACTGTTTCAGGATGTGCCAATATTTTTGATAATACGTATCTGCTAGCAAGTCTTTGCTAGCAGTGTTGTATTGTGTTATATAAACCAAACGTTTATTTTTATTTCGTTTAGTTTCATCCTGTGTTTTATGTTATACATACACACGCACACATATATATACATTTGATGTGTGTATATATATATATATATATATATATATATATATATATATATATGTTAAAATTTGTTTGTCAACAACTTTATAATAAGGTCTCTGTTTTTAGATTTTGTTTACCGGTAAGTTTGATTTACTGTATTATTTGTTTATTTATTTATTTAAGTTATGGCTGAGCTAGTTATATTATAAGGTTTGGCATAAATGCCAAAATTAACTGCATAGTAAGAGGAGGGGTTATCTTTATTTGTTTTCAAAAAATGAAGCAAAATATTTAATTAAGAAACTGTCAGCTTTGCTTTCACTTTCTAATTATCAATCATAAATTAACATTTAATACTCCTTATAAAACTGGAGAATTAACTCTGCTTGTAGCCTGCTGGTAAAACACCTCTCCCAAAGGATCATCAAATATATTTATCAGTGGACAGGGGCCTTATGAATACTAACCTGCTTATAAATGTCTTTAGATCAATATATGTTTAAAAGTCATCTGTGTCTTGCATTAAACCATGTCTGATAATATTCAATTATAACTTTAGTAGAGGTCAACTTGATATACGTATTTATAACATTTCAACAACTACTTCTGCTAGAACATCTATTATGTCTCATTCTAATATGTATGTCTGAAGCATATTCCAAACATGCATGCATAATAGTATGCATCAACTCTACTTGGAGTTTATGAAAAACCTTATTTCCTTTTAATGGAAATTGGTATATCAGAAATCACCATCATCATGTAAGCAATCTTCCCCGTTATATCAGAAATCACCATCATGTAAGCAATCATGCCCCTTAAACACTTTTATTGGAAAATCAGCACTTAAAAACGGTCTAAAATTGAGCACATTTTCCTAATTAAGGTTTTTTTTGGGCCTATAAAGCTTCACTACAAATGTTTTTTTTTTGTTTTTTTTATAACCTTCCCGAATGGTCTGAAATATCTGGAACAGAATTTATAAAACTGCAAAGTAAACTAAAAAGGGAAAGTTTAAGTATAAACTTTGAATTTGGCTTAAAGGGCTGCATTTTGGAAGGGAATATGTGTGTTTGCTGCAGATTTTAAAACTCAATAATGGGAATGATGAGTTTGTAGTGAACGCTTGTTTGGGACAAAAAAAACTTTTGTGTGTACCCAGCCCAAAGTGGTGCTAATTTTGATCCAATCAATCAGAAAGCTAACTTCTGATTGGTTAGGGCAAAATTAGCGTAATTTTCAATGATAATGATTTTTAATCAAAATGTATTTTTTTTACTTTAGTTACCCTTTAAGTATGTCTGCCACAGTAATGGATAAGTAGATCAGTAGGTGTGTGTACCTGTGTCAGGTTGGGGGTTAAAAAAACTTTTTTGATAATTGGTCTAAAAACATTTTTGACTTTAGTTACCCTCTAGGTATGGCTGCAACAGTAATGGAGGGGTAGGTCAGTAGGTGAATGTACCTGTGCCACGTGGGGGTTAAAAAAAAAAAACTTTTTTGATGATTGGTCAAAATTTGTTTTTTTTACTTTAGTTACCCTTTAAGTATGGCTGCAACAGTAATGGAGAGGTAGGTCAGTAGGTGTATGTACCTGTGCCAACGTGGGGGTTAAAAACTAACTTTTTGATTATTGATCAAATTATTTTTTGGTACTTAGTTACCCTAAACTAATGGCTGCCACAATAATGGATAAGTAGATCAGTAGGTGGGTGTACCTGTGCTGGTTTGGGGGTTAAAAAAACAAACTTTGTTCATGATAGTCAAATTTGTATTTTGACTATAGTTACCTTTTAAATATGGTTGCCATGAAAATGAAGAGGGTAGGTCAGTAGGCATGTGTACCTGGATCAGTTGGGGGTTAAAAACAAACTTTTTTCATGATTGGTCAAATTTTTTTTGATTTTAGTTACCCTTTAGGTATGGCTGCAACAGTATGAGGGGTAGGTCAGTAGGTGTATGTACCTGTGCCATGTGGGGGTTAAAAAAACAAACTTTTTTGATGATGTGGTCAAATTTTTTTATTACTTTAGTTACCCTTTAAGTATGGGCTGCCATAGTAATGGATAAGTAGATCAGTAGGTGTGTACCTGGGTCGGTTTTGGGGTTAAACAAACAAACTTTTTTGGATGATTGGTCAAAATTTGTTTTTTTGACTTTAGTTACCCTTTAATATGGCTGCCACATAATGGAGGGGTAGGTCAGTAGGTGTATGTACCTGTGCCACGTGGGGTTAAAAAAACATTTTTTTGATGATTGGTCAAAATTAGTTTTTTTGACTTTAGTTACCCTTTAAGTATGGCTGCAACAGTAAATGGAGGGGTAGGTCAGTAGCGTATGTACCTGTGCCATGTGGGGGTAAAAAACAAACTTTTTTGATGATTGTTCAAATTTTTTTTTTTTACTTTAGTTACCCTTTAAGTATGGCTGCCACAGTAGGATAGTAGATCAGAGGTTGTGTACCTGTGCCACATGGGGGTTAAAAAAGCTAACTTTTTTGATTATTGATCAAAATTGTTTTTTTACTTTAGTTACCCTTTAAGAGTTGGCTGCACAGTAATGGATACGTAGATCGTAGGTGTGTTGTACCTGTGCCACGTTGGGGGTTAAAAAACTAACTTTTTTGATATTTGGTCAAATTTTTTTTAACTTTAGTTACCCTTAGGTATGGCTGCAACAGTAATGGAGGGATAGGTCAGTAGGTGTATGTACCTGTCCACGTGGGGGTTAAAAAAAACTTTTTTGATGATTGGTCAAATTATGTTTTTACTTAGTTACCCTTTAAGTATGGCTGCAACAGTAATGGAGAGGTAGGTCAGTAGGTTGTATGTACCTGTGCCACGTGGGGGTTAAAAAAACTAACTTTTTTGATTATTGATCAAAATTATTTTTTTTACTTTAGTTACCCTTAAACTATGGCTGCCACAATGGATAAGTAGATCAGTAGGTGGGTGTACCTGTGTCGGGTTGGGGGTTAAAACAAACTTTGTTCATGATTAGTCAAATTTGTATTTTGACTATAGTTACCCTTTAAATATGGTTGCCATGAAAATGGAAGGGTAGGTCAGTAGGCATGTGTACCTGGATCAGTTGGGGGTTAAAAACAAACTTTTTAATTGAGGTCAAAAAAATTTGATTTTAGTTACCCTTTAGGTATGGCTGCAACAGTAATGGAGGGGTAGGTCAGTAGGTGTATGTACCTGTGCCATGTGGGGGTTAAAAAAACAAACTTTTTTGATGATTGGTCAAATTTTTTTTTTTACTTTAGTTACCCTTTAAGTATGGCTGCCACAGTAATGGATAAGTAGATCAGTATGTGTGTACCTGGGTCGGGTTGGGGGTAAAAAACAAACTTTTTTGATGATTGGTCAAAATTTTTTTTTGACTTTAGTTACCCTTTAAGTATGGCTGCCACAGTAATGGAGGGGTAGGTCAGTAGGTGTATGTACCTGTGCCACGTGGGGGTTAAAAAAACAATTTTTTTGATGATTGGTCAAAATTAGTTTTTTTGACTTTAGTTACCCTTTAAGTATGGCTGCAACGAATGAGGGGGTAGTCGTAGGCGTATGTACCTGTGCCATGTGGGTTAAAAAAACAAACTTTTTTGATGATTGTTCAAATTTTTTTTTACTTTAGTTACCCTTTAAGTATGGCTGCCACAGTAATGGATAAGTAGATCAGTAGGTTTGTGTACCTGTGCCACATGGGGGTTAAAAAAGCTACCTTTTTTGATTATTGATCAAAATTGTTTTTTTTACTTTAGTTACCCTTTAAGTATGGCTGCAACAGTAATGGATACGTAGATCAGTAGGTGTGTGTACCTGTGCCACGTGGGGGTTAAAAAGCTAACTTTTTTGATGATTGGTCAAATTTTTTTTTAACTTTAGTTACCCTTTAGGTATGGCTGCAACATTAATGGAGGGATAGGTCAGTAGGTGTATGTACCTGTACCACGTGGGGGTTAAAAAACAAACTTTTTTGATGATTGGTCAAAATTTATTTTTTTGACTTTATTACCCTTAAAGTATGGCTGCAACATAATGGAGAGGTAGGTCAGTAGTGTATGTACCTGTGCCACGTGGGGGTTAAAAAAACTAACTTTTTGTTATTGATCAAATTATTTTTTTTACTTTAGTTACCCTTAAACTATGGCTGCCACAGTAATGATAAGTAGATCAGTAGGTGGGTGTACCTGTGTCGGGTTGGGTTTAAAAAACAAACTTTGTTCATGATTAGTCAATTTGTATTTTGACTATAGTTACCCTTTAAATATGGTTGCATGAAAATGGAAGGGTAGGTCAGTAGGCATGTGTACCTGGATCAGGTTGGGGGTTAAAAAACAAACTTTTTTGATAATTGGTCAAAAAAAAATTTGATTTTAGTTACCCTTTAGGTATGGCTGCAACAGTAATGGAGGGGTAGGTCAGTAGGTGTATGTACCTGTGCCATGTGGGGGTTAAAAAAACAAACTTTTTTGATGATTGGTCAAATTTTTTTTTTTACTTTAGTTACCTCTTAAGTATGGCTGCCACATAATGGATAAGTAGATCATAGGTGTGTGTACCTGGTCGGGTTGGGGTTAAAAAACCAAACTTTTTTGATGATTGGTCAAAATTTGTTTTTTTGACTTTAGTTACCCTTTAAGTATGGCTGCCACAGTAATGGAGGGGTAGGTCAGTAGGTGTATGTACCTGTGCCACGTGGGGGTTAAAAAAACAATTTTTTTGATGATTGGTCAAATTATTTTTTTTTGACTTTAGTTACCCTTTAAGTATGGCTGCAACAGTATGGAGGGGTAGGTCAGTAGGCGTATGTACCTGTGCCATGTGGGTTAAAAAAACAAACTTTTTTGATGATTGGTTCAAATTTTTTTTTTACTTTAGTTACCCTTTAAGTATGGCTGCCACAGTATGGATAGTAGATCATAGTGTTGGTGTACCTGTGCCACATGGGGGTTAAAAAGCTAACTTTTTGATTATTGATCAAAATAGTTTTTTTTTTACTTTAGTTACCCTTTAAGTATGGCTGCACGTAATGGATACGTAGATCAGTAGGTGTGTGTACCTGTGCCACATGGGGTGTTAAAAAGCGAACTTTTTTGATGATTGGTCAAATTTTTTTTTTACTTTAGTTACCCTTTATTTATGGCTGCAACAGTAATGGAGGGATAGGTCAGTAGGTGTATGTACCTGTACCACGTGGGGGTTAAAAAAACAAACTTTTTGATGATTGGTCAAAATTTATTTTTTTGACTTTAGTTACCCTTAAAGTATGGCTCCACAGTAATGGATAATAGATCAGTAGGTGGGTGTACCTGTGTGGGTTGGGGGTTAAAAAAACTTTGTTGAGGATTGTCAAATTTTTTTTTACTTTAGTTACCCTTTAGGTATGACGCACAGTAATGGATAAGTAGATCAGTAGTGTGGTGTACCTGTCGGGTTGGGGTTAAAAAAAACTTTTTTGATGATTGGTCAAAATTTGTTTTTTTGACTTTAGTTACCTTTAGGTATGGCTGCAACAGTAATGGAGGGGTAGGTCAGTAGTGTATGTAACTGTGCCACATGGGTGTTAAAAAAATGATTAATCAAAATTATTTTTTTGACTTTAGTTACCCTTTAAGTATGGCTGCCACAGTAATGGATAAGTAATCAGTAGGTGTGTGTTCCTGGTTCTGGTTCAGGGGTATTGTCTTTTTTGTGTTTACAACATAAAAACTTATTTTATTGAGGATAAATCTAAATTTTGTTTTTTGACTTTAGTTACCCTTTAAATATTGCTGCCACCATAATGGATAAGTAGATCAGTAGGTGTGTGTACCTGGGTCTAGTTGAGGGGTAGGTCTTTTTGTGTTTACAACCATAAAACTACTTTTATTTGAGAATAATCTAAATTAGTTTTTTTTTTTACTTTAGTTACCCTTAAGTATCGCTGCCACAGTAATGGATGTAGATTATTAGGTGTGTGTACCTGGGTCGGGTTGGGGTTAAACAACAAACTTTTTTGATGATTGGTCAAATTTGTTTTTTTGACTTTAGTTACCCTTTAAGTATGGCTGCCACAGTAATGGAGGGGTAGGTCAGTAGTGTATGTACCTGTGCCACGTGGGGGTTAAAAACAATTTTTTTGATGATTGGTCAAAATTAGTTTTTTTGACTTTAGTTACCCTTTAAGTATGGCTGCCACGTAATGGAGGGGTAGGTCAGTAGGCGTATGTACCTGTGCCATGTGGGGGTTAAAAACAACTTTTTTGATGATGTTCAAATTTTTTTTTTTACTTTAGTTACCCTTTAAGTATGGCTGCCACAGTAATGGATAAGTAGATCAGTAGGTGTGTGTACCTGTGCCACATGGGGGTTAAAAAAGCTAACTTTTTTTGATTATTGATCAATTGTTTTTTTTACTTTATTTACCCTTTAAGTATGGCTGCAACAGTAAGGGATACTTAGATCAGTAGGTGTGTGTACCGGTGCCACGTGGGGGTTAAAAAAGCTAACTTTTTTGATGATTGGTCAAATTTTTTTTTAACTTTAGTTACCCTTTAGGTATGGCTGGCAACAGTAATGGAGGGATAGGTCAGTAGGTGTATGTACCTGTACCACGTGGGGGTTAAAAACAAACTTTTTGATGATTGGTCAAAATTTATTTTTTTGACTTAGTTACCCTTAAAGTTGGCTGCAACAGTAATGGGAGGTAGGTCAGTAGGTGTATGTACCTGTGCCACTGTGGGGGTTAAAAAAACTAACTTTTTGATTATTGATCAAATTATTTTTTTTACTTTAGTTACCCTTAAACTATGGCTGCCACAGTAATGGATAAGTAGATCAGTAGGTGGGTTGTACCTGTTTCGGGTTGGGGGTTAAAAAACAAACTTTGTTCGATTAGTCAATTTGTATTTTGACTATAGTTACCCTTAAATATGGTTGCCATGAAATGGAAGGGTAGGTCATAGGCATGTGTACCTGGACAGGTTGGGGGTTAAAAAACAAACTTTTTTGATAATTGGTCAAAAAAAAATTTGATTTTAGTTACCCTTTAGGTATGGCTGCAACGTAATGGAGGGGTAGGTCAGTAGGTGTATGTCCCTGTGCCATGTGGGGTTAAAAAACAAACTTTTTTATGATTGGTCAAATTTTTTTTTTTACTTTAGTTACCCTTTAGTATGGCTGCCACAGTAATGGATAAGTAGATCAGTAGGTGTGTGTACCTGGGTCGGTTGGGGTTAAAAAACCAAACTTTTTTGATGATTGGTCAAAATTTGTTTTTTTTGACTTTAGTTACCCTTTAAGTATGGCTGCCACAGTAATGGAGGGTAGGTCAGTAGGTGTATGTACCTGTGCACATGGGGGTTAAAAAAACAATTTTTTTGATGATTGGTCAAAATTGTTTTTGACTTTAGTTACCCTTTAAGTATGGCTGCAACAGTAATGGAGGGGTAGGTCTGTAGGCGTATGTACCTGTGCCATGTGGGGGTTAGAAACAAACTTTTTTGATGATTGGTCAAATTTTTTTTTTACTTTAGTTACCCTTTAAGTATGGCTGCCACAGTAATGGATAAGTAATCAGTAGGTGTGTGTACCTGTGTCACATGGGGGTTAAAAAACTAACTTTTTGATTATTGATCAAAATAGTTTTTTTTACTTTAGTATCCCTTTAAGTATGGCTGCACAGTAATGGATACGTAGATCAGTAGTGTGTGTACCTGTGCCACATGGGGTTAAAAAGCTAACTTTTTTATGATTGGTCAATTTTTTTTTTACTTTAGTTACCCTTTATTTATGGCTGCAACAGTAATGGAGGGATAGGTCAGTAGGTGTATGTACCTGTACACGTGGGGTTAAAAAAAAAAACTTTTTTGATGATTGGTCAAAATTTATTTTTTGACTTTAGTTACCCTTAAAGTATGGCTGCCACAGTAATGGATAAGTAGATCAGTAGGTGGGTGTACCTGTGTCGGGTTGGGGGTTAAAAAACAAACTTTGTTGATATTGTTCAAATTTTTTTTTACTTTAGTTACCCTTTAGGTATGACTGCCACAGTAATGGATAAGTAGATCAGTAGTGTGTGTGTACTTTGTCGGGTTGGGGGTTAAAAAAACTTTTTTGATGATTGGTCAAAATTTGTTTTTTTGACTTAGTTAGCCTTTAGGTATGGCTGCAACAGTAATGAGGGGTAGGTCGTAGTGTGATGTAACTGTGCCACATGGGGTTAAAAAATGATTAATCAAAATTAATTTTTTGACTTTAGTTACCCTTTAAGTATGCTGCCACAGTAATGGATAAGTAATCAGTAGGTGTGGTGTTCCTGGTCTGGTTCAGGGGTATGTCTTTTTTGTTTTACAACCATAAACTATATTTTAATGAGGATAAATCTAATTTTGTTTTTTTGACTTTAGTTACCCTTTAATATTTGCTGCCACCATAATGATAAGTAGATCAGTAGGTGTGTGTACTGGTCTAGTTGAGGGGGTAGGTCTTTTTTGGTTTACAACCATAAAACTATCTTTATTATGAGAATAATCAAATTAGTTTTTTTTTTACTTAGTTCCCCCGGGCCCGGGGGGGTGGGGGGGGGGCGCAATATATTCCTGAAATCTACACACCTAAGATATGTAAAGCTTTGTAGTTCGTTCATCATACCATCAATGGTGTGGGCGCAGTTCTTCGTAGAAGTTTGCACTTTTTTACCAGATTTTCCAAAAAAATGAACAAAAAACAACTTCAAAAGGTAGAAATCATGTCAAAAAAACCTAATGGAATGTAAAAAAAAGTACTAAATATCAATTCCCAAATGTTCTGAATCAAACGGTATGCCTATATGCCATTGTGTGGTTACACACGCGGACGTGGAAGCGAAAAGCACAAAGTGAGGCAATGCACGATGGCTCAGGAAACAGCGAAAATATTTAGCAATTCCAAATTTGGACAGTCTGCAGTTTTTTCACAAACCACACGTAACTTGAAATAACCCCCACAAACTAAATATTCCTGAAATCTACACACCTTCAGCTATGTAACACTGTAGTTTGTTCATTCATACCATACGGAATGGTGGGCGACGTTCTTCGTAGAAGTTCGCATTTGTCTGAAAAAATGAACAAAAAACAACTTCTAAGGTAGAAATCATGTCAAAACCTGATGGAATGTAAAAAAAAGTTACTAAATATCAATCTCAAATGTCCTGAATCAAACGGTATGCCATATGTGTGGTTACACACGCGGACGTTGGAAGCGAAAAGCCACAAGTGAGACAATGCACGTTGGCTCAGAAACAGCGAAAATATGAGCCAACTCTGAATTTGGACAGTCTCACAGTTTTTTCCACAAAAAACCCCTACTTAGAAATAACCCCACAAACTATATTTCCTGAAATTTACACCCTCAGCTATGTAACACTGTAGTTTGTTATTCATACCATCAATGGTGTGGGCGCAGTTCTTCGTAGAAGTTCGCATTTGTCTGAAAAAATGACAAAAAACAATTCAAAGGTAGAAATCATGTCAAAACCTGATGGAATGTAAAAAAAAAGTTACTAATATCAATCTCCCAAATGTCCTGAATCAAACGTAGCCATATGTGTGGTACACATGCGACGTGGAAGCGAAAGCCACAAAGTGAGACAATGCACTGGCTCACAAAAGCGAAAATATTTAGCCAACTCTGAATTGGACAGTTGCAGGTTTTTTCCACAAAACACCCCGTAACTTAGATAACCCCCACAAACTATATATTTCTGAAATCTACACACCTTCAGCTAGTACACTGTGTTTGTTTATTTCATACCATCAATGGTGTGGCGCAGTTCTTCGTAGAAGTTTGCATTTGTTGCCAAAAAATGAACAAAAAACAACTTCAAAAGGTAAAATCATGTCAAAACCTGATGGAATGTAAAAAAAAGTTACTATATCAATCTCCCAAAGTTCTGAATCAAACGGTATGCCATATGTGTGGTTACACAGCAGACGTGGAAGCGAAAAGCCACGAAAGTAGAAATGCAATGGCTCAATAAACGAAAATATTAGCCAACTCCAATTTGGACAGTCTGAGTTTTTTCCCACAAAACACCCCCGTAACTTAGCAATAACCCCCACAAACTATATATTCTGAAATCTACACACCTTCAGTATTGTAACGCTGTAGTTTGTTATTCATACACATAATGGTGTGGCGCAAGTTCTTGTAGAAGTTCATTTGTCTGAAAAAAAAAGAACAAAAAACAACTTCAAAAGGTAGAAATCATGCCAAAAAACATGGAATGTAAAAAAAGTTACTAAAAATCAATCTCCCAAATGTCCCTGAATCAAACGGTATGCCATATGTGTGGTTACACACGCTGGAACGCAATGCCATGAAGTGAGACAATGCACAAAGACTCAGAAAACAGCAAAAATTTTCAGCCAAATCTGAATTTGAACAGTCTGCAGTTTTTTCCCACAAAACAACCCCCACAAACCATATATTTCTCGAATTACACACCTTTATCTACGTAATTCTGTAGTTTGTTCATTGTACCATCAAGGTGTGGGCGCAGTTCTTCGTAGAATTCATAGTTTAGCAGATTTTCTAAAAACAAAGAGAAACATGCAAATCCCAAGTAATGTAAAAAAAAGTTACCAAATATCAATCTTCCAAATGTCCTGAATCAAATGGTATGCCCTAGTTTGGGTACAACAGAGAGTGAATCAACTAGCCACAAAGTGAGCCAATGAAAACAGTGCCCCAATTACAGTAACTTTTCAGATTTGTCAGACTAAACCCCCTCTATATTAGAAATACTCCCCAAAACTATATATCTTGGACTCTACACACCTTCAGCTACACAATGGTTTGATTTTTTATGCATACCACCAATGGTGTGGGCGCAGCTTCGTGTAAATTTTGCTTTCTTACAAGATTTTCAGGAAAAATGTATAAAAAATACAATTCAAGTCTTAAAAATCATGGCAAATTTCATGTCATGTAAAAAAAACTTGTCATAATCAATCTTCCAAATGCCTGAATCAAACGGTATGCCATATGCGTGGATGCACACAGGGACGTGGCCACCAACTACCTCAAATGGGACACATGCACAAATGAAATTACAAGAAAAAATCAAAGTGCTCTGTAATTTCAACAGCCCCAAAACTTGGAAATGCCCCCGCAAATAAACCCCCACTAATATCAATCCCCACATGTTCTGAATCAAACGGTATGCCATATGTGTGGATGTACACAGAGACGTGGCCACCAACTACCTCAAATGGGACACATGCACAAAGAAATTACAAGAAAAACCAAAGTGCTCTGTAATTTGAACAGCCTACCCTAATTCAAGGAACCGCCCCGAAACTGGAAATTCCCCACAAAACTATATATTTTGGAATCTACACACCTTCAGCTACGTTACGGTACCATGCTTTCATACATACATGAAGAATTCCAGACCCAGTGATCCAAAGAACTCTGTTTTTCAGGAGGTTTTGTGAAAAATAAATAGATGATTCAAGGATTGAAATCCTACCTAAACCACTTGACAAGCAAAAAACCCCACTAAATAGCACTCTTTACATATCCTGCATCAAACGGAATGCTATATGTGTGGGGCACACAGAGACGTGGCCACCAACTAGTCAAATGGGATCATGCACAAATGCAATTACAAGAAAAAATCAAAGTGCTCTGTAATTTGAACAGCCTACCCTACTTCTAAGGCAACAGCCCCGAAACTTGGAAATTCCCCCCACACACTATATTTTTTGGATACCACGCCTTCAGCTACTTACGGTACATGCTTCATATACATGAAGAATTCCAGAACCAGTATCCAAAGAACTCTGTTTTTCAGTGCAGGTTTGTGAAAAAATAAAGTATAGAGTGATTCAAGGATTGAAATCCTACCTAAACCCACTGACAAGCAAAAAACCCACTAAATAGCACATCTTCACAATCCTGCATCAAACGGTATGCTATATGTGTGGGTGCACACGAGACGTGGCCACCAACTAGCTCAAATGGGACATGCAAAAGTGCAATTACAAGAAAAAATCAAAGTGCTCTGTTTTGAACAGCTACCCTTTTTAGGAAACAGCCCTAAACTGGAAATACCCCCCCCACAACTATATTTATTTTTGGAATTTATCACCTTCAAGCTACGTACGGTGCCATGCTTCATACATACATGAAGAATTCCAGACCCAGTCAGCCAAAGAACTCGTGTTTTTAGAGGTTTTGTGAAAAATAAAATAAGATGATTCAAGGGTGAAATCCTACCTAAACCCACTTGAAGCAAAAACCCACTAATAGCAATCTCCCACATATCCTGCATCACACGGTATTGCTATATGTGTGGGTGCACACAGAGACTGGCCACCAACTAGCTCAAATGGGACGCATGCAAAAGTGTAATTACAAGAAAAAAAAATAAAGTGCTCTGTAATTTCAAACAGCCCCAAAACTTGGAAATGCCCCCCAAAAATAAAGCCCCCCACTAAATATCAATCTCCCACATGTCCTGAATCAAACGGTATGCCATATGCTGGATGCACACAGAGACGTGGCCACCAACTAGCTCAAATGGGACACATGCACAAATGCAATTACAAGAAAAAATCAAAGTGCTCTGTAATTTGAACAGCCTACCCTACTTCTAAGGAAACAGCCCCGAAACTTGAATTCCCCCACAAACTATATTTTTTGGAATCTACACACCTTCAGCTACGTTACGGTGCCATGCTTTCATAAACATGAAGAATTCCAGACCCAGTGATCCAAAGAACCTGTGTTTTAGGAGGTTTTGTGAAAATAAAATAGATGATTCAAGGTTGAATCCTACCTAAACCCACTTGACAAGCAAAAAACCCACTAAATAGCAATCTCCCACATCTCCTGAATCAAACGGTGTGCCATTTGCATGGGTGGCAATAGAGCGAGGCCACCAACTAGCTCAAATGGGACGCATCTAGAAGAGCAGTTACAAGAAAAAACCCAAAACCCACCCCACCCACACACCACACTCTCCCCCTTTTAGTGGTATTTTAGTGAAAACCGGTTAGTATGAGAGTCACACAGGTTTTTACACACTTTACTGATCTAAAAATTTAGTCCGGTCTTTTTTGGTACCTCTGCAAAATTTCCTTATAAAATAGGCTTAGTTTCCCGTGAAATCATACAAATAAGTATCTGCGTTTACTTACCGATATAACCAGGGACATTGGGAAGCTTGGAGAAGACAACGTTTTTTGCTAATTTATAGTGTTTAGGTAAAAAAAAAAAGTGTGTATCACTTTAAGATTTTTTTATGTGCATTTCCCCTTTTTTTTTTTATCATCCAAAGATTATCATCAATCATCTTTGGGAATGATTAGAACTTAGAATGCGGGCATAAATGCCCGTTTTCCAATTTGAAATCCGATCCGGAAAAATCACTTCCCGGAAATCATTTTCCAGGAAGTGATTTTTCATTCATTGGCAAAGATCAATAATTTGGTGATCGAAGAGGAACACCAAATTTTGATCTCTGTCCCCATTTTTTTCCTAAGTCTTCGCTTACGTAGCAAAGACTTAGAAAAAATCCTATTTGTGAATGGAACTTTGAGTTCCATTCACAAAATGTATAGTAAAAGCTGTCAGCATGACAGCTTGTGCTATACTAGGTACTGCAGCATGATCTGGAGATCACAGTGCAGTACCTCAACTAGACACCAGGGGGAACCAGGGGAAGCCTAAGGGAAGACCCCGGTGAAGCAGAAATCAGTGATCTCACCGGGGTTTCCCTTATCAAACGGACCTGCTCTTCCTCCTGCGCCGGCTGCTGCTCCTGGCTCTGCAAGAACAAGGTAAGTTATCTCCCGATCCCCACATCGGTTTTGCACAAAACTTATGGGGATCGAGGGAGCTAGGGGGGGGTTGAATTCTGCCCCTGATCGCCCCTAGTGCAGGCAGATTTTTTTTTTAAAGGGGAAAGCACAGATCGTATATTCACGATCTGTGACAGTTAAGCATTCTCTGCACAGGTGTGAATATAAGATCTGTGGCAGTCAAGGGTTAAATGCAACCACAGGGGTAAATTGTTATGGGAAATTTTTACTTTTTGGGTAAAAAAAAGTTGTTGCTGGAATCAGCATGGAAGGGTTAAACTTGAAGGAAAGTTGCTATTTCCTTACAAATGTAATATGTAACCATATAAATTGTGTTTGCGTATTAGGTTTAGATTTAAAGTGAATTGGTGTTTGGAAGGAAATATACTGCCCACCAAAAAGCATTATAGTGCTCACTTAACATTTAGAAGCCGATGCATATCGGGCATTTGTTGATGAAAATAAGTGCAAAACCCATGCTAACCCGATGTAATTTGTTGTTAGTGTGGGTTTTGAACTAATATCGCACTGCTGCGCCATTTCCAAAAGTGTTTTACAATTTTGCTCTAATTTTTAATGCCATTGTTACAGTGGCATATGGGCCCGATGTAGTACTAAAATGTTTTGTCTTACTGGTGAGACTTACTGCATCGCAGGATCCGGGTCAGGTAACTTTTTTAGCACTACATTGGCCCATTAATCTCCTTTTTTCTTACCGATTACATAACTGTATAATTTCTCTTCATACTCATTTTGCTTATTAGCATGCCACTTCTTATACCAACCTACCTGTTGATCTACATATATACTTGAGTATAAGTCGAATTTTTCAGGCTTTAAAATTAGCCTGAAAACCTAACCTTGACTTATACTCGAGTCAAGTCCTAATTTAGATCCAAATTCTGCAATTACAGATAGTAACCAGTATGGTGCTGTGTTAACCTGTATAGAAAGTTACAGGAGCTGATCTGCCTTTACCTTCCTGCTTCCTCTTCTGCCAGCTGGACTCACTCAGCACTGTCACGGATGCTGTAATCTAATGGGTCTCCTCGTTTGGGGCAAAAAACAGTTGCTAGTTCAGTGCAATGACAGCTTGAAACTACAACTCTCAGGTGACATTTTAACTATTGGGGTCAGAGAATCCTTTACTATATGGGGGTCAGAGTTCCCTTTACTATATGGGGTTCAGAGGTCCCTTTACTATAGGGGTCAGGAGAATTGTAAATGATGGTAAACTTAATTAAAGTTTACTGAACCTGCCACTCCACATGTTAGAAACTGAAACTCCCAGCACAAAGCATGTGGGAGTTGTAGTTTCCAAACATCTGGAGTGCCAAAGAATTGGAGGTCTGGTACTGGATTTGGCTATTACTGTATGGGATTTAGTATGGGAATTTTGCTGTCCATTTTAAAGGGAATAAAGCCTAAAAACAACACAGAATCAGAAGGCATTTGTGGTGATAATTTCTACCCTGCACTTATACTCGAGTCATCAGTTTTTACAAATTTTTCAGGTAAAACTAGGTACCTCGACTTATACTCGATTGACTTATACTCGAGATATATACGATATCTAAATATTTCCTTTTTTGATTGGTAAGTTAACTGTGCCTATAGAAAGACAACTTTCAGCAAGGTATCTTTGCTGAAATGGGGTAAGTGACCTGTATTTCTACAGTATATCTCATGTACAAAATACCTTGTTAGTAGGCTTTTCCTTTAGAAGATAAAATGTTATAGGCGTAAAATGAAAAGTCTGACTGCATGGTCAAGAATGCAGAACCAGTGGCGCTACAAGGGCCGCTAATGCTACCGTTTGTGGTAGAAGCATGCTAAATAACAGATGAAACCCTGCCACAAACCCAGGACTGGAGAAAAAGACAATGTAATGCCAATATTCAAAAGGGTAGTCGTTCATTGCCTAGTATTATAGTAATCATAAATATGAACTGCGATAGCAGGAAAAAAAGTGCATAAAAAAGAAGCTAGATGGATAGAAAGGTGTAAATAGTCAGAGGAAAAAGATATATAGAAACAGGATAAACGAGGTCCCAAAGCCCACACGGCACTCAAACTGCAGTCCTAGGTACCAACATTTGAGGTAAGAGGACAAACAATACTCATAATAATGTAAGGTCCAGTAGTGGATATTAAATGGATACAAAGCCTTTATTATACATATAACATTAAAAACCCTATAATAAGTAAACATGCAGTATCTCAACACATTCCTGCAAAGGACACTAATGCTGGAAGAAATAGTCCAGATAAAGTGCTACCTCACAAGCCATTGCGAAGTGGATTATACCTCACCACAAGACCACCACGATTTAAAGAGGCCGCACCATAAAAGAGGTGCAACTTTAGCAACTGCAAAACTGCAAGGTTTTTTTAGTGCTTTTTATTGTTTTTAAATCCTATAAAGTTTGTGGCAACCTTATTCCTGTATGCAGAGGTTTTTTTGCCTGCATTGCCCCTAGGTGGATAGGCACAAGTGAGTGTTTTAAGAATTTTTAATATGGAAGTGTCATTTAAACTGATTTTTTACAGGATCTTGATCTTAACCCATTTATTTTTTACTTTTTATTTTATCCCTTCCCCTACCCATATCCCCAAGTGCAAGCAAGATAAGTTTTAAGTGAGGTGCCTCAGGGTTCTGGGTTTCCAGGTATTGAGAGTAAGGTCTGGTATTGAATTGTGGAATCGCGTAAAGGGAAGTTCTGGTGGCACTGAATAAACTCCCACTATAGAACACTGCTAATTTTCTCACTACTAGCTAGTGCAAAACTTAACAAAAGGGTTTTTCCAAAACAATTGGAAATGGCGCTGTGCCCTAAAATCCGTGTAAAACACACATTAACCCGATATTACTTAACGTGGATTTTACACGTATTTCACCAATATTGAATCTCCTTGATAGTGCCAGACAGCAATAATAAAAGTCAGCAAGATATTGTCTTGTATAAAGAGGGGTATATCAATAATAAGTAAGTGCACAATGGTAATTATATTGGCTGGTGTGTTGTCTCAAGCTATTGAGACGGTGCTCGGGGTATAGATAAGACATACAACACTATATATAAAGGATTAGCGATGGGGATAGACCCCCTCCGCTCAAGTACCCCAATATAGCACTCATACACTTGAACCACTATTAAATACACTCGATCCTCTGTGATGCAAGAAAATACTTTAATATATTACAAAACACATAGTAACTATATCCCCACTATACATAAAAACATTATTACAAAATGCTCATATAAAGGTAAAACATGTAGCCACAACCTAAAATGTCCATACAAAGGAACTATATAAGATACTGAGTAATAAATCCAATAATGCACTTCTGTATAATTAATAATTATGGTTAGTCTGTATTCTAAAATGAGTATACAATGTTGTTTCGGTGTAAGGCTAGAAGCCGCCCCTTTAAGGAAGAAAGCTACATTGTAGCTTTAAGAGACGTGAAAGTATAAATAGGAAGCACAGGTAATCTCGCGTCAAACGACTGGGGTGTGTTAACCAATATTGTGGACAGCCGCGGGAGACCGGGTGAAGACTTATGTAAGGAAGGGTGAGAGACTTCCGATGTCTGTGCAGCGTGCGTCTGCTATGTTTATAAGTCCCGGAAAGTTACTCTTCTATTGGATTGTACTGTGGCAGTTATGCTGATGTGTTTCCACCCTTATAGTCTGTCTCCTTAGATTCTGATCCAGTTGCTATTTGGCCGGGACGCGGGAGGACTTACCTGTCTTTTTGGAACCGAGATACATGAGTGTATCTGTGTGTAACGGACTTTAAACCCACAGCTGAGGGGATTCATGCTTAAACCCACAGCTGAGGGGATTCGTGCATTATACAGAAGTGCATTATTGGATTGATTACTCAGTATCTTATATAGTTCCTTTGTATGGACATTTTAGGTTGTGGCTACTATTTAACCTTTATATAAGCATTTTGTAATAATGTTTATTATGTATAGTGGGGATATAGTTACTATGTGTGTTTTGTAATATTAAAGTATTTTCTTGCATCTACAGAGGATCGAGTGTATTTAAAGGGTTCAAGTGTATGAGTGCTATATTGGGGTACTTGAGTGGAGGGGGTCTATCCCCATCGCTAATCCTTTATATAAAAAGGGGTATATATTCAAGGGAGAAAAATATTATTTTCCCGCTTTACAAAGCACTGGTAGGGCTGATTTTGAATATGGCATGCAATTAGAGAAGGGCAACTAAATTTAAGTGGTATGGCTTGGCTATGAAGATAGATTAGACAAGTTGAGATGCGGTGCTTGCTCAGGTATGTAATTATTCTATAAATACTGTATATTTATGGGTTGTACAATAAGCTCTCTGGTGGGTTGTTCACAAATAGATCATTGTATAGACTGATGGACATCCTTTAAAACTAGAAGAAAAGAAGTTTAATGTTAATGTAAAAAAGGGTTTAGTTACAGTGAGAACAGTCTTCCAGCAGATGTGGTAATGGCAACTTCATTGAATAGTTTCTAGAGTGGCTGGAACATTTCTAAAATTTAAATAAATTCAAATGATTGATATTAATATATATATATAGTTATTGTTGATCCAGGATTCCTTCCGATTGCCATTTGTACCATTATTGTACCACTCTCCATCCTTTCAGCAAATGAACTACCTTCTGCTACAGCAAAAGTTTTTCTGCACCCCAGTTCTTAGTTTTTAAACATTGTTGATTTAGCCACTCAGTGGTATGGCTTTTTGCATTTTCCTTTCATTATTAAAACCCTTTTGGACAGACCTTGCTCTGCGGTTGTCTTCAAATTACAAATTTGTGTTTGCCACTATGACCACTGCACCTGAACCTACATACAAAGTGATAATCATTAACTCCTATTTGTTATTATTGGCTAATAAACACCTGATTAAAATTCTAAAAAAAAATCCCTGACATTGTGCAATTTGGTGATCTAATGCGTAGCCACAATATTGCTTTGATTTAGACTTAATTTTTGTTTGTACTTTCGTATTGTAAGTCGTATTTTTAGTATAAATAAAACATTTTTTTTTAAAGTTTTGTCTTTATTATTTTAAAATGGGAAAAGCACATAGAAGACCTTTCAGATACAATAGACCCCTTAACATGCAATAAACTGCTATGATGCATAAATTCACCTTTTGTGAAATATTAGAACAAGTACGAACCGGTAAGAAGCAACTTGTTTCCATAAATCTGTCCACTAGACATGGCATCAAGTTCACTAGCACCAGAAGAACAGTGTCTTTTCCTTCAATTTATATTTTATAGGATCTTTTATGTTTTGCAAACCACAACTTCTAGTTCCATTAAGAGAATCAATATCAGCTGTGGTTAGTACACAATGATATAAATAGCAGAGAGGTACTTGTTACTATAGAAACAATACAATAATAAAAAGCACAAAAACACACACCATGTTTATTTGGTATAATATATTTTATATTTCTGCATCATTTTTTTAATAAAGCATGACTTAATTCCTTATTTAAACATACACATTTCTGATTAAAAATTTTACGGCAATAATTGTAATTGCTTGTTTCTTGCTTTGAGAAAAGAGAAAAAAGAAAATAAAAAATTAAAGAGCATTCAAGAAAACTAATAAAAAAAAGTGAAATATAAACATAGAAGAGACCTGAAAGAACAAGAATGGTGTGAGACACCAGTAGATAGCAGCTAATTACTAATATGGGCCGGATTGCGGTCCCGAACCTGGTTCCGCAGTGGATTTCTGAGATCCACGGATTTTCCAGAATTCCGTTTTCTGGATTTTTCGGAACTGCGTTTGAAAATTTTCGAGAATTTTTTAAAGTTTTTAATTCTTTTGCTAATTTTTTAAAACAATCCAGCCACATATCCCAAATTTAACCATGGCAGCTATTTTATCACAGCAAACCCTGGGTATAAAAGACAGCTAGACTGGCACCATTTTGCTAGTGTGTTGGAGAGAGTTTAATGGAGACTTGACAGTGTAAGAGTTCGAGAGAGTTTTTTTTGTGCTTTTCCTTATATGGTTGATTAAGATTTTCCATTTATAATGGTTGATTATTTATTTTTTTGACTTTAGTTGTGCCTTTTAAATAGGGCTGCCTTGGAAATGAAGGAGTGGTCAGTATCTATGTTTCCCTGTGTCTGTGTGGGTATCAGTTTCCATTTATGAGTGTTAAAGTAACTTTTTAATGATTTCAATTTTGACTTTAGTTAATAGGGCTGTTATAGAGTAATAAAAGTGTAAAATAACTTTTTTAAGATTGATCAAGATTTCATTTTTATCTTTAGTTGCTCTTTAATCTAGGGCTGCTATGGAAATGGAAGGGTGGGTCAGTAGGGGTGTTTGCCTGTGTCTGTGTGGGCATCAGTTTGCTTTAGTTACCCTTAAATAGGGCTGTTATAGAATAATAAAAATAAAAATAATAATGAAATAACCAACGAATGAGAATATATATATATTTTTTAATTAGTCAGCGAATTGATTATTATACTACTTATTTCATAGTTTATTATATAAAGAATATTCGTTTTTCAGTAAAAAAAACTTGTCTCGACTGCTTACCATATCGTGCGTCAGCCGTAACGATGCACGGTTGCAGAGATTATCTCCTATGGACCGCAAGATCGGCAGTTAGTCAGATCGCCCACTGATCCGATCCTGAAATAAGATTTTTTTTGCCCCAAACATCGTCTATGTGTGTACCCAGCTAATGAATATACTTTATAACAAAAGTAAGGATATATCTGTATTGAGTCGATCTGAGTATAAGTCAAGGCGCCTATTTTTACCTGAAAAATGTGTAAAACATGATTGACTCGATATAAGTTGAGGGTAGAAATGACCACTACTGCCTTCTGATTCTTACTGTATGGGACAACTGTTCCCCCCCTACCCACAGCCCAAGAGAGAAGGTACAGTGTAGGACACATAACATACAGCCACTAATAACAAACAGTATCTGCCGAACCATAAAACCCAATTATAACAAGCTACCATTAACAATCCATTAAGTAGTAAGGAATATCTTGGCTAGCATTCCCAGTGCAGCAATGCTTTCATTTGTGCAACAAATACCACTGGTGATAGCATTTCCCTCTCTCTTCTGTGGTTAGCCTGTTAACTTTCATTCAATTTTCAACTTGAAGTTCAGCTTGAATGAATTCCTGTTTACTGTATGCCAGCTATACCACTATGGCTGCTGCTTGCTCTGATCCAGTGTTGTGCCGTTTGATGTTACTTCTCGGCACCGGTCTCACTTCCCAGCGCCGAGTAGTAGCGCCGGCTCAACACTTGATCAGAGCGAGCCGCAGACGGACTTCTGCATTAAAGGTTAGTGACTAAAAACCTCGAATTATTACCTGAGGGGTGGGGGGCCGCGACACTGCAAAATTCCTGAGGAGCGCTCCTAACTACATTTGGCAGAGACAAATTCACCTCCACCTACGCAGTTAGAAGCGTCATCGCATCTCCCCCAAAACCTCCCCCTGGGGGCCCCCCCACGCACATTCATCGCCAGTGCTGAACTACAGAGACAGAGACACGGTGCTACGCTGACCAGGAGACCGGCAACATCTCACTCAAAAAGCTAAAGTCTCAACAACCCCGCTTCTCGAACAGAGGTACAACGCCAAAGATCCAGTTCACAGAGGTAAAGCACCGTCTAAGACAAAGAAACGTGAAATATGCATGTTATTCTGCACGCCTCGGGTAGTACACGGGGACAAGACCCACTCTTCACAACGCCAGAACAAGCATCAGCCTGGATGGATACACAGGGAAGCCGAGACCAGAAACACCTCGCTGACACCACCAACACGCAGAAAACCTACAAAACCGAAACTACAAAGCGGTATAGTATGAACAATTATCCCCTTCTCTCCCCCCCCCCCCATCCTGCAGGAACTTTATTACCCCACAAGACCCTCCAGTCTCACCCCGCCGCACCCAAAAACAGACTTCACCTCGCCCCCCCCCCCCCCACCCCGGCCCCGTCAGCGGACCCACTCCCACCCCCACCACAAGACTTCACCAAAGACTGCCCCAAAATCTATACCCAAACACAACGAAGGTAAAGGAATGACTTTCAATTGGATACAACCAATACATACTAAGGCAACTCTTAACTTTGAGGCACCTGAACAACCCCAAACCAACCTCCCCCCTATGAACCTTACTTCAGCCGGGGACAAAACCACCAAACCATCTCCTAAGGTATTACCCTACAATGGAATGGCGGAACTACGGCCTACAATATCAATGGGCAACTACTGCGCCCCACATCAGACCAAGTTTCAGCGGAACAAATATACCGCCCCCAACGGGAAAACCAACCTAGGCACACCCTCAAACAGAGGGAAAAGTTAATAATACAATATTGTTGAATTTAATTGTTAAGGGAAATATGTATCATCATCCAGCGGTTGTAGAGCCGGGTTTTATGTAAATAGTTTTTCTAGTTTTAATGCACGGTCAGAATTGCAAAATGTACAATTGTTGATGTATGCCTCACCCAGCTGGTCCAGTCTCACTTCCAAACCCAAAATAATGAACAACGACCAAAAACTTAAAATACTCACATGGAATGTGAGAGGGCTCCAAAATAAAGTTAAACGTTCGGTCATACTGATACGTAAAAAAACTCAAGCAAACATTATAGTCTCCTTGAAAACACAACTAGAAGGAAAACAAACAAAGGGCTCTTAGAGAACCCTGGTAGGCTGGGACATACCAATCCCAATCACCTCCTCATCAAGAGGGTAGCTATCCTTGTAACCAAATCGGTCCAGTTCGAATTGGTGGACCTGAGACTGCGACCAAAGGGGAACATATGTTTTTTGAATGCCAGGATACAATCAAAACCCATCCTTATAATCGCACACTATGTCCCACTCCTTCACAATGTCCTCAATACAAGCAGGATCCAATATCTAGCACAATACCTGGAATACCCTCAATCTCTGGCTGGGGGACTTTAATACAGTCCAAACACGGCGCAGGATCGCCTACACCCAACAACTGGACCCCACACGCCAAACCCAAACAACCAGATTTGGTAGGCTTAAGGAACCCTCGGACTAATAGATGTCTGGAGACACGTTAACCTTAAGCGCACAGAAGTTTTCATGTTCTCGCCTCCCACCAAACTAGTCCAGAATTGACTGTATACTAGCACATTCAAGACTACTGCCACACCTAACCCAGCCGAATATGCCCCACGTATACAGTCGGACCATGCTCCATGCTGGCCGAATTTACATGGTCCCCAAACTCGCCATGCGCCACTGGCGCCTAAACCCTTTTGGCTCACGCTTCTACCAGAGGAAGGGGGACTGATGGAGGAATGGGCAACCTTCTTCAATATCAATGAATCCACAACAAACCCAATAACAGTATGGGAAACATTTAAAAAACACGCACGTATGGTCCTAACTTCCCCCTAACACCCTAAAACAGATCCAATGCGGTGAACAGCAGCACAAAATGCCCTGACGAAAAGCCCCAGGTAGACTTCATCAATAACCCAAGTCCAGAACTCGCAGAGCACTGAAGATACAATCCAGATCTACAGACAACATACATGAAAAAAACCCGCAAAAAAAAACTACTTCCAGAAACAAAGATACTAAGATTCGGGGAAAAACCGGGACGCTTGTTGGCATACATCGCCAATCACGAACAAAACCCCTGTAGTAATCACAATAGCAGACCTGATGGGAGGAGGGTCTCGAAACCCCCGAAAGTAGCCAAACTCTTTGCCCAACACTACAAAACCTATACACATCCCGCCGAGCATACAACCGAAATCTCTACTCTTCTTCAACAAATAACACTTCCCAGACTATCTAATACTGAACGCCAGATAATGGAAAACCCCATCACCGAATCTGAGATTAGGCTAACAATTTCTCTCCTAGCTAGAAACAAAACCCCAGGGACGGACGGACTTCCCACAGAATTCTACGCAAAATATATAGATGTCATATCCCAAACTTCTAAACCTATACAAATACATGTTCGAAACAGCAACTCTACCTGACTCTATGTCAGAAGCACTCATAGTGCTCATCCCAAAACCGGGAAAAGACCCTGAATCCCTGAATCCTACCGCCCCATCTCACTACTACAAGTCGACATAAAAATTCTCGCAAAATAATCTCTCTCGACTCAATACAGTAATTAAATCCCTTATACACCCAGACCAATCCGGGTTCATTCCCGGAAAAAATACAACTACAACACAGGAAGATTATACTAAATATACAAGCAATCCATGACAATGTGGGCACTAGATGGTGGTCAGCCTGGACGCGGCCCGCGCATTTGATACAGTGGAATGGCCCTTCCTATGGCAAACACTTAATCACTTTGGCTTCGGCCCAAACCTAAAACAGATGGATCCAGCTACTGTACTCCCACCCTCGGGCCAGAGTCCTAGCTAATGGATGGACCTCAGACACATTCCCTCTGGCCAGGGGTACGCGCCAGGGCTGCCCACATCTCCCCTCCTATACGCCAGGCAGTAGAACCTCTGGCAGCCCAACTCCGACAGCACTCAGGAGTAATGGGACTAAAGCTGAAAGAACAGGAGGAAACCATCGGACTATAGCCGACGATATGTTATTATACCTGGCAGCCAAGGCCCCTCCTTGGTCAGTGCCCTCGAAACCATTGACAATTATGGCAAATACTCAGGCCTCAAAATCAACTGGGCAAAAGTCTCAAATCCTGCCACTCGATAGCTTCCACCAACAAAAACAGACCGCCCAATCCCATTGGCACGAGCCAACACAATAAAATACCTAGGACTCACTGTATCCAGACACCCCGAGACTACATAAATTTAACATAGAGCCCCTCCTCACACTGGTCAAACAAAAGACTCAGGTGTGTTCAAAACTGCCCCTTGGGGTGGCTGGGCGAGTGGGCCTAATAAAGATGATCTTGTTACCCAAAATATTATACGCACTATGGCACTCACCGATCCTAATCCCTCTCAAATACTTTATGATACTGGACTCCCTCCTCAGACCATTCATATGGGGATACTGGCAGACGCAAACGAACTGGCCCACACTACAACGACCCACAGAAACTGGGAGGACTAGCCCTTCCTAACTTCAACACTACATAAGCTGCACAACTGTCCCACTTACAAAAATGGTCCCACGACAAACCCCGAAAGATTTCTAACATGGCAGGAGTTCCGAATACATCAATGTCACCCACACCATATATCTCCTTCTAGAGGTTACCGAGGTTCCCACCACACAAAAAACCCATAACTTATCAACCCAAGCATTAAAAATTTGGGACCTGGCACTTAAGACCATGAACCTACCGGCAATCAACAAGCACACCCCCATTGGTTACAACAGATTACTTCCCGAATTTCTTTACAGTGCCACAACCTGAAAACTGGTACAGACATGGTATAACAAGACTCTCTCACATCCTGGGCGAAGCAGATATAAAAACCATTCGCAGAATTAAAAGGAATACAAACTCCCAAGCAACTTCCTATTTAAATATCTCAGTTAAGCATGCTTTCAAAGCCAATTCGATAGATATCCACCAAACCTACCTTCCAACCCAATGTGGGAAACCTCCAAGCCCTAAACATCCGCCAGACAATATCCACCCTATATGCACATAACCACACCGTCAAGCCAGAACCGGGGCATGGGAAAAAAAAACAACCTGGGAAAAAGACTTGGGGCCAAATCACAAACGAGGAGTGGGAGGATGCTCGACAGCACAAAAAAAGGCCTCACCAAAGCTGCAGATAGATTACTCAGACATATATTCTTCACGAGCTACCTAACCCCGATCCGAATCGCTAAATATGCACCCAACTACGAAACCTAACTGCCCAAAATGCCGCCAAACACCCGGAACCTTCTTCCATATGCTATGGGAATGCCCACACCTACAAAAGATATTGGGAACATATCCTGCAATTTCACACGACCAATGGGGTCACTGTTGGATTGGACCCAAAGTGTGCCTACTAGGGACACGGAAACTCTATCAATAGACAAATACACAGCAACATTCTTAACGAAACACTATTTGTAGCTAGAAAATAATAGCTAAACAAATGGATTGAGACAACACCACCAACTTTGACCCATGGAAAGCTGCAATCACTCCACTCTGACATACAGGAAATATATAACCAACAGAGGCTGTCCCACCAAATATACCAAGATATGGGGCAGATGGAAACCTCGGCACAGACGTGTAAGACTAAACGCCAACAAAACAAACGAAACAAACAGGCAGCTGCAGCATAACCCAGACTGTGAAGGGAAACAACACAAAACCACCACCCACCCACATACACATCTTAAACACTGGTTTATAATAATAAGATGAAAAAACTAAGCCTAAAAAGGAATATAAGTTTACTAACAACCGATATCTGTAATAACTAATATAACACCGAACAATTTAAATATGCTGTTCTTAATTACTTTGCAATGAAGTATAACAAAGGATTACCTGCACAACCGTGTATTGTTAGTTATGTTTAATTAATAAAAACACCTACTCTAGGAGGGGATTTAAAAAAAAAAAAAAACTCGACATACTCAAGTATATACGGTATATATTATTATATAGTTCCAAATAGAGAGGATGGTGCACTCTAGGTCTTTTAGAATTTTTTTTATGACACATCCACTGTGCAGCAACATTTCAGTTCCCTTCTAGGAACCTTTCTCAAGCCACTCTATTAGCATATAATAGAAATATAAGGATCTTTGTTAGATAAAGAAACTATAAGGGCTATGTTATTGCTCTCTATTGCCTCCACTAGGCAATGCAGAGATGATAATGTTCGCAGGCATAGCGAATGGGTTTTACCCATTCCGAGACTTTAAAGGGACACTATACTGAAAAAATTACTTTGCCACTTTAATCTATAATTGAATACATGTAAGTCACTTACTTTGATTTGCATGGTTCTGCATGCCTTTAATCCAGCACACTTTGTTTAGCAGCAGTATCCCCCCCCTTTTTTTGCTCACAAACCAACTGTAAGCCTGCACACAGCATACAGCATTCAACTGTCAAACTCTGTCACATTCCAGCTACAGTAAAAACTACTCACAGAAGAATAGTTTTGAGAGCAAGGAACTTGATTGACAGCTGAAATATAAGACGTTTTAGATGGATATCTAAAGAAATAGGGGGCAGATCAACAAAAAATGATACAGTGGTGGTTGGGATGAATTATACTTTCCAGTTACGGTCAATTTAATAACCTATTTTTTGGTATAGATGCCCTTAAACGCCAGCTACACTGCTGGTGTTAAAGTTTGTGTCTTAAAGAGTCATTATCAGGTGGTACATTGCTTGCAGCGGTTGTGCAACACAGTTTGCATACTGCCACAACCATTAGTTATGTCTTAAAGTAAAGTAACCCTTGGTACATGTGTTAACGTGATGTTGAGACGTAAAAAAGCCGTTGCGATACATGCTTTCGGTACATAGCTTGTATGTTAGATATAGAAACTATATCGGGAAACTATGTTAGATATAGAAAATAATGTGAAAAGTAATAGATATGGGCTCTACTCCATAAACTTATTCAAATTTTTACTTAATATGAACGATGGCCTGGGTGTGTATATAACCACTGGAAGCCCCAGGCCCATCGCTAAGTTCCAAAGTATTCAAGTTCAAAAACAAGGAAGTCCGCACCAACACGGATTTACAAGGATAGAGGGACCAGGCTGCAACTGTGATTTTCAAAATACATTATTCCAAAACTGCCTTCAGCGTTTCGGACCGTACAGTTCTTAGTATACTTCTGTATGCTACACAGGAAGTGATGCGTATGTAGTAAGAGGGATATAAAGGATGATAATTTGCATGTAGCTGGGAGGGAGAAATATGTGTTTATATGTTAGATTATTAGGGCAATGCTATTATAATAACATGAGGCTGTGAGGTTCTTTCTGTTATGTTCTTTCTGTTATAAAAAGGTCTTTTATTTAACTCTGTGGGGAGCTTTAGCTCCTTAACCCTCCTCATCTTAAGTATGAACATAGTATGTTTATCTGGATCCTGTATAGGGTCTCTGGTGCTGTTTAGTTGAACCACACATTGTGGCAGGATAATCTTAGTTATTCTAAAACCTGCAGGTTTTATTCCCCCTGGATTCTAGCTGGCAGGTAGGGGGAATAGGTAGGGGGAATGGGTAGGTTCATGACCCCTACTGCTAAAGTGACCATATTATGCTTTCCTATTCCAATAGTGTAATAGCTATGGATTTGAGGGAAGGGCAGATAGTTCCTTGCATGTTTGAGCCCTTGGGTAGGAATCGCTAAAGCAAGCATGGGCTTTTAATGTCTGTAAGTCAGAAAAATGGCTTTATCCAAAGTGAAGGGAATTGTTTTCCAGATGTATGAAAACTAAATTTTCCACCATTCTTTGCAGCCGCAAAACATGTGAAAAGTTAAACACATATGCTCTATATCATTACACTGTATTGCATCTTTATACTTTCATTAACCAATGGACACTAAGTAGAAACTTAACTGCTAAAAGAAAATGTGGGAGTTGTAGTTATCAAGCATGTGAAAGGTCACAAGTTCAAACACCCTGCATATACCATTAGGCTGTATTGCATCTGGACACATGCATTAGGTACAGGACATTAAGAAGAATGTACTGCAAACAGAGAATGCTGAGATTTGAGTTTTCAAACATGTGAAAGATCAAAAGTTCAAAACCCTGCTCTATGCCATTAGGCTGTATTGCATCTGTGACTTATGCATTAGCTACAAGTCATTAAGAGTAGACTTACTGCAAAAGAGAATTGTTGAGTAGTTTGAAAAATGTGAAATGTCCCAAATTAACCCCCCCTGTCTATACCATTAGGCTGTATTACATCTGGACACACACCTTTGCTACAGGCTATAAATTATATACTTTGCATGTCCCCACCCTTCTTAGGTAAGCTGGGAGAAATAGTGTTTATATGTAGATATTAGGGCAATGCTAATATAAAAACATGATGCTTGTGGTACCTTCTGTTCATTTTATACTCTGTGAGAGCTTTTAGCTCCTTAACCCCACCTCACCTTAACCTATAAAGCTAACAGTATTATTTGCTCCCAACCAAGTCCTAACTCCCTAGCAAATGTTTAATCTGGAGCTGCTATGCTAAAAACTAATAAGTACTAGCTGTTAATCTGGATCCTCTATAGACTCTCAGGTTGTCTAATGGTGCTTTTGGATTGTCTGTGTCTATTCTCAGATGAGCAGGATTATTCTATTTGCTTCCCCTGGATGCTGATGACTGTCTGACTAACAGATAAATTTATCCCTGTGTAAGATTTATATCCACTGTAACCACACACAACAAAACATACAAATACATAATTTTCAATGGCGCACCAATGGACACACCTTTGCTTTCAAATAATTCATGTAGGTCATAATCCTTGTTAGAATGTGTAGCAATACCTACTTTTGGTCATTGGATGTGCAAACATTATGAAGTTTACACACAAAAGTGCACTAAACACATGATCTACAGGTTAACATACCTTTCTTGGGGGGCCCCTCGGGAAAGAGGTTTGCTGTTTGACAGTTAAGTCAGTCTTGACTAGCCTGTCCCTTAATGTAGGGGATTTTTTATAACTGTCCTACAACTCTGAAATGTCTGGATAGGAATGTTTAGGATGTGCCAATATTTTGATAATACGTATTCAAGTCTTTGCTAGCAGTGTTGTATTGTGTTATATAACCAAACGTTTATTTTATTTCGTTTAGTTTATCTCTGTGTTTTATGTTAACATACACACGCACACATATATATACATTGATGTGTATATATATATATATATATATTATTATATATATATATATATATATATATGTTAAAATTTGTTTGTCAACAACTTTATAATAAGGTCTTGTTTTTAGATTTGTTTACCGGTAAGTTTATTTACTGTATTATTGTTTATTTATTTATTAAGTTATGGCTGAGCTAGTTAATTATAAGGTTTGGCATAAATGCCAAAATTAACTGCATAGTAAGAGGAGGGGTTATCTTTATTTGTTTTCAAAAATGAATCAAAATATTTAATTAAGAAAGTCAGCTTTGCTTTCACTTTCTAATTATCAATCATAAATTAACATTAATACTCATATAAAACATGGAGAATTAACTCTGCTTGTAGCCTGCTGGTAAAAACACCTTCCCAAAGGATCATCAATATATTTATCAGTGGACAGGGGGGCCTTATAATACTAACCTGCTTATAAATGTCTTTAGATCAATATATGTTTAAAAGTCATCTGTGTCTTGCATAACCATGTCTGATAATATTCAATTATAACTTTAGTAGAGGTCAACTTGATATACGTTATTTATAACATTTCACAAACTACTTCTGCTAGAACATCTATTATGTTCATCTTAATGTATGTCTGAAGCATATTCCAAACATGCATGCATAATAGTATGCATCAACTCTACTTGGAGTTATGAAAAACCTTATTTCCTTTTAATGGAAATTGTTATCAGAAATCACCATCATCATGTAAGCAATCTTCCCGTTATATCAGAAATACCATCATGTAAGCAATCATGCCCCTTAAACACTTTTATTGGAAAATCAGCACTTAAAACGGTTCTAAAATTGAGACATTTTCCTAATAAGGTTTTTTTGGGCCTATAAAGCTTCACTACAAATGTTTTTTTTTTGTTTTTTTTATACCTTCCCGAATGGTCTGAATATCTGGAACAGAATTTATAAAAACTGCAAAGTAAACTAAAAAGGGAAGTTTAAGTATAAACTTTGAATTTGGGTAAAGGGCGCTTTGGAAGGGAATATGTGTGTTTGCTGCAGATTTTAAACTCCATAATGGGAGATGAGTTTGTAGTGAACGCTTGTTTGGGACAAAAAAAACTTTTGTGTGTACCCAGCCAAAGTGGTGCTAATTTTGATCCAATCAATCAGAAAGTCTAACTTCTGATTGGTTAGGGCAAAATTAGCGTAATTTTCAATGATAATGATTTTTAATCAAAATGTTTTTTTTACTTTAGTTACCTTAAGTATGTCTGCCACAGTAATGGATAAGTAGATCAGTAGGTGTGTGTACCTGTGTCAGGTTGGGGGTTAAAAAAACTTTTTGATAATTGGTCTAAAAACATTTTTGACTTTAGTTACCCTTAGGTATGGCTGCAACAGTAATGGAGGGGTAGGTCAGAGGTGAATGTAACCTGTGCCACGTGGGGGTTAAAAAAAAAAAACTTTTTGATATGGTCAAAATTTGTTTTTTTTTTACTTTAGTTACCCTTTAAGTATGGCTGCAACAGTAATGGAGAGGTAGGTCAGTAGGTGGTATGTACCTGTGCCACGTGGGGGTTAAAAAAACTAACTTTTTTGATTATTGATCAAATTATTTTTTTTTTACTTTAGTTACCCTTAAACTATGGCTGCCACATAATGGATAAGTAGATCAGTAGGTGGGTGTACCTGTGTCGGGTTGGGGGTTAAAAAAACAAACTTTGTTCATGATTAGTCAAATTTGTATTGACTATAGTACCTTTTAAATATGGTTGCCATGAAAATGGAAGGGTAGGTCAGTAGGCATGTGTACCTGGATCAGGTTGGGGGTTAAAAAACAAACTTTTTCAATGATTGGTCAAAATTTTTTTTGATTTTAGTTACCCTTTAGGTATGGCTGCAACAGTAATGGAGGGGTAGGTCAGTAGGTGTATGTACCTGTGCCATGTGGGGTTAAAAAAACAAACTTTTTTGATGATTGGTCAAATTTTTTTATTACTTTAGTTACCCTTTAAGATGGCTGCCACAGTAATGGATAAGTAGATCAGTAGGTTGTGTACCTGGGTCGGGGTGGGGTTAAACAAACAAACTTTTTTGATGATTGGTCAAAATTTGTTTTTTTGACTTTAGTTACCCTTTAGTATGGCTGCCACAGTAATGGAGGGTAGGTCAGTAGGTGTATGTACCTGTGCCACGTGGGGGTTAAAAAAACAATTTTTTTGATGATTGGTCAAAATTAGTTTTTTTGACTTTAGTTACCCTTTAAGTATGGCTGCAACAGTAATGGAGGGGTAGGTCAGTAGGCGATTGTACCTGTGCCAGTGGGGGTTAAAAAACAAACTTTTTTGATGATTGTTCAATTTTTTTTTTACTTTAGTTACCCTTTAAGTATGGCTGCCACAGTAATGGATAAGTAGATCAGTAGGTGTGTGTACCTGTGCCACATGGGGGTTAAAAAAGCTAACTTTTTTGATTATTGATCAAAATTGTTTTTTTTTACTTTAGTTACCTTTAAGTATGGCTGCAACAGTAATGGATACGTAGATCAGGAGTGTGTGTACCTGTGCCACGTGGGGGTTTAAAAGCTACTTTTTTGATGATTGGTCAAATTTTTTTTTAACTTTAGTTACCCTTTAGGTATGGCTGCAACAGTAATGGAGGGAAGGTCAGTAGGTGTATGTACTGTACCACGTGGGGGTTAAAAAAACAAACTTTTTTGATGATTGGTCAAAATTTATTTTTTTGACTTTAGTTACCCTTAAAGTATGGCTGCAACAGTAATGAGAGGTAGGTCAGTAGGTGTATGTACCTGTGCACGTGGGGGTTAAAAAAACTAATTTTTGATTATTGATCAAAATTATTTTTTTTACTTTAGTTCCCTTATATGGCTGCCACAGTAATGGATAAGTAGATCAGTAGGTGGGTGTACCTGTGTCGGGTTGGGGGTTAAAAAACAACTTTGTCATGATTAGTCCAATTTGTTTTGACTATAGTTACCCTTAAATTGGGTGCTATGAAAAGGAAGGGTAGGTCAGTAGGCATGTGTACCTGGATCAGGTTGGGGGTTAAAAAACAAACTTTTTTGATAATTGGTCAAAAAAAAATTTGATTTTAGTTACCCTTTAGGTGGCTGCAACAGTATGGAGGGGTAGGTCAGTAGGTGTATGTACCTGTGCCATGTGGGGGTTAAAAAAAAACAACTTTTTTGATGATGGTCCAATTTTTTTTTTACTTAGTTACCCTTAAGTAGGCTGCCACAGTAATGGATAAGTAGATCAGTAGGTGTGTGTACTGGGTCGGGTTGGGGTTAAAAAACCAAATTTTTTGATGATTGGTCAAAATTTGTTTTTTTGACTTTAGTTACCCTTTAAGTATGGCTGCCACAGTAATGGAGGGGTAGGTCAGTAGGTGTAGAAAAAGTTTGTTTTTTAACCCCCAACCTGATCCAGGTACACATGCCTACTGACCTACCCTTCCATTTTCATGGCAACCATATTTAAAGGGTAACTATAGTCAAAATACAAATTTGACTAATCATGAACAAAGTTTGTTTTTTTAACCCCCAACCCGACACAGGTACACCCACAACAAAGTTTGTTTTTTTAACCCCCAACCCGACACAGGTACACCCACCTACTGATCTACTTATCCATTACTGTGGCAGCCATAGTTTAAGGGTAACTAAAGTAAAAAAAATAATTTTGATCAATAATCAAAAAAGTTAGTTTTTTTAACCCCCACGTGGCACAGGTACATACACCTACTGACCTACCTCTCCATTACTGTTGCAGCCATACTTTAAGGGTAACTAAAGTCAAAAAAATAAATTTTGACCAATCATCAAAAAAGTTTGTTTTTTTAACCCCCACGTGGTACAGGTACATACACCTACTGACCTATCCCTCCATTACTGTTGCAGCCATACCTAAAGGGTAACTAAAGTTAAAAAAAAATTTGACCAATCATCAAAAAAGTTAGCTTTTTTAACCCCCACGTGGCACAGGTACACACACCTACTGATCTACGTATCCATTACTGTTGCAGCCATACTTAAAGGGTAACTAAAGTAAAAAAAACAATTTTGATCAATAATCAAAAAAGTTAGCTTTTTTAACCCCCATGTGGCACAGGTACACACACCTACTGATCTACTTATCCATTACTGTGGCAGCCATACTTAAAGGGTAACTAAAGTAAAAAAAAAATTTGAACAATCATCAAAAAAGTTTGTTTTTTTAACCCCCACATGGCACAGGTACATACGCCTACTGACCTACCCCTCCATTACTGTTGCAGCCATACTTAAAGGGTAACTAAAGTCAAAAAAACTAATTTTGACCAATCATCAAAAAAATTGTTTTTTTAACCCCCACGTGGCACAGGTACATACACCTACTGACCTACCCCTCCATTACTGTGGCAGCCATACTTAAAGGGTAACTAAAGTCAAAAAAACAAATTTTGACCAATCATCAAAAAAGTTTGACGAGCCAACACAATAAAATACCTAGGACTCACTGTATCCAGAACACCCCGAGACTATATAAACCTTAACATAGAGCCCCTCCTCACACTGGTCAAACAAAAGACTCAGGTGTGGTCCAAACTGCCCCTTGGGGTGGCTGGGCGAGTGGGCCTAATAAAGATGATCTTGTTACCCAAAATACTATACGCACTATGGCACTCACCGATCCTAATCCCTCTCAAATACTTTATGATACTGGACTCCCTCCTCAGACCATTCATATGGGGATCTGGCAGACGCAAACTGAACTGGTCCACACTACAACGACCCACAGAACTGGGAGGACTAGCCCTTCCTAACTTCAAACACTACTATATAGCTGCACAACTGTCCCACTTACAAACATGGTCCCACGACAACCCCGAAAGATTTCTAACACTGGCAGGAGTTCCGAATACATCAATGTCACTCCACCCCATATATCTCCTTTCTAGAGGTTACCGAGGTTCCCCACCACAAAAAACCCATAACTTATCAACCCAAGCATTCGAGGTTCCCCACCACAAAAAACCCATAACTTATCAACCCAAGCATTAAAAATTTGGGACCTGGCACTGTAAGAAATTCGGGAAGTAATCTGTTGTACCATATGGGGGTGTGCTTGTTGATTGCCGGTAGGTTCATGGTCTTAAGTGCCACAACCTGAAACATGGTACAGACATGGTATAACAAGACTCTTTAAGTATGGCTGCCACAGTAATGGATAAGTAGATCAGTAGGTGTGTACCTGGGTCGGGTTGGGGGTTAAACAAACAAACTTTTTCCACTGTGTGTACTGGGGGCCGGTTGGTTGTGGGGGTTTATTATTAAAATTTGTGTTAAATGTTAAAAACAAAACTTTTTCTTTGTTGATGTTGATTTGGTCCATTCAAAAGCTTCTTGTTTTTTTTTGTTTTTTGGACTGGTTACCTTTAGTCCCCCACCTTTAAGTCAGGCTTTTTTTTTTGCACAGTAAGTGAAGGGGTTTTGTTTTTGTTGTGTTCCCCCCTTCAGGTCAGCGAAGGTGTATGACCCCCCTCCGCCCCCCAGCCAAGTGGTGCGACAGTTTTCTGGGGGTTTTTTGCGGGCCGTTGTTTTTTTAAAAAAAACAAACTTTTTACCTTGGATGATTGGGTATGATAAATGAGCCCGCCCTTTTCTCCGAATTATGTGTTACCGGTTAAGTTATGGCTTGCAAACAGTATTGCAAACAGTATAAGGAGGACCAGCGCAGTTTGGCTGAAACTGCAACCGTTCTAGTAATTGTGGCCATTTCTTGCCGGCTGGCATTGATGCTGCCAATCAGTTAATGCGTGTGTCTGTGTGTTTTTTTTGTTTTTGCAACATGTTAAGGGAGGGGTAGGGTCATGTCCAGAGTAAGCGTCTTAGCGTATGAGGTCAGTAGCAGTAGAGTAGGCGCCCGATCGTTATAGTAAGTTGGTTAAGGTTCTCAGTAGTGGTTCGTTAGTCATGTTATGTACCTGTGCCATGTGGGGGTTAAAAAAACAAACTTTTTTGATGATTGTTCAAATTTTTTTTTTTTACTTTAGTTCCCTTTAAGTATGGCTGCCACAGTAATGGTAAGTAGATCAGTAGGTGTGTGTACCTGTGCCACATGGGGGTTTAAAAAAGCTAACTTTTTGATTATTGATCAAAATTGTTTTTTTTTACTTTAGTTACCTTTAAGATGGCTGCAACAGTAATGGATACGTAGTCAGTATGGTGTGTGTACCTGTGCCCAGTGGGGGTTAAAAAAGCTAACTTTGATGATTGGTCAAATTTTTTTTTTAACTTTAGTTACCTACCTTAGGTGATGGCTGCAACAGTAATGGAGGGATAGGTCAGTAGGTGTATGTACTGTACCACGTGGGGGTTAAAAAAACAAACTTTTTTGATGATTGGTCAAAATTTATTTTTTGACTTTAGTTACCCTTAAAGTACATGGCTGCAACAGTAATGGAGAGGTAGGTCAGTAGGTGTATGTACCTGTGCCCACGTGGGGGGTTAAAAAAACTAACTTTTTTGATTATTGATCAAATTATTTTTTTCTTTAGTTACCCTTAATATGGCTGCCACAGTATGGATAAGTAGATCAGTAGGGTGGGTGGTACCCTTGTCGGGTTGGGGGTTATAAAAAAACAAACTTTTGTCATGATTAGTCAAATTTGTATTTTGACTATAGTTACCCTTTAATATGGTTGCCATGAAAATGAAGGGTTAGTCAGTAGGCATGTGTACCTGGATCAGGTTGGGGGTTAAAAACAAACTTTTTGATAATTGGTCAAAAAAAAATTTGATTTTAGTACACCTTTAGGTATGGCTGCAACAGTAATGGAGGGGGGTAGGTCAGTAGGTGTATGTACCTGTGCCATGTGGGGGTTTAAAAAAACAAAACTTTTTGATGATTGGTCAAATTTTTTTTTTACTTTAGTACCTTAAGTATGGCTGCCACAGTAATGGATAAGTAGATCAGTAGGGGTGTGTACCTCGGGTCGGGTTGGGGGTTAAAAAACTTTTTTATATGTCTAGGTTCTTTTATCATCCAAATTAAATCTTAAAATTCAGATACTCTGGAGTCTGGTTGGCAGTAAACAAGGTTTTCTGTAGATGCAATAAGTGCCTTAGTTCCATACTAAACTAAATGATGACATTTATTTCAATGTGAATATTCTTCACAAGGACTATATGTTGTTGAGTAAAAACAAACTTTAGGAAATTGCCGAATTCTGCTTTGTTTACTGAATGCAACCTATACAGCTTGTTCAACTTTTTGGTAAAATTACCCATGAACAAATGAATCTTCAAACTATGTATCGATACAGTTTACAACTATTTAACTGTGATAAGCACACAGTGCCCCCTAGTGTTTGTTGTTTTCACATCATTACATATAACATTTCTAGTTCTTGATATTGCTAATTATGTAGTCATAATGTGTAACGCATTAGAAGATTTTCTTTATTTACAGTATAAACAGTGGCTATTGTTGAATGAAAACTAACTCATATTGTTCAATGAACAGAAACTAACGTTTCTGACATTTTTTCTTTTTCTGCTGGAAACTGAGATTCAGGGGAATCAATAGAAACATATCAAAAAATACAATTCTCTTTCTTATGTCATGTTCTCTCAAAAGTGATTTAAACTATTCAGAAGGATGGCTCCAAGCTAATTTCCCCCATTATCTTTCTTCTGTCGTTGCATATGTCTAGCGTGAAGAGCTACATGGAAATCTCTGCATGTCTTCAACATCGCAGATTAAAGATCTCAGTTTAGCAGTTTGCTTATTACAGCCCATTATTTGTTCCCTCTTTGCACAGTTATTCTAATTGTTAAGTGCTGAGAACTTTGTTGGAGCTGTTTAATTAAAATTACATATCTAGTATAAACAAATCTATATACCGAATTCATTTATTGATGTTGGCGCTATATAAATCAAATAATAATAATCATAATAATTTTATTGATTATTTATGAAAATTAGACTATGATAATGTTATTACGTTGTAAAACTGCCTATAGTATGTAAATAAAACCAATCCTTTAGGAACCTACTACTAACACTGAGTGATATAAAATGAAGTCATAATATTTTGTATCTGACACAGTTATAATGTAACCAATAGAAGATAAATTTCTTTCATAAGCTGTGTCACTAAGGTTTATTAAGGGAATATAAAATTAAGATGCTTTAACCAATACATTGTTTTTTGTATTGTTTTTCTGTATTATACAAAGTTCAAACATGCAGGATGGCGAAAAGGCTGCCCAGGGATACCTGCTTGTTCTGTCCAGGCAAATAAACATAGAAAAATTAAAAAGTGCAGGATTGACCTGGAAGGACTAATATGCAACACACAATGTAATTGCAGCTATATCTTGCAAGGTATATCTGGTATATCTTGATGGTGTATTAAATCCACAAATGTAAAGGGGAGTTTCAGTACAAATACATATGCTTAAAAAAAGTATTTTTCCATTCCAATGACTATATTTTTCTCATCTGTGCATACATGCATGATTCGAAATACTGACTTCCTGTTTGCAGGACCCTAATAGAGTCTGTTGTGGTCTTGCCCTTGACTCTTCCCTGGGTTGATTCAGTTGTTCAGTAAAGATTTGAGCATGTTTGTCCATCCAAAAGCCAATCAGTAAAAATTACAGCTAGGAACATCCAAGGAAGTGGTTCAAGGAAGTGGAAAAGGTATGTTACAGAATGTGAAATTACAGCTCAGTACTTACCACAGCAAAGTATAACCAAGAGAATATAAAGAACTATTACTACAGTATGTGTAATAAAAACAGAACAGACGTTAAAAAAAAATTCCACTGAACTGTCCCTTTAATCAAAACTATTTTAAATTTAACTGACAAGACAAGATCAGAATTATTTACAAATTCATACTGAACTTTCAATAAAGATCTCTGTTAGGTTTTGTGATAAACAATAAAAACTAATCCATTATTATATATATATTTTTAACCAACTGAAACAAAATTTGCCAAACAAAAGTCTATTGGATAGTGTGCTTGACTGCAGCCCATGTCTACGATTTTAGTAGAAACAGTATGCAGGATGGTATCCAAGTCTGTTGGCCTTAAAAAAATTTTTACATGGATAGAGAATTGGTTGTTGGATTGCAGCAGAGAGTAGTGGTCAGTGGGGCTATATCTATGTGGGCTTAAGTTCTAAGTGGAGTGCCTCAGGAGTCCGTACTGGGACCACTTTATTTTAATCTATATATAAATGACTAAGCTGGGTAGTGAGAGAATGGTCTCTGTGTTTGCTGATGACACAAAACTATGCAGATTTTGGAAACTTTAAATGATGAGCAATTGTTGCAAGCTGACCTAGATGATTATCAAAATGGGCCGCAGAATGGCAGATGAGATTCAATGTTAATAAATATAAGGTGATAAATTTGGGGTTTAACGTTCCTTGTGCCAACTATACAAACAATTGCTCTGTGTTAGGGAATATCTGTTGGAAAAAGATTTCGGAGTTCTAGAAGATAACAGACTAAGCTGTAGCAAACAATGCCAGACAGCAGTGTCTAGAACTAGAAAGATATGGATAATCAATTGGCCTTTTTATCGCCTCTTTTTATTGGCCTAAAAAGAGGCCAGATTAATAGGTCCAGTGCGCCAAACACATGGTGGAAGCCCATAAGGTATGTAAAAGGGCAGGTTGTGTTTCTATGGCATTGAGAAGGTGACTTTGGGTATCAGAGGTGGTGACTTAGACAATAGATTAATGCAAAAGGAATCCACGTGGATAAAGAATGCAAACAAAATTCCAGGGGGACTTAATGAAGAGCTACAGTTTTCCTGTTTCTTGTAGTTAATGGCATGGTGAATGTTTGGAAATACAATTTATATATTGTGCAATGCAGAAAATTTTTACAAGTATGATTTTATATGACGCTTTTAATCAATAAAGTATTTGGCTTTGGGGGAGACCGACATTATGAAAGTATTTCACGAGTGGAGCCATTTGGGCTAATCAGCTGTCATTCCTTTATTTAAATAAAAATGCTCGGGGGAAAAAATAGCAAAAAAGGGTATTGGACTGTAGGTCTTATAACTTAATCAGGGTGTGTATCTCTTTAAGTCAATCTATTTAAGTCAGAGTGAAGAACTATCGTGATACCCTGATGAAGCCCCGTTGGCGGACATACTTGGGTAAAATATGTGTAGCTGAAGCGTTTGTTGTTCCATCTACATTGGTGGTTGAGATGCTGGCCTATTCTTAACGTGAATATCCAAATGGATGACTCATCTGAACGAAGCAACCAAGGTCCTGGAGTTTGGGTGAAGAGTGTGCCGCCGGCATAAGATTGAGTATATCATGGCATGCAATATACTCAAATACTCATTTTGGCATGGCTTCTCACACTAAGTCCTGTTGATGCAAAGTTGCAGCAGTGTGAGTTGAATCTTTGGATCCGGACCCTTGCTACAGCTAATTGGTCATCTATTGCCACTGTATAGTGGCTCTGGACAGGTGTCAATCTAATTCTCCTTAGGACGGTATATGGCCAGTTCTCCCAAGTGATGGTTTGAGGGTCAGGGACGCCTGATCTTGTGGAGATATATTTGGTTTTTGCATAGCACTTTAACTTTGAGATATTGTATGTTTAGTTGCCCAAAGTGAATCACAATAAACGGTAAACTTTTAATACTGGAATGTGCTTGTGCACCGTAAGGGGTACTTTTTGATGGTCTTAGGATCTTCTTTAATGGTAGTTATGTATTTTCCCAAAACAAGACTGTTAATTATATGCATTGAGTTTGTCTTCTTGACTGGGAGAAAAGTCAAGTCAAGTCACTAAATAAACAGAAATATGTAATCAATATATGTACAGTGCTTTTTAGGTAAATACATACCATTTTTGTTAAGGTGCCGTACTCTGCCTAAATTACTACATATCCAATTGCCTGCTCTCCCACCGCTGTACCATTGTCATTGATTATGCTGTCTGCCTATTTAATATTTAATCTTTTCTACTGCTGCACTACTACATGCCTAAAATATTTAATTACCTGGATAATGACTAGGTAAAACAAATGCAATATATATATATAATTATTTTTTTTTTTCTAAAAGTTTTAAAATTTTTCTAAAAATTGTATATTTCAGAGGATTCCAGTTCCAGTTGCGTTTTACAGAACAAGGATCCTTCCCAGAAGACCCTCCTTTGCTCCTGTTGCAAGATTATTAGCGTGTCAGGAGCCGAGTGCATTAACAAAGCTTGTCACTGTCTGCAGCTATATTGAAAGTCATTACATGGAGTAGAGAAGACTGGTTAGCGATCCTTGTTCTGTAAGTTGTAATAACTCACCATGGGACCATTGGATAAAGGTAAGAATAAAAAGTAACTAGGGTTTTGGGGGGGCTTTTTTGAGGCTGGAATTACCTTTAATTATTATAATTACTTTTAAACTGATTGCCTTTTGTTGTATATAAGCAGCCAGTGGTAAAGCCCATGAAAATATTACACCTCTTTCTAATGTAGAATTACTTTTTTTATTACAGTGACATTTTAAACTGGACTCATTAAAACATAAAAAAAACAGTCAACTTAATACCACCCACCACTAGCACTTTCTAAGGTTGACTAAAAATCAACATTACTTTACTGTTTGTTCACCCTCTGACAAGACACGAGTGATTAATAATGGACAACTAAATCTCAGAAGAAAACTTTTTCAGAGGAAGAGCACCTCAATATAAAAGCAGTAATCTGTGTCTCACCTCTCATTTCGAATGGTTGTTGGGAAATTTACCTTTGTGTTTTATTTCCAGTATAACGAAGTGTGGTCTCTGACCTAATGTTTTATACCATGCTCAGTCCTTGGATACTGCAGGAACTTATTACAGTAGTCATACCCACTAGTAGCCTCTAGCCAACCTTCTACAGGACCGATTAGACAAGGTAGCAGTGACTCAGAAGTGTGGCCAAACATTGTACATACATGCAGTTATTTTATCCAGTTATTCAAGGGGATTACGTTTACTTTATGCTATTTACTGTAGTGGGATTTACAGTTTGTTGGTGTTTTTAGAGTGTAAAATGTAAGATTCTGGAGTGTAAAAATGTTGGTTTAGTTTCTCCTTAATACCATGAAGCCAGTAGGACCTAAATGGTCCTAGCTGAGCATTGACACCATTGCTTCTATTGTAAATATAGAAAATAATAGATTTGTTGTTCACAGTGCTAATTTGAAACAATACATTTGAAGAATGCACTTTTACCATGTCTGCCAGGAAATTCCTACAATATAATAGCTGAAAAATGTAAAAGTATGATATTGGCTTAAGTCTAAGTCTCAGATATGTTTCAAATATTTTTTTTTCTATATCTAATTCTGCAAGATATGTATGGAGTTGTACCGTAAAAATTATTTATTATACAGCTACAGTAGACCAGAGAAAGTGTTCATGGTTCAGAGCGCAGGAAACATATTGCAGATCGTATGGGGGTAGGATAAATAGATGGCAAGCAGCTTTGAGTTGTAAACCAGTATCTTCTTTGTCTAAGTTATACGTATTATAGAGGCTATTTTGTTGGATTTTATTGAATATGAATAACACAAGATCATATGCATTAGTCACATAGAAATGTAAAGGAATAGTTCACTTTAAAAGTGGACCGTGGGTTAAGGATCTATGAATCTCTCCTTGTGTATAGTAATGAATATACAGTGTGTGTGTGTGTGTGTGGGTGCTGCCTGTCTTTCTGACCTTGAAATAAGTATTGTCAGAATCCCCAAACATGTAAACAATGATACCGTAATGTACAACAGTGAATTTACACAATTTACTCTTTGGCTTGACCTATGTGAACTAATTTAGTAACTCTTAATACTCCTTAAAGCTTCACTCCACTGAGCCAAGCGAACAAAAGTATAAATATGGAATAATAAACAGTTTATTAATTTGGCTTGAAAAAGCCAAATTACTGTTCTTTCTCTTTCTTCTTCTTTTCTTCTTCTTTTTCTTCCGTTTTTATTCTTCCGCTTTTTGGACCGTATCTCCCCACAGTTTTTGAGCTAGAGACATGAAATTCGGTACATACATGCGGATATAGGAGAAGTGTGCTATCTTCTAGCTAAGGAATCGCGGAAGCGTTACAAGCGTTATCGGCGAATTCCGGACATTTTTTCCCATAGACTATAATGGTAACAATCCTCAAATGTGGATATTTCAAAACAGTTTTTTTCATGGTCATAAATACAATGGTGTACCCCAACCCCCACACAGACCCAGGTACACCCACCTACTGACCTACCTTTCCATTCCCATGAAAGCCATATTTAAAGGGTAACTAAAGTCAAAAAAACTAATTTAGATTTATCCTCAATAAAAGATATTTTATGGTTATAAACACAAAAAAGGCATACCCCCTCAACCAGACCCAGGTACACACACCTAATAATCTACTTATCCATTACTGTGGCAGCGATACTTAAAGGGTAACTAAAGTAAAAAAAAAAACTAATTTAGATTTATTCTCAATAAAAGATAGTTTTATGGTTGTAAACACAAAAAAGACCTACCCCCTCAACTAGACCAGGTACACACACCTACTGATCTACTTATCCATTATGGTGGCAGCAATATTTAAAGGGTAACTAAAGTCAAAAAACAAAATTTAGATTTATCCTCAATAAAATATAGTTTTATGGTTGTAAACACAAAAAAGACATACCCCTGAACCAGACCCAGAACACACACCTACTGATTTACTTATCCATTACTGTGGCAGCCATACTTAAAGGGTAACTAAAGTCAAAAAATTAATTTTGATAATCATTTTTTAACCCCCATGTGGCACAGTTACATACACTCACTGACCTACCCCTCCATTACTGTTGCAGCCATACCTAAGGCTACTAAAGTCAAAAAAACAAATTTTGACCATCATAAAAGTTTTTTTTAACCCCAACCGACACAGGTACACACACCTACTGATCTACTTATCCATTACTGTGGCAGTCATACCTAAAGGGTAACTAAAGTAAAAAAAAATTTGACCAATCATCAACAAAGTTTGTTTTTTTAACCCCCAACCCGACACAGGTACACCCACCTACTGATCTACTTATCCATTACTGTGGCAGCCATACTTTAAGGGTAACTAAAGTCAAAAAAATAAATTTTGACCAATCATCAAAAAAGTTTGTTTTTTTAACCCCCACGTGGTACAGGTACATACACCTACTGACCTATCCCTCCATTACTGTTGCAGCCATAAATAAAGGGTAACTAAAGTAAAAAAAAAATTTGACCAATCATCAAAAAAGTTAGCTTTTTTAACCCCCATGTGGCACAGGTACACACACCTACTGATCTACGTATCCATTACTGTTGCAGCCATACTTAAAGGGTAACTAAAGTAAAAAAAACTATTTTGATCAATAATCAAAAAAGTTAGCTTTTTTAACCCCCATGTGACACAGGTACACACACCTACTGATCTACTTATCCATTACTGTGGCAGCCATACTTAAAGGGTAACTAAAGTAAAAAAAAAATTTGACCAATCATCAAAAAAGTTTGTTTTTCTAACCCCCACATGGCACAGGTACATACGCCTACAGACCTACCCCTCCATTACTGTTGCAGCCATACTTAAAGGGTAACTAAAGTCAAAAAAACAAATTTTGACCAATCATCAAAAAAAATTGTTTTTTTAACCCCCATGTGGCACAGGTACATACACCTACTGACCTACCCCTCATTACTGTGGCAGCCATACTTAAAGGGAACTAAAGTCAAAAAAACAAATTTGACCAATCATCAAAAAGTTTGGTTTTTAACCCCCAACCCGACCCAGGTAACACACCTACTGATCTACTTATCCATTACTGTGGCAGCCATACTTAAAGGGTAACTAAAGTAAAAAAAAAATTTGACCAATCATCAAAAAAGTTTGTTTTTTTTAACCCCCACATGGCACAGGTACATACACCTACTGACCTACCCCTCCATTACTGTTGCAGCCATACCTAAAGGGTAACTAAAATCAAATTTTTTTTTGACCATCAAAAAAGTTTGGTTTTTTAACCCCCACTGATCCAGGTACACAGCCTACTGACCTACACCTTCCATTTTCATGGCAACCATATTTAAAGGGTAACTATAGTCAAAATACAAATTTGACTAATCATGAACAAAGTTTGTTTTTTAACCCCAACCGACACAGGTACACCACCTACTGATCTACTATCCATTACTGTGGCAGCCATATTAAGGGTAACTAAAGTAAAAAAAATAATTTTGATTATAATCAAAAATAGTTGTTTTTTTAACCCCCACGTGGCACAGGTACATACACCTACTGACCTACCTCTCCATTACTGTTGCAGCCATACTTTAAGGGTAACTAAAGTCAAAAAATAAATTTTGCCACCATCATCAAAAAAGTTTGTTTTTTTAACCCCCACGTGGTACAGGTACATACACCTACTGACCTTCCCTCCATTACTGTTGCAGCCATACCAAAGGGTAACTAAAGTTAAAAAAAAATTTGACCAATCATCAAAAAAGTTAGCTTTTTAAACCCCACGTGGCACAGGTACACACACCTAATGATCTACGTATCATATCTGTTGCAGCCATACTTAAGGGTAACTAAAGTAAAAAACAATTTTGATCAATAATCAAAAAAGTTAGCTTTTTAACCCCCATGTGGCCACAGGTACACACACCTACTGATCTACTTATCCATTACTGTGGCAGCCATACTAAAGGGTAACTAAAGTAAAAAAAAAATTGGACCAATCATCAAAAAAGTTTGTTTTTTAACCCACATGGCACAGGTACATACGCCTACGACCTACCCCTCCATTACTGTTGCAGCCATACTTAAAGGGTAACTAAAGTCAAAAAAACTAATTTTGACCAATCATCAAAAAAAATGTTTTTTTAACCCCCAGTGGCACAGGTACATACACCTACTGACCTACCCTCCATTACTGTGGCAGCCATACTTAAAGGGTAACTAAAGTCAAAAAAACAAATTTTGACCAATCATCAAAAAAGTTTGGTTTTTTAACCCCAACCCGACCCAGGTCACACACCTACTGATCTACTTACCATTACTGTGGGCCATACTTAAAGGGTAACTAAAGTAAAAAAAAAATTTGACCAATCATCAAAAAAGTTTGTTTTTTTAACCCCCACAGGCAAAGGTACATACACCTACTGACCTACCCTCCATTACTGTTGCAGCCATACCTAAGGGTAACTAAAATCAAATTTTTTTGACCAATTATCAAAAAAGTTTGTTTTTAACCCCCAACCTGATCCAGGTACACATGCCTACTGACCTACCCTTCCATTTTCATGGCAACCATATTTAAAGGGTAACTATAGTCAAAATACAAATTTGACTAATCATGAACAAAGTTTGTTTTTTAACCCCCAACCCGACAACGGTACACCCACCTACTGATCTACTTATCCATTACTGTGGCAGCCATAATTAAGGGTAACTAAAGTAAAAAAATAATTTTGATCAATAATCAAAAAGTTAGTTTTTTTAACCCCCACGTGGCACAGGTACATACACCTACTGACCTACCTCTCCATTAATGTTGCAGCCATACTTTAGGGTAACTAAAGTCAAAAAATAAATTTTGACCAATCATAAAAAAGTTGTTTTTTTAACCCCCACGTGGTACAGGTACATACACCTACTGACCTATCCCTCCATTACTGTTGCAGCCATACCTAAAGGGTCTAAAGTTAAAAAAAAATTTGACCAATCATACAAAAAGTTAGCTTTTTTAACCCCCACGTGGCACAGGTACACACACCTAATGATCTACGTATCCATTACTGTTGCAGCCATACTTAAAGGGTAACTAAAGTAAAAAAAAACAATTTTGATCAATAATCAAAAAAGTTAGTTTTTTAACCCCCATGTGGCACAGGTACACACACCTGATCTACTTATCCATTACTGTGGCAGCCATACTTAAAGGGTAACTAAAGTAAAAAAAAAATTTGAACAATCATCAAAAAAGTTTGTTTTTTAACCCCCACATGGCACAGGTACATACGCCTACTGACCTACCCTCCATACTGTTGCAGCCATACTTAAAGGGTAACTAAAGTCAAAAAAACTAATTTGACCAATCATCAAAAAAATTGTTTTTTTAACCCCCACGTGGCACAGGTACATACACCTACTGACCTACCCCTCCATTACTGTGGCACCATACTTAAAGGGTAACTAAAGTCAAAAAAACAAATTTTGACCAATCATCAAAAAAGTTTGTTTTTTAACCCCCACCCGACCCAGGTACACACACTACTGATCTACTATCCATTACTGTGGCAGCCATACTTAAAGGGTAACTAAAGTAAAAAAAAAATTTGACCAATCATCAAAAAAGTTTGTTTTTTAACCCCACATGGCACAGGTACATACACCTACTGACCTACCCCTCCATTATGTTGCAGCCATACCTAAAGGGTAACTAAAATCAAAATTTTTTTTTTGACCAATTATCAAGGCATGTGTACCTGGATCAGGTTGGGGGTTAAAAAACAAACTTTTTTGATAATTGGTCAAAAAAAAATTTGATTTTAGTTACCCTTTAGGTATGGCTGCAACAGTTTTGATTTTAGTTACCCTTTAGGTATGGCTGCAACAGTAATGGAGGGGTAGGTCAGTAGGTGTATGTACCTGTGCCATGTGGGGGTTAAAAAAACAAACTTTTTTGATGATTGGTCAAATTTTTTTTTTTACTTTAGTTACCCTTTAAGTATGGCTGCCACTGCCCACGTATACAGTCGGACCATGCTCCATGCTTGGCCGAATTACATGGTCCCCAAACTCGCCATGCGCCACTGGCGCCCTAAACCCTTTTGGCTCACGCTTCTACCAGAGGAAGGGGGACGATGAGGAGGAATGGGCAACCTTCTTCAATATCAATGAATCACAAACAAACCCAATAACAGTAGGAGGAAACATTTAAAAAACACGCACGTATGGTCCTAACTTCCTCCATCAACAACCTAAAACACAGATCCAATGCGGGAACAGCAGCACAAAATGCCTGACGAAAGCCCAGGTAGACTTCATCAATAACCCAAGTCCAGAACTCGCAGAAGCACTGAAGATACAATCCAGTCTACAGACAACATACATGAAAAAAACCCGCAAAAAACACTATTCCAGAAACAAAGATACTACAATTCGGGGAAAAACCGGGACGCTTGTTGGCATACATGCCAATCACGAACAAAAAACCCCTGTAGTAATCACAATAGCAGACCTGATGGGAGGAGGGTCTCGAAACCCCCGAAAGTAGCCAAACTCTTGCCCAACACTACAAAACACTATACACATCCTCGCCGAGCACTCACCAACCGAACTCTCTACTCTTCTTCAACAAATAACACTTCCCAGACTATCTAATACTGAACGCCAGATAATGGAAAACCCCATCCAGAATCGAGATTAGACTAACAATTTCTCTCCTAGCTAGAAACAAAACCCCAGGGACGGACGGACTTCCCACAGAATTTACGCAAAATATATAGATGTCATATCCCAAACTCTTAAACCTATACAACTACATGTTCGAAACAGCAACTCTACCTGACTCTATGTCAGAAGCACTCATAGTGCTCATCCCAAAACCGGGAAAAGACTGAACTCTGATCCTACCGCCCCATCTCACTACTACAAGTCGACATAAAAATTCTCGCAAAATAATCTCTCTCCGACTCAATACAGTAATTAAATCCCTTATACACCCGACCAATCCGGGTTCATTCCCGGAAAAAATACAACTACAACACAGGAAGATTATACTTAAATATACAAGCACTCCATGACAATGTGGGCACTAGATGAGTGGTCAGCCCGGACGCGGCCCCGCGCATTTGATACAGTGGAATGGCCTTCCTATGGCAAAACAGAATCACTTTGGCTTTCGGCCCAAACCAACAGTGGATCCAGCTACTGTACTCCCACCCTCGGGCCAGAGTCCTAGCTAATGGATGGACCTTAGACAATTCCCTCTGGCCGGGGTACGCGCAGGGCTGCCCACTATCTCCCCTCCTACGCAGGCAGTTAGAAACTCTGGCAGCCAACTCCGACAGCACTCGAGAGTAATGGGACTAAAGCTGAAAGAACAGGAGGAAACCATCGGACTATACGCCGACGATATGTTATTAACCTGGCAGACCAAGGCCCCTCCTTGGTCACGGCCCTCGAAACCATTGACAATTATGGCAAATACTCAGGCCTCAAATCAACTGGGCAAAAGTCTCAAATCCTGCCACTCGATAGCTTCCCACCACACAAAAACAGACCGCCATCCCATTGGCACGAGCCAACACAATAAAATACCTAGGACTCACTGTATCCGAAACACCGAGACTACATAAATCTAACATAGAGCCCTCCTCACACTGGTCAAACAAAGAATCAGGTGTGGTCCAAACTGCCCCTTGGGGTGGCTGGGCGAGTGGGCCTAATAAAGATGATCTTGTTACCCAAATATTATACGCACTATGGCAACTCACCGATCCTAATCCCTCTCAATACTTTATGATACTGGACTCCCTCCTCAGACCATTCATATGGGGATCTGGCAGACGCAAACGGACTGGCCCACAACTACAACGACCCACAGAACTGGGAGGACTAGCCCTTCCTAACTTCAACACTACTATAGCTGCACAACTGTCCCACTTACAACTGGTCCCACGACAAACCCCGAAAGATTTCTAACACTGGCAGGAGTCCGAATACATCAATGTCACCCCACCACCATATATCTCCTTTCTAGAGGTTACCGAGGTTCCCCACACAAAAAACCCATAACTTATCAACCCAAGCATTAAAAATTTGGACTGGCCTTAAGACCATGAACCTACCGGCAATCAACAAGCACACCCCCATAGGTACAACAGATTACTTCCCGAATTTCTTTACAGTGCCACAACCTGAAACATGGTACAGACATGGTATAACAAGACTCTCTCACATCCTGGGCGAAGCAGATATAAAACCATTCGCAGAATTAAAAGGAATACAAACTCCCAAGCAACTTCCTATTTAAATATCACAGTTAAGCATGCCTTTCAAAGCCACATTCGATAGATATCCACCAAACCTACCTTCCAACCCATCGTGGGAAACCTCCAAGCCCTAAACATCCGCCAGACTAATATCCACCCTATATGCAACATAACCACACCGTCAGCCAAAACCGGGGCATGGGAAAAAAAAACAACCTGGGAAAAAGACTTGGGCCAAATCACAAACGAGGAGTGGGAGGATGCTCTGACAGCACAAAAAAAGGCCTCACCAAAGCTCAGTAGAATTACTCAGACAATATTCTTCACAGAGCATACCTAACCCGACACGAATCGCTAAATATGCACCCAACTACGAACCTAATGCCCAAAATGCCGCCAAACACCCGGAACCTTCTTCCATAGCTATGGGAATGCCACCCACCTACAAAGCATTGGCAACATTCCTTGCAATTTTACACGACCAATGGGGTCAACTGTTGGATTGGACCCAAAGTGTGCCTACTAGGGATCACGGAAACATCTATCAATAGACAAATACACAGCAACATTCTTAACAAACACTATTTGTAGCTAGAAAATAATAGCTAAACATGGATTGAGACAAACACACAACTTTGACCTATGGAAGCTGACATCACTCCATCTGACTACAGAAAATAATATATAACCAACAGAGGCTGTCCCACCAAAATTACCAAGATATGGGGCAGATGGAAACCTCGGCACAGAAGTGTAAGACTAAACGCCAACAAAACAAACGAAACAAACAGGCAGGTGCAGCATAACCCCAGACTTGTGAAGGGAAACAACACAAAACCACCACCCCCACATACACATTTAAACACTGGTTTATAATAATAAGATGAAAAAACTAAGCCTAATAAAGGAATATAAGTTTACTAACAACCGATATCTGTAATAACTAATATATACACCGAACAATTTAAATATGCTGTTCTTAATTACTTTCAATGATACGTATAACAAAGTATTACCTGCACAACCGTGTATGTTATGTATTGTTAAATTAATAAAAACACCTCCTCTAGGAGGGGATTTAAAAAAAAAAAACCTCGACATACTCAAGTATATACGGTATATATTATTTATATAGTTCCAAATAGAGAGGATGGTGCACTCTAGGTCTTTTAGAATTTTTTTTATTGACACTCCACTGTGCAGCAACATTTCAGTTCCCTTCTAGAACCTTTCTCAAGCCATCTATTATGCATATAATAGAATATAAGGATCTTTGTTAGATAAAGAAACTATAAGGGCTATGTTATTGCTCTCTATTGCCTCCACTAGGCAATGCACTGAGATGATAATGTCTGTCAGTGCATAGCGAATGGGGTTTCCCATTCCGAGACTTTAAAGGACACTATACTGAAAAAATTACTTTGCCACTTTAATCTATAATTGAATACATGTAAGTAGCACTTACTTTGATTTGCATGTGTTGCTGCTGCCTTTAATCCAGCACACATTTTGTTTAGCAGCGTATCCCCCCCTTTTTTTTGCTCACAAACCAACTGTCAAGCCTGCACACAGCATACAGCATTCCAACTGTCAAAACTCTGTCACCATTCCAGCTACGTAAAAACTACTCACGAAAGATAGTTTTTGAGAGCAAGGAACTTGATTGACAGCTGAAATATAAGAAGTTTTAGATTGGATATCTAAAGAAATAGGGGGCAGATCAACAACAAAATGATACAGTGGTGGTTGGGATGAATTATACTTTCCAGTTACGGTCAATTTAAATAACCTATTTTTTGGTATAGATGCCCTAAACGCCAGCTACCTGCTGGTGTTAAAGTTTGTGTCTTAAAAGGTCATTATCAGTTGGTACATTGCTTGCAGCGGTTGTGCACACAGTTTTAGCATACTGCCACAACCATTAGTTTGTCTTAAAGTAAAGTTAACCCTTGGTACATGTGTTAACGTGATGTTGAGACGTAAAAAAGCCGTTTGCGATACATGCTTTCGGTACATAGCTCTGTATGTTAGATATAGAAACTATATCGGGAAACTATGTTAGATATAGAAAATAATGTGAAAAGTAATAGATATGGGCTCTACTCCATAAACTTATTAAATTTTTACTTAATATGAACGATGGCCTGGGTGTGTATATAACCACTGGAAGCCCCAGGCCCATCGCTAAGTTCCAAAGTATTCAAGTTAAAAACAAGGAAGTCCCACCAACCGGATTTACAAGGATAGAGGACCAGGCTGCAACTGTGATTTTCAAAATACATTATTCCAAAACTGCCTTACGCGTTTCGGACCGTACAGTTCTTAGTCTACTTTCTGTATGCTACACAGGAAGTGATGCGTATGTAGTAAAGAGGATATAAAGGATGATAATTTGCATGTAGCTGGGAGGGAGAAATAGTGTGTTTATATGTTAGATTATTAGGGCAATGCTATTATAATAACATGAGGCTGTGAGGTTCTTTCTGTTATGTTCTTTTGTTTATAAAAAGGCTCTTTTTCATTTTATACTCTGTGGGGAGCTTTTAGCTCCTTTAACCCCTCCTCACCTTAAGTATGAACATAGTATGTTTATCTGGATCCTGTATAGGGTCTCTGGTGCTGTTTAGTTGAACCAACATTGTGGCAGGATAATCTTAGTTTATTCAAAACCTGCAGGTTTATTCCCCCTGGATTCTAGCTGGCAGGTAGGTGGAATAGGTAGGTGGAATGGAGTAGGTTCATGACCTCCACTGCTTAAAGTGACCTATATTATGCTTTCCTATTCCAATAGTGTAATAGCTATGGATTTGAGGGAAGGGCAGATAGTTCCTTGCATGTTTGAGCCCTTGGGTAGGAATCGCTAAAGCAAGTCCATGGGCTTTTAATGTCTGTAAGTCGAAAAATGGCTTTATTCCAAAGTGAATGGAAATTGTTTTCCAGATGTATGAAAACTAAATTTTCCACCATTCTTGCAGCCGCAAACATGTGAAAAGTTAAACACATATGCTCTATATCATTACAACTGTATTGCATCTTTATACTTTCATAACCAATGGACACTAAGTAGAAACTTAACTGCTAAAAGAAAATGCTGGGAGTTGTAGTTATCAAGCATGTGAAAGGTCACAAGTTCAACACCCCTGCACTATACCATTAGGCTGTATTGCATCTGGACACATGCATTAGCTACAGGACATTAAGAAGAAATGTACTGCAAACAGAGAATGCTGAGATTTGTAGTTTTCAAACATGTGAAAGATCAAAAGTTCAAAACCCCTGCTCTATGCCATTAGGCTGTATTGCATCTGGACTTATGCATTAGCTACAAGTCATTAAGAGTAGACTTACTGCAAACAGAGAATTGTGAGTAGTTTTGAAAAATGTGAAATGTCCCAAATTAACCCCCCCTGCTCTATACCATTAGGCTGTATTACATCTGGACACACACCTTTGCTACAGGCTATAAATATATTATATTTGCATGTCCCCCACCCTTTTCTCTAGGTAAGCTGGGAGAAATATGTGTTTATATGTTAGATTATTAGGGCAATGCTAATATAAAAACATGATGCTGTGGGGTACCTTCTGTTCATTTTATACTCTGTTGAGAGCTTTTAGCTCCTTTAACCCCACCTCACCTTAACCTATAAAGCTAATCAGTATTATTTGCTCCCAACCAAGTCCTAACTCCATAGCAACTGTTATCTGAGCTTGCTATGCTAAAAACTAATAAGTACTAGCATGTTAATCTGGATCCTCTATAGACTCTCAGGTTGTCTAATGGTGCTTTTGGATTGTCTGTGTCTATTCTCAGATGAGCAGGATTATTCTATTTGCTTCCCCTGGATGCTGATGACTGTCTGACTAACAGATAAATTTATCCCTGTGTAAAGATTTATATCCACTGTAACCACACACAACAAAACATACAAATACATAATTTTCACTGCGCACCAATGGACACACCGCAATCTTAGCTATCCTTTTTGGTCTATTTGGCATTGGATGTGCAAACATTATGAAGTTTACACAAAAGTGCATAAACAAACATGATCTACAGGTTAACATACCTTTCTTGGGGGCCCTCGGGAAAGAGGTTTGCTGTTTGACAGTTAAGTCAGTCTTGACTAGCCTGTCCCTTAATGTAGGGGATTTTTTATAACCTGTCCTACAACTCTGAAATGTCTGGATAGGACTGTTTCAGGATGTGCCAATATTTTTGATAATACGTATCAGGTCTTTGCTAGCAGTGTTGTATTGTGTTATATAAACCAAACGTTTATTTTTATTTCGTTTAGTTTCATCTCTGTGTTTTATGTTATACATACACACGCACACATATATAACATTTGTGTGTATATATATATATATATATATAATATATATATAATATATATATATATATGTTAAAATTTGTTTGTCAACAACTTTATAATAAGGTCTCTGTTTTTAGATTTTGTTTACCGGTAAGTTTGATTTACTGTATTATTTGTTTATTTATTTATTTAAGTTATGGCTGCTGAGTATATATTATAAGGTTTGGCATAAATGCCAAAATTAACTGCATAGTAAGAGGAGGGGTTATCTTTATTTGTTTCAAAAAATCAAAATATTTAATTAAGAAACTGTCAGCTTTGCTTTCACTTTCTAATTATCATCATAAATTAACATTAATACTCTTATAAAACTGGAGAATTAACTCTGCTTGTAGCCTGCTGGTAAAACACCTCTCCCAAAGGATCATCAAATATATTTATCAGTGGACAGGGGCCTTATGAATACTAACCTGCTTATAAATGTCTTTAGATCAATATATGTTTAAAAGTCATCTGTGTCTTGCATTAAACATGTCTGATAATATTCAATTAAACTTTAGTAGAGGTCAACTTGATATACGTATTTATAACATTTCAACAACTACTTCTGCTAGAACATCTATTATGTCTCATTCTAATATGTATGTCTGAAGCATATTCCAAACATGCATGCATAATAGTATGCATCAACTCTACTTGGAGTTTATGAAAAACCTTATTTCCTTTAATGGAAATTGGTATATCAGAAATCACCATCATCATGTAAGCAATCTTCCCCGTTATATCAGAAATCACCATCATGTAAGCAATCATGCCCCTTAAACACTTTTATTGGAAAATCAGCACTTAAAACGTTCTAAAATTGAGCACATTTTCCTAATTAAGGTTTTTTTTGGGCTATAAAGCTTCACTACAAATGTTTTTTTTTTTGTTTTTTTATAACCTTCCCGAATGGTCTGAAATATCTGGAACAGAATTTAAAAACTGCAAAGTAAACTAAAAAGGGAAAGTTTAAGTATAAACTTTGAATTTGGCTTAAAGGGCTGCATTTTGGAAGGGAATATGTGTGTTTGCTGCAGATTTTAAACTCAATAATGGGAATGATGTTTGTAGTGAACGCTTGTTTGGGACAAAAAAAACTTTTGTGTGTACCCAGCCCAAAGTGGTGCTAATTTGATCCTCAATCCAGAAAGCTAACTTCTGATTGGTTAGGGCAAAATTAGCGTAATTTTCAATGATAATGATTTTTAATCAAAATGTATTTTTTTACTTTAGTTACCCTTTAAGTATGTCTGCCACAGTAATGGATAAGTAGATCGTAGGTGGTGTACCTGTGTCAGGTTGGGGGTTAAAAAAAAATTTTTTGATAATGGTCTAAAAACAATTTTTGACTTTAGTTACCCTCTAGGTATGGCTGCAACAGTAATGGAGGGTAGGTCAGTAGGTGATGTACCTGTGCCACGTGGGGGTTAAAAAAAAAAAACTTTTTGATGATTGGTCAAATTTGTTTTTTTACTTTAGTTACCCTTTAAGTATGGCTGCAACAGTAATGGAGAGGTAGGTCAGTAGGTGTATGTACCTGTGCCACGGGGGGTTAAAAAACTAACTTTTTTGATTATTGATCAAAATTATTTTTTTACTTTAGTTACCCTTAAACTATGGCTGCCACAGTAATGGATAAGTAGATCAGTAGGTGGGTGTACCTGTGTCGGGTTGGGGGTTAAAAAAACAAACTTTGTTCATGATTAGTCAAATTTGTATTTTGACTATAGTTACCTTTTAAATATGGTTGCCATGAAAATGAGGGGTAGGTCAGTAGGCTGTGTACCTGGATCAGGTTGGGGGTTAAAAAACAAACTTTTCAATGATTGGTCAAAATTTTTTGATTTTAGTTACCCTTTAGGTATGGCTGCAACAGTAATGGAGGGGTAGGTCAGTAGGTGTATGTACCTGTGCCATGTGGGGGTTAAAAAAACAAACTTTTTTGATGATTGGTCAAATTTTTTTTTTTACTTTAGTTACCCTTTAAGTATGGCTGCCACAGTAATGGATAAGTAGATCAGTAGGTGTGTACCTGGGTCGGGTTGGGGGTTAAACAAACAAACTTTTTTGATGATTGGTCAAAATTTGTTTTTTTGACTTTAGTTACCCTTTAAGTATGGCTGCCACAGTAATGGAGGGGTAGGTCAGTAGGTGTATGTACCTGTGCCACGTGGGGGTTAAAAAAACAATTTTTTTGATGATTGGTCAAAATTAGTTTTTTTGACTTAGTTACCCTTTAAGTATGGCTGCAACAGTAATGGAGGGGTAGGTCAGTAGGCGTATGTACCTGTGCCATGGGGGTTAAAAAACAAACTTTTTTGATGATTGTTCAAATTTTTTTTTACTTTAGTTACCCTTTAAGTATGGCTGCCACAGTAATGGATAAGTAGATCAGTGGTGTGTGTACCTGTGCCACATGGGGGTTAAAAAAGCTAACTTTTTGATTATTGATCAAAATTGTTTTTTTTTACTTTAGTTACCCTTTAAGTATGGCTGCAACAGTAATGGATACGTAGATCAGTAGGTGTGTGTCCTGTGCCACGTGGGGGTTAAAAAAGCTAACTTTTTTGATGATTGGTCAAATTTTTTTTTAACTTTAGTTACCCTTTAGGTATGGGCTGCAACGTAATGGAGGGATAGGTCAGTAGGTGTATGTACCTGTACCACGTGGGGGTTAAAAAAACAAACTTTTTTGATGATTGGTCAAAATTTATTTTTTGACTTTAGTTACCCTTAAAGTATGGCTGCAACAGTAAGGAGGGTAGGTCAGTAGGTGTAGTACCTGTGCCACGTGGGGGTTAAAAAAACTAACTTTTTTGATTATTGATCAAAATTATTTTTTTACTTTAGTTACCCTAAACTATGGTGCCACAGAATGGATAAGTAGATCAGTAGGGGGGTGTACCTGGTCGGGTTGGGGGTTAAAAAAACAAACTTTGTTCATGATTAGTCAAATTTGTATTTTGACTATAGTTACCCTTTAAATAGGTGTGCATGAAAATGGAAGGGTAGGTCAGTAGGCATGTGTACCTGGATCAGGTTGGGGGTTAAAAAACAAACTTTTTGATAATTGGTCAAAAAAAATTTGATTTTAGTTACTTTAGGTAGGCTGCAACAGTAATGGAGGGGTAGGTCAGTAGGTGTATGTACCTGTGCCATGTGGGGGTTAAAAAAACAAACTTTTTTGTGATGATTGGTCAAATTTTTTTTTTACTTTAGTTACCCTTTAAGTATGGCTGCCACAGTAATGGATAAGTAGATCAGTAGGTGTGTGTACCTGGGTCGGGTTGGGGGTTAAAAAACCAAACTTTTTGATGATTGGTCAAAATTTGTTTTGACTTTAGTTACCCTTTAAGTATGGCTGCACAGTAATGGAGGGTAGGTCAGTAGGTGTATGTACCTGCCACGTGGGGGTTAAAAAAACAATTTTTTTGATGATTGGTCAAAATTTGTTTTTTGATTTAGTTACCCTTTAAGTATGGCTGCAACAGTAATGGAGGGGTAGGTCTGTAGGCGTATGTACCTGTGCCTGTGGGGTTAAAAAACAAACTTTTTTGATGATTGGTCAAATTTTTTTTTTACTTTAGTTACCCTTTAAGTATGGCTGCCACAGTAATGGATAAGTAGATCAGTAGGTGTGTTGTACCTGGTCACATGGGGGTTAAAAAGCTAACTTTTTTGATTATTGATCAAAATAGTTTTTTTACTTTAGTTACCCTTTAAGTATGGCTGCAACAGTAATGGATACGTAGATCAGTAGGTGTGTGTACCTGTGCCACATGGGGGTTTAAAAGCAACTTTGAGATTGTCAAATTTTTTTTTACTTTAGTTACCTTTATTTATGCTGCACATTAAGTATGGCTGCCACAGTAATGGATAAGTAGATCAGTAGGTGTGTGTACCTGGGTCGGGTTGGGGGTTAAAAAACCAAACTTTTTTGATGATTGGTCAAAATTTGTTTTTTTGACTTTAGTTGAGACAAGGATAAAAATCTTTTGCCTTATGAGAAACGGTGGAGAGGGATCACTCAGGGGGGAAGGCAGCTATCGCAAAAACATAAGATGTGCATGGACACCGAAGCTCTGATTGCGGACTGGCAAGGGTATTTAATGGGAATTGCCACAGTCAAATAGATAGCTGTGTGTGTAAATACGTGTAACAGTGCTGGTTTAATGATCACACTCTGGGGGTAAATCCAGGGAACAGGTGAGATGTGTGCCCGATGTCAGAGGTTTCGGGGCCTCAATGGGGTAAAGCTCCTAAGTTGGGTTTATAACAAAACCGGCTGATTGGTCATCACGGTAACTCTGTCGCGAATTATAGATAAATCTGATATATGGATGTTAAAGGGAATTCAGCGGTAAGAATCAAAGGGCGGGTTCTTTATGGTTAGCTCACTTGAACGTCGCCAGCGTGGGATTGGCGCGAGGGGAAAAAAAGGGGTTACTGCAAAAATCACCCGGGGAGAGCCCACACCGGCACGAAACCGTCAAATCCTGACATGCGCGATTCAATGAATTGCATTGTAGCGCACTAGTATTTATGCGGTTGGTTGTTTATACACCAAAAGCAATGCCGGTGATCACTGATCCGAGCAGTATCCGCCATCAGGTAGAGTTATTAGTATTTTTGGTCCGAAATTGTAGTAGGAAGTGGGCGATAGTGGGGCTGAGTGCTATTAAATAATGGAGAAAATAATTTAATAAAACAGTGCAGGCCACTGTAGTCAGAGAAAGGGGGGAAGAGAACACTGGTAAAACTAAATCTGTTAAAGGATGAATGTACCAACCCCTCTGCGAAAAAACATTATAGTGTTATGAGTGGACAGCGAGGGGAGAGGGGACGAGCCCCCTAAACCTAGGAGTGGAAATGGGCAGTTTAGAGTGAGTAGTGCTGTTGAAGGAATCTGGTGCTGAATGGGCGCAAGCAAGAGCTGCTACATACTTACAGCTCCGAAATCTCTACCGGGGGGTGGGTCACCGCGTCATCCTTCAGCTTCCCACATGGCGAGGGCCACTTTGTGGGGCTGTTCAAGTAGCATGTCAGTGATGAAAGAATGGCTGGTCACAACGGGCCACTCACGGCTGCCATGCCCAGAGCATCCTCCACTGCATCTGCCTTCGAACAGAAAAGAACACACAATCTGCGTGATAGGGATGCAGAGACAGGAAGGGCAAGGGGATTGAAACTTTTAAGTTATTTCTCATGCTGGAGCGAATTAAAGTGTAACCTAAACGAACTCTAGGTTTTAGGTGGGTGCTGCATACATACTAATTTTTTTCCATTCCCTGAAAACCTTTATTGCATCACCCCCAAATCTCTCTTATAGCAAAGCATTTTAAGGGGAATAAAAGTCTCAGTCAACATTGCCCCAATGAAGAGGCACATTCGCAACGCTACAGAAAGCGTGTCTACCTCTCCCTTTGCTGTGGATGCTGGGTAATTTATGAAAATTTGGGTAACTAGGGGTCAGCTCCCAGATTTCCACCCCCTTGTCTGGAACACTACAGGAAGCTGTAGTCCTTGCTTCCTGGAAGCTGACAGCATGTTACCCCCCCGCTCGATATGATTCTTCCCTCTGACACAGTACTTAGATTTCAGTGCAGTTTTTTGGTAAACAATTACAAGGCTCCCGTCCCGAACAAAGATAACTTCCTTTGCTTTTTTATGCAAAAAAGAAGAATCTTTGCCGTTTATTTCGTTTGCTAGCATGGATGTAAGAAATGAATATTAACATATCAGTAAATTGGGGAATTGAACCTACAATCTTCGGTACTCTCTGTGTCTTTCTAAAAGAAAGCTTTCTACCTCTATGCCACAAGGTCTCTCTTTTGCTATATTCATAATAGAAACAGAAACAAAAAAAATCAAAAAAATAAAGGAAGCCTGGGATGAAACCTGTGTCCCAATATCTGTTTTTGTTTCCAAAACAGAACTTTGCAGCGGGAGAGCACTCAGATTTGTCGTAAATTCCATAAAATCAGTTCACTATTCTGTATTGCTCCAGGAAGGCTGTCAAGCAATTTTCGTTGGTTGGTAAATGAATAACAGAGCTTGCTATATATAGTTTGAACATATTGAGATACTTTGTATTTTTTTTCTAAAAAAACTCTGAAAAAAATCAAACAAACAAAACCCCAATAACTCAGGTAGAGCTTTGTTGTAGTGGTTTCATCAGTCAGCTAAGGTTTGAACTTGTGACTTGTTCCTAATTGTTAAAAATGGTGCTAATATTTTGCCCCAACCATCAGAATGTTAGCTTTCAAGTGGTCATACATCTGATTAGTTGGCGTCAAAAATAGCGCCTGTGTTTTAAGTTGATGAGCGAACTGTGGGTTATTACATGGGTGGTGAGGGGTACCTCCCGGTGGTGCTTATCTTTTGCTAGCAATGATTTGCTGTGCATAGAGAACATCAATCCTGGGATCAGGGGGTGTTGCTCTTGAGCCATTTGGCTATGAGTTGTACTGGTACACCAGGAAGCCTTCTTGTTACAGAATCTATTACTTTACCTATCCTAAATGTCAACTTACTAAAGAAAAGCTTCAATGTTTGGGTTTTTTTTGGAGAAAAGAATGCATTTAGATTTAAACAATTTTAAGTTTAGTTTCTCCCATTACTAGGGTACATGCAAAACAAAATGGCCAGCTTCATGCCAGGAATTAACCCTTTCACTGCCAGGAGGATTTTCATTTTTTTTTGCGTTAACTACCCTGCCAGAAGAATTTTCAGGATGTTTGCCTTCATCGCTTTTGACTAATTTGTCAAGTAGGAAACTTGCAGGAAATAAGGAATATTATACATTGTTTTTTCAGGCACAAAGTGTCTTTTCCATGGTAACAGAATTTTGTAACTTTTCTGGAAATTTTACTGGAATTATGGGTAAAATATTCAAAAAATTAAAAAAAATTTGGCAAATTTTCATGGAGTTTTCCCATTTTTACTTATAGTTATCTTAAGGTTACCACCAAAAAAGCTTACTGTTTTTCTAAAGCTCTGATACAACGATACCAGAGTATATGTAGGTACCTGACTTTTCCTGTACAGGCACCCCCAACTAAAACTCACCTCCTAAAATATTACACAAATTAAAATGTATAACCCTACTGACAGTAACATAGAATATCTTCCAAATTAAACTAAAATGATCCCCACAATAGATATTTTGAAACACACACCCACAAGATTTTATTGGTGAGGTAAGTTTCTATCAAACAGGCAGATACCACCCGACGCAGCTTTTTGTCCAATTTGTAAGTTATTTTCCTCCCAATTTTCCCTTTTTTTTTTCCTCAAACTTAAATCATAGACAAAATCAAAGAGAATTTCAGCTAAAAACCTGTGGAGGTAAAGTTCAAACGCTCTCAAATATGAAAGCCAACCCCTCCCAATAAAACGGAAAATGGCCACATTCATGGTGTCCTCAAGACATGGGCTGCCGACTAACCCCAGAGCGTGACCACTTGCCAATTTCAGTCGCCACAAAAAATTATTCCAGTTTTGGGATTTGGAACCGTCTCAGTTTTTTTTTCCACAAAACGAACGCCCCCCAACTCAAAATACCTCCCACAAACTATATATTCTGAAATCTACACCCCTTCCGTTATATAGAACAAAAGGGGGAGGCGGTGTAAGGTGTCGGATAAAAAATCAAGGTAATAAACGATGAGGGGCCCGAGCCAATGGTGGTGAGGTGTCTACATTGTTCTGTCGTAAGGAGAGTGGTTGCCACTTGTGGTGACCAAAAGGAGGAGATTTAATGGGGGGAGCACAAAAACAAAAAAAAAGGACAAAATGAACAAAAGGGAAAACAACAATTCAAAGAGCACGACAATCATTAAGAGCACAAAAAGGGGGAAAACAACAACCCGACACAAGTAGGACATGTATGAACGAAACAAAAAGAGGTGTGGTCGGCGTAAGGGCGAAATATCAAGGGTATCACAAATGTTCTGAATGCAACGGTAATCCCGATAGTAGTGTGGTTACCACACAAGCGACGTGAAGCAAAAGCCACAAAATAGGAAGAACAAGACGTGCAGCAAAAACAGGGTGAGGCTCAGAACAGCGAAGAAATAATATACTGGCCAGAGTGATCGCAACCGTTGTGTGACAAAGAATCACAAAATGCAAAGGTTGATTTGTCAAACCAGCCAAGAAAACACACACCTTTAAAAACAAGTGTACGCAATGAAGACCCCACAGGAACTAAAGTATATACCGGAACAATCGACAACAACAACCGGGAGCACCTCATCAGTACACTGGTCAACAAGAGGGAAAACTAAGATACATTGAGTTCCGGATGGGATGATGCCAATCAATGTTGTGGGCAGCAGTTCTTCGTAGAAGTTCGCATTTGTCTGAAAAAATGAACAAAAAACAACTTCTAAAGGTAGAAATCATGTCAAAACCTGATGGAATGTAAAAAAAAGTTACTAAATATCAATCTCCAAATGTCCTGAATCAAACGTATGCCATATGTGTGGTTACACACCGCGGACGTGGAAGCGAAAAGCCACAAGTGAGACAATGCACGTTGGCATCAGAAACACGCAGAAAATTTAGCCAACTCTGAATTTGGACAGTCTACAGTTTTTTCACAAAACCACCCCGTACTTAGAATAACCCCACAAACTATATATTCTGAAATTACACACCGTCAGATATGTAACACTGTAGTTTGTTCATTCATACCATCAATGGTGTGGGCGCAGTTCTTCGTAGAAGTTCGCATTTGTCTGAAAAATGAACAAAAAACAAACTTCAAAGGTAGAAATCATGTCAAACCTGATGGAATGTAAAAAAAAGTTACTAATATCAATCTCCCAAATGTCCTGAATCAAACGTATGCCATATGTGTGGTTACACATGCAGACGTGGGAAGCGAATAGCCACGAAGTGAGACAATGCACGATGGCTCAGCAAGTAAGCGAAAATATTTAGCCAACTCTGAATTTGGACAGTCTCGCAGTTTTTTCCACAAATACACCCCGTAACTTAAATAACCCCCACAAACTATATTTCTGAAATCTACACACCTTAGCTATGTACACGTACGTTGTTTATTCATACCATCAATGGTGTGGCGCGCAGTTTTCTAGAAGTTCTGCATTTGTTGCAAAAAAATGAACAAAAAACAACTTCAAAAGGTAAAATCATGTCAAAAACCTGATGGAATGTAAAAAAAAAGTTACTAAATATCAATCTCCCAAATGTCTGAATCAAACGTTATGCCATATATGTTGGTTACACACGCGACGGGAAGCGAAAAGCCACGAAGTAGACAATGCCAATGGCTCACAAACAGGAATATTAGCCAATCAAATTTGGACAGTCTGAGCAGTTTTTTCCACAAAACACACCCCGTAACTTAGAATAACCCCCACAAACTATATATTCTGAAATCTACACACCTTCAGCTATGTAACCTGTAGTTTGTTCATTCTACCATAATGGTGTGGGCAGCAGTTCTTCGTAGAAGTTCGATTTGTCTGAAAAAATGAACAAAAACACTTCAAAAGGTAGAAATCATGCCAAAACAACATGGAATGTAAAAAAAGTTACTAAAATCAATCTCCCAAATGTCCTGATCAAACGGTTTAGCCATATGTGTGGTACACACGCGGACGCAAATGGCCATGAAGTGAGACAATGCACGGACTCAGAAACAGCAAAAATTTTCAGCCAAATCTAATTTGAACAGTCCTGCAGTTTTTTCCCACAAAACAACCCCCACAAACCATATATTTCTCGAATACACACCTTTATCTACGTAATTCTGTAGTTTGTTCTTCGTACCATCAATGGTGTGGGCGCAGTTCTTCGTAGAATTCATAGTTTAGCGATTTTCTAAAAACAAGGAGAAAGCATGCCAAATCCCAAGTAATGTAAAAAAAAGTTACCAAATATCAATCTTCCAAATGTCCTGAATCAAATGGTATGCCCTAGTTTGGTTCACACTGCAGACGTGAATCAACTAGCCACAAAGTGAGCCAATGAACAGTGCCCCAATTACGTAACTTTTCAGATTGTCAGACTAAACCCCCTCTATATTAGAAATACCCCCAAAACTATATATCTTGGACTCTACACACCTTCAGCTACACAATGGTTTGATCTTTTATGCATACCACCAATGGTGTGGGCGCAGCGCGTGTACATTTTGCTTTCTTACAAGATTTTCAGGAAAAATGTATAAAAATACAATTCAAGCTTAAAATCATGGCAAATTTCATGTCATGTAAAAAAAACTTGTCAATAATCAATCTTCCAAATGCCCTGAATCAAACGGTATGCCATATGCGTGGATGCACACAGGGACGTGGCCACCAACTACCTCAAATGGGACACATGCACAAATGAATTACAAAAAAAATCAAGTGCTCTGTAATTCAACAGCCCCAAAACTTGAAATGCCCCCCGCAAATAAACCCCCCCATAATATCAATCTCCCACATGTTCTGAATCAAACGGTATGCCTATGTGTGGATGTACACAGAGACGTGGCCACCAACTACCTCAAATGGACACATGCACAAATGAAATTACAAGAAAAACCAAAGTGCTCTGTAATTTGAACAGCCTACCCTAATTCAAGGAACCCGCCCCGAAACTTGGAAATTCCCCCCAACTATATATTTTTGGAATCTACACACCTTCACTACGTTACGTACCATGCTTTCATACATACATGAAGAATTCCAGACCCCAGTGATCCAAAGAACTCTGTTTTCAGGAGGTTTTGTGAAAAATAAATAAGAATTCAAGGATTGAAATCCTACCCAAACCACTTGACAGCAAAAAACCCCACTAAATAGCACTCTTCCCATATCCTGCAATCAACGGTAATGCTATATGTGTGGGTCACACAGAGACGTGGCCACCAACTAGCCAAATGGGACTCATGCACAAATCAATTACAAGAAAAAATCAAAGTGCTCTGTAATTTGAACAGCCTACACCTACTTCTAAGGCAACAGCCCCGAAACTTGGAATTCCCCCACACACTACTATATTTTGGTAATCTACAACACGCCTTCACTAACTTACGGTACCATGCTTTCATACATACATGAAGAATTCCAGACCCATACCAAAGAACTCTGTTTTTCAGAGGTTTGTGAAAAATAAATAGATGATTCAAGATTGAAATCCTACTAAACCCACTTGACAATCAAAAACCCCCCACTAAATAGCACTCTTCCCACATGATCCGACATCAAACGGTATGCATATGTGTGGGTGCACAGAGAGACGTGGCCACCAACTAGCTCAAATGGGACCATGCACAAATGCAATTACAAGAAAAATCAAAGTGCTCTGTTTTGAACAGCCTACCCTTTTTAAAGGAAACCCCCTAACTTGGAAATACCCCCCCCACACACTATATATTTTTGGAATTATCACCTTCAGCTATCGGTACGTGCCATGCTTTCATACATACATGAAGAATTCCAGACCCAGTCATCCAAAGAACTCTGTTTTTAGGAGGTTTTGTGAAAAATAAAATAGATGATTCATTCAAGGGTGAAATCCTACCTAAACCATTGACAGCAAAAACCCCTAAATAGCAATCTCCCACATATCCTGCATCACACGGTATTGCTATATTTGTGGGGTGCACCAGACGTGGCCACCAACTAGCTCAAATGGGACGCAGCAAAAGTGTAATTACAAAAGAAAAAATCAAAGTGCTCTGTATTTCAAACAGCCCCAAAACTTGGAAATGCCCCCCAAAAATAAACCCCCCACTAATATCAATCTCCCACATGTCCTGAATCAACGGTATGCCATATGCTGGATGCACACAAGACGTGGCCACCAACTAGCTCAAATGGGACACATGCACAAATGCAATACAAGAAAAAACAAAGTGCTCTGTAATTTGAACAGCCTACCCTACTTCTAAGGAAACAGCCCCGAAACTTGAAATTCCCCCCACAAACTATATATTTTTGGAATCTACACACCTTCAGCTACGTTACGGTGCCTTGCTTTCATACATACATGAAGAATTCCAGACCCAGTGATCCAAAGAACTCTGTGTTTTTAGGAGGTTTTGTGAAAAATAAAATAAGATGATTCAAAGGTTGAAATCCTACCTAACCCCCTTGACAAGCAAAAAAACCCACTAAATAGCAATCTCCCACATCTCCTGAATCAAACGTTGTGCCATTTGCATGGGTGGCAAATAGAGACGAGGCCACCAACTAGCTCAAATGGGACGCATCTAGAAGAGCAGTTACAAGAAAAAACACCACAACCCACCCCACACACACACACTCTCCCCCTTTTAGTGGTATTTTAGTGAAAACCGGTTAGTATGAGAGTCACACAGGTTTTTACACACTTTACTGATCCTAAAAATTTAGTCCGGTCTTTTTTTTGGTACCTCTGCAAAATTTCCTTATAAAATAGGTCTTAGTTTCCCGTGAAATCATACAAATAAGTATCTGCGTTTACTTACGATATAACCAGGACATTGGGAAGCTTGGAGAAGACACGTTTTTTGCTAATTTATAGTTTTAGGTAAAAAAAAAAAGTGTTTATCACTTTAGTTATTATGTTATCATTTCCCCTGTCTTTTTTTTTACATCCAGACGATTAATCATCAATCATCTTGCGGAATGGATGCTAGAATGCGGCATAAATGCCCGTTTTCCAATTGAAATCGATCGGAAAAATCACTCCGGAAAATTTTCCAGGAAGTGATTTTCATTCATTGGCAAAGATCATAATTTGGTGATCAGAAGTGACACCAAATTTGATCTCTGTCCCCATTTTTTTCTCAAGTCTTCGCTAAGTAGTCAAAAGACTTAGAAAAAATCCTATTTGTGAATGGAACTTTGAGTTCCATCACAAATGTAATATAAAAGCTGTCAGCATGACAGCTTGGCTATACTAGGTACTGCAGCATGATCTGGAGATCACAGTTGCAGTACCCAACTAGACCACAGGGGGAGACCAGGGGAAGCCTAAGGAAGACCCCGGTGAAGCAGAAATATGTGATCTCACCGGGGTTTCCCTTATCAAACGGACCTGCTCTTCCTCCTGCTGCCGGCTGCTGCTCCTGGCTCCTGCAAGAACAAGGTAAGTTATCTCCGATCCCCACATCGTTTTGCACAAAACTTATGGGGGATCGAGGGCTAGGGGGGAGTTGATATCTGCCCCTGATCGCCCCTAGTGCAGGCAGATTTTTTTTTTAAGGGGAAGCAAGTCTATATTCACGATCTGTGACAGTTAAGCATTCTCTGCACAGATGGTGAATATAAGATCTGTGGCAGTCAAGGGTTAAATGCAACCACAGGGGTAAATTGTTATGGGAAATTTTTACTTTTTGGGTAAAAAAAGTTTTGCTGAATCAGCATGAGGGTAAACTTGAAGAAAGTTGACTATTTCCTTACAATGTAATATGTAACCATATAAATTGTGTTTTGCAGTTAGGTTTAGATAAAGTGAATTGGGTGTTTGGAAGGAAATATCTGCCCACCAAAAAGCATTATGTGCCACTTAACATTTAGAAGCGATGCAATATCGGCATTTTTGATGAAAAAGTGCAAAACCCATCTACCCGATGTAATTTGTGTTAGTGTGGGTTTTGAACTAATATCGCACTGCTGCGCCATTTCCAAAAGTGTTTTACAATTTTGCTCTATTTTAATGCCATTGTTACAGTGGCATATGGGCCCGATGTAGTACCTAAAAATGTTTTGTCTTACCTGGTGAGACTTACTGCATCGCAGGATCCGGTCAGGTAACTTTTTTAGCACTACATTGGCCCATTAATCTCCTTTTTTCTTACCGACTTACATAACTGTATAATTTCTCTTCATACTCATTTTGCTTATTATGCATGCCACTTCTTATACCAACCTACCGTTTATCTACATATATACTGAGTATAAGTCGAATTTTTCAGGCTTTAAATTAGCCTGAAAACCTAACCTTGACTTATACTCGAGTCAAGTCCTAATTTAGATCAAATCTGCATTACAGATAGTAACCAGTATGTGGTGCTGTGTTAACCTGTATAGAAAGTTACAGGAGCTGATCTGCCTTTACACTTCCTGCTTCCTCTCTCTTCCAGCTGGACTCACTCAGCACTGCACTGGATGCGTAATCTAATGGGTCTCCTCTTTGGGGCAAAAAACAGTTGCTAGTTCAGTGCAAATGACAGCTTTGAAACTACAACTCTCAGGTGACATTTTAACTATTGTGGGTCAAGAATCCTTTACTATATGGGGGTCAGAGTTCCCTTTACTATATGGGGTTCAGAGGCCCTTTACTATATGGGGTTCAGGAGAATTGTAAATGATGGTAAACTTAATTAAAGTTTACTGAACCTGCCACTCCACATGTTTAGACAACTGAAACTCCCAGCCACAAGCATGTGGGAGTTGTAGTTTCCAACATCTGGAGTGCCAAGAATTGGAGGTTACTGGTACTGGATTTGGCTATTACTGTATGGGATTCATGTATGGGAATTTGTCTGTTCCATTTAAAGGGAAACTAAGCCTAAAAACAACACAGAATCAGAAGGCATTTGTGGTGATAATTTCTACCCTGACTTATACTCGAGTCAATCAGTTTTTACAAATTTTTCAGGTAAAACTAGGTACCTCGACTTATACCGGATTGACTTATACTCGAGTATATACGTATCTATTAAATATTTCCTTTTTTGATTGGTAAGTTAACTGTGCCTATAGAAAGACAACTTTACAAAAGGTATCTTTGCTGAAATGGGGTAAGTGACCTGTATTTCTACAGTATATCTCATGTACAAAATACCTTGTTAGTAGGCTTTTCCTTTAGAAGATAAAATGTTTAGAGCGTAAAAATGATAAATGTCTGACTGCATGGTCAAGAATGCAAACCAGTGGCGCTACAAGGGCCGCTAATGCTACCGTTTGTGGTAGAAGCATGCTAAATAACAGATGAAAACCCTGCCACAAACCAGGACTGGAAAAAAGACAATGTAATGCCAATATTCAAAAAGGGTAGTCGTTCATTGCCTAGTATTATAGTAATCATAAATATGAACTGCGATAGCAGGAAAAAAGTGCATAAAAAAGAAGCTAGATGGATAAAAGGTGTAATAGTCAGAGGAAAAAGATATATAGAAACAGGATAAACGGGTCCCAAAGCCCACACGGCACTCAACTGCAGTCCTAGGTACCAACATTTGAGGTAAAGAGACAAACAATACTCATCAATATGTAAGGTCCATAGTGGATATTAAATGGATACACAAAGCCTTTATTATACATATAACATTAAAAACCCATAATAAGTAAACATGCAGTATCTCAACACATTCCTGCAAAGGACACTAATGCTGGAAGAAATAGTCCAGATAAAGTGCTACCTCACAAGCCATTGCGAAGTGGATTATACCTCACCACAGACCACCACGATTTAAAGAGGCCGCACCATAAAAGAGGTTGCAACTTTAGCAACTGCAAAACTGCAAGGTTTTTTTAGTGCTTTTTATTGTTTTTAAATCCTATAATAAGTTTGTTGGCAACCTTATTCCTGTATGCAGAGGTTTTTTTGCCTGCATTGCCCCTAGTGGTGGATAGGCACAAGTGAGGTTTTAAGAATTTTTATATATGGAAGTGTCATTTTAAAACTGATTTTTTACAGAGATCTTGATCTTAACCCATTTATTTTTTACTTTTTATTTTATCCCTTCCCCTACCCATATCCCCATGCAAGCAGATAAGTTTTAAGTGAGGTGCCTCAGGGTTCTGGGTTTCCAGGTATTGAGAGTAAGGTCTGGTATTGAATTGTGGAATCGCGTAAAGGGAAGTTCTGGTAGCCCTGAATAAACTCCCACTAAGAACACTGCTAATTTTCTCACTACTAGCTAGTGCAAAACTTAACAAAAGGTTTTTTTTCCAAAACATGAAATGGCGCTGTGCCCTAAAATCCGTGTAAACACACATTAACCCATTTACTTAACTTGGATTTACACGTATTTCACCAATTGAATCTCCTTGATAGTGCCAGAACAGCAATAATAAAAGTCAGCAAATATTGTCTTGTATAAAGAGGGGTATCATATAATAAGTAAGTGCACAATGGTAATTATATTGGCTGGTTGTTTTGTCTCAAGCTATTGAGACGGTGCTCGGGGTAAGATAAAGACATACAACACTATATATAAAGGATTAGCGATGGGGATAGACCCCCTCCGCTCAGTACCCCCATATAGCACTCATACACTTGAACCACTATTAAATACACTCGATCCTCTGTAATGCAAGAAAAACTTTAATATATACAAAACACACTAGTAACTATATCCCCACTATACATATAAACATTATTACAAAATGCTCATATAAAGGTAAAACATGTAGCCACAACCAAAATGTCCATACAAGGAACTATATAAGATCTGAGTAATAAATCCAATAATGCACTTCTGTATAATTAATATTATGGTAGTCGGTATCCTAAAATGAGTATACAATGTTGTTTCGGTGTAAGGCTAGAAAGCCGCCCCTTAAGGAAGAAAGCTACATTGTAGCTTTAAGAGACGTGAAGTATAAATAGGAAGCACAGGTAATCTCCGTCAAACGACTGGGGTGTGTTAACCAATATTGTGGACAGCCAGCGGGAGACCGGTGAAGACTTATGTAAGGAGGGTGAGAGACTCCGATTTCTGTGCAGCGTGCGTCTGCTATGTTTATAAGTTCCCGGAAAGTTACTCTTTCTATTGGATTGTACTGTGGCAGTTATGCTGATGTGTTTCCACCCTTATAGTCTGTCTCCTTAGATTCTGATCCAGTTGCTATTTGGCCGGGGACGCCCGGAGGACTTACCTGTCTTTTGGAACCGAGATACATGAGTGTATCTGTTGTGTAACGGACTTTAAACCCCACAGCTGAGGGGATTCATGCTTAAACCCACAGCTGAGGGGATTCGTGCATTATACAGAAGTGCATTATTGGATTGATTACTCAGTATCTTATATAGTTCCTTTGTATGACATTTTAGGTTGTGGCTACATATTTTAACCTTTATATAAGCATTTTGAATATGTTTATTATTATAGTGGGGTTTAGTTACTATGTGTGTTTTGTAATATATTAAAGTATTTTCTTGCATCTACAGAGGATCGATTGTATTTAATAGTGGTTCAAGTGTATGAGTGCTATATTGGGTACTTGAGTGGAGGGGGTCATCCCCATCGCTAATCCTTTATATAAAAAGGGGTATATATTCAAGGGAGAAAAATATTATTTTCCCGCTTTACAAGCACTGGTAGGGCCCTGATTTTGAATATGGCATGCAATTAGAGAAGGGCAACTAAATTAATAAGTGGTATGGCTTGGCTATGAAGATAGATTAGACAAGTTGAGATGCGGTGCTTGCTCAGTATGTAATTACTCATAAAAATACTGTATATTTATGGGTTGTACAATAGCTCTCTGGTGGTTGTTCACAAATAGATCATTGTAGAGACTGATGGACATCCTTTAAAACTAGAAGAAAAGAAGTTTAATGTAATGTAAAAAAGGGTTTAGTTACAGTGAGAACAGTCTTCCAGCAGATGTGGTAATGGCAACTTCATTGAATAGTTTTCTAGAGTGGGCTGGATACTTTCTAAAATTTAAATAAAATTCAAATGATTGATATTATATATATATAGTTATTGTTGATCCGGGATTCTTCCGATGGCCATTTGTACCATTATTGTACCACTCTCCATCCTTTCAGCAAATGAACTACCTTCTGCTACAGCCAAAGTTTTTCTGCACCCCAGTTCTTATTTTTAAACATTGTTGATTTAGCCACTCAGTGGTATGGCTTTTTGCATTTTCTCTTTCATTAAAACCCTTTTCTGGACAACCTTGCTCTGCTGGTTGTCTTCAAATTACAAATTTGTGTTTGCCACTATGACCACTGCACCTGAACCTACATACAAGTGATAATCATTAACTCCTATTTGTTATTATTGGCTAATAAAACACCTGATTAAAATTCTAAAAAAAAATCCCTGACATTGTGCAATTTGGTGATCTAATGCGTAGCCACAAATATTGCTTTGATTTAGACTTAATTTTGTTTGTACTTTCGTATTGTAGTCGTATTTTTAAGTATAAATAAAACAGTTTTTTTTTAATTTTGTCTTTATTTATTTTAAAATGGGAAAAGCACATAGAAGACCTTTCAGATACATAGACCCCTTAACAGCAATAAACTGCTATGATGCATAAATTCACCTTTTGTGAATATTAGAACAAGTACGAACCGGTAAGAAGCAACTTGTTCCATAATCTGCTCACTAGACATGGCATCAAGTTCACTAGCACCAGAAGAACGGTTGTCTTTTCCTTCAATTTATATTTATAGGATCTTTTATGTTTTTGCAAACCACAACTTCTAGTTCCATTAAGAGAATCAATATCACTGTGGTTAGTACACAATGATAAAATAGCAGAGAGGTACTTGTTACTATAGAAACAATACAATAATAAAAGCACAAAAAACACAACCATGTTTATTTGGTATAATATATTTTTTATATTTCTGCATCATTTTTTTAATAAAGCATGACTTAATTCCTTATTTAAACATACACATTTCTGATTAAATAATTTTACGGCAATAATTGTAATTGCTTGTTTCTTGCTTGAGAAAAGAGGAAAAAGAAAATAAAAAATTAAAGAGCAATTCAAGAAAACTAATAAAAAAAGTGAAATATAAAACATAGAAGAGACCTGAAAGAACAAGAATGGTGTGAGACACCAGTAGATAGCAGCTAATTACTAAATAGGGCCGGATTGCGGTCCCGAACCTGGTTCCGCAGTGGATTTCTGAGATCCACGGATTTTCCAGAATTCCGTTTTTCTGGATTTTTCGGACATGCGTTTGAAAATTTTCGAGAATTTTTTAAAGTTTTTAATTCTTTTGCTATTTTTTTAAAAACATCCAGCCACATATCCCAAATTTAACCATGGCACTATTTTTACCACAGCCAAACCCTGGGGATAAAAGACAGCTAACTGGCACCATTTTGCTATTGTGTTGGAGAGAGTTTAATGGAGACTTGACAGTGTAGAGTTCGAGAGAGTTTTTTTTTGTGCTTTTCCATTTATATGGTTGATTAAGATTTTCCATTTATAATGGTTGATTATTTATTTTTTTGACTTTAGTTGCCTTTTAATAAGGCTGCCTTGGAAATAGAGGAGTGGTCAGTATCTATGTTTCCCTGTGTCTGTGTGGGTATCAGTTTCCATTTATGAGTGTTAAAGTAACTTTTTAATGATTTCAATTTTGACTTTAGTTAATAGGGCTGTTATAGAGTATAAAAGTGTAAAAATAACTTTTTTAAATTTATCAAGATTTCATTTTTATCTTTAGTTGCTCTTTAATCTAGGGCGCTATGGAAATGGAAGGGTGGGTCAGTAGGTGGTGTTTGCCTGTGTCTGTGTGGGCATCAGTTTGCCTTTAGTTACCCTTTAAATAGGGCTGTTATAGAATATAAAAGATAAAAATAATAATGAAATAACCAACGAATGAAATATATATATAATATATATATTTTTTAATTAGTCACGAATTGAATTATTAATACTACTTATTTCAATGTTATTATATAAAGAATATTCGATTGTTTCAGTAAAAAAAACTTGTCTCGACTGCTTACCATATCTGTGCAGTCAGCCGTAACGATGCACGGTTGCAGAGATTATCTCCTATGGACCGCAAGATCGGCAGTTATTGTCAGATCGCCCACTGATCGATCCTGAAATAAGATTTTTTTTGCCCCAAACATCTGCTCATGTGTGTACCCAGCTAATGAATATACTTTATAACAAAATGTAAAGGATATATCTGTATTGGTCGATCTGAGTATAAGTCCCAAGGCGCCTATTGTTTACCTGAAAATGTGTAAAACATGATTGACTCGATATAGTTGAGGGTATAAAATGACCACTACTGCCTTCTGATTCTTACTGTATGGGACAACTGTTCCCCCCCTACCCACAGCCCAAGAGAGAAGGTACAGTGTAGGACACTATAACATACAGCCACTAATAACAAACAGTATCTGCCGACCCATAAAGACCCAATTATAACAAGCTACCATTAACAATCCATTAATAGTAAGGAATATCTTGGCTAGCATTTCCCAGTGCAGCAATGCTTTCATTTGTGCAACAAATACCACTGGTGATAGCATTTTCCCTCTCTCTTCTGGTGTTAGCCTGTTAACTTTCATTCAATTTTCAACTTGAAGTTTCAGCTTGAATGAATTCCTGTTTACTGTATGCCAGCTATACCACTATGGCTGCTGCTTGCTCTGATCCAGTGTTGTGCCGTTGATGTTACTCTCGGCACCGGTCTCACTTCCCAGCGCCGAGTAGCGCCGGCTCAACACTTGATCAGAGCGGCCTGCAGACGGACTTCTTGCATTAAAGGTTAGTGACTAAAAACCTCGACTTATTACCTGATGGGGAGGCCGCGACCCTGCAAAATTCCTTGAGGAGCGCTCCTAACTACATTTGGCAGAGACAATCACCTCCACCTTCGCAGTTGAGCGCGCTCATCGCATCTCCCCCAAACCTCCCCCCCCTGGGGGCCCCCCCACGCACATTCATCGCCAGATGCTGAACTACAGAGACAGAGACACTGTGCTACGCTGACCAGGGAGACCGCAACATCTCACTAACCAACGCTAAAGTCTCAACATACCCCGACTTTCTCGAACAGAGGTACAACGCCAAAGATCCAGTTCACAGAGGTAAAGCACCGTCTAAGACAAAAAACGTGAAATATGCATGTATTCCCTGCACGCCTCCGGTCTACACGGGGACAAGACCCACTCTTCACAACGCCAAGAAACAAGCATCAGCCTGGATGGATACACAGGGACAGCAGACCCAGAAACACCCTCGCTGACACCACAACACCGAAAAACCTACAAAACCGAAACTACAAAGCGGTATAGTATGAACATTATCCCCTCTCTCCCCCCCCCCCATCCGTGCTGAACTTTATACCCCACTAAGACCTCCAGTCTCACCCCTCCGCACCCAAAAACAGACTCTAACCTCGCCCCCCCCCCCCCCACCCCGGCCCCGTCAGCGGACCCACTCCCACCCCCACCACAAGACTTCACCAAAGACTGCCCAAAATCTATACCCAAACACACGAAGGTAAGGAATGACTTTCAATATGGATACAACAATACAATACAAGTCAACTCTTAACTTTGAGGCACCTGAACAACCCCAAACCACCCTCCCTTATGACCTTACTTCGCCGGGGACAACCCACAACCATCTCCTAAGTATTACCCTAACAAGGAATGGGCGAACTAACGCCCTACAATATCAATGGGCACTACTGCGCCCCACATCAGACCAAGTTTTCAGCGGAACAAATATACCGGCCCCAACGGGAAAACAACCTAGGCACACCCTCAAACAGAGGAAAAGTTAAAATATAACAATATTGTTGATTTAATTGTTAAGGGAAATATGCTCTCATCCATCCAGCGGTGTAGAGCCGGGTTTTATGTAATATTTTTTTCTAAGTTTTATATGCACGGTCAGAATTGCAAAATGTCAATTGCTTGATGTATGCCTCACCCAGCTGGTCCATCCACTTCCAAACCCAAAATAATGAACAACGACCAAAAACTTAAATACTCACATGAATGTGAGAGGGCTCCAAATAAAGTTAACGTTCGGTCATACTGATCGTAAAAAAACTCAAGCAAACATTTAGTCTCTTGAAACACAACTAGAAGGAACACACAAAGGGCTCTTAGAACCCTGGATAGGCTGGACATACCATCCCATTCACCTCCTCATCAGAGAGGGTAGCTATCCTTGTAACACAATCGGTCCAGTTCGAATTGGTGGACCTGAGACTGGACCAAAGGGGAACATATGTTTTTTTGAATGCAGGATACAATCAAAACCCATCCTTAACTCGCACACTATGGTCCACCTCCCTTCACAATGTCCTCAATACAAGCAGAGATCCAATATCTAGCACAATACCTGGATATCCCTCAACTCTGGCTGGGGGACTTTAATACAGTCCTAAACACGCGCAGGATCGCCTACACCCAACAACTGGACCCCCACCGCCAAACCAACAACCAATTTGGTAGGCTTATAGGAACCCTCGACTAATAGATTCTGGAGACACCTTAACCTTAAGCCCACAGAATTTTCATGTTCTCTCCGCCTCCCACCAAACTATGTCCAGAATTGACATGATCTAGCACATTCAAGACTACTGCCACCCTAACCCAGCCGAATTGCCCCCGTATACAGTCGGACCATGCTCCATGCTGGCCGAATTTACATGGTCCCCAAACTCGCCATGCGCCACTGGCCCTAAACCCTTTTGGCTCACGCTTCTACCAGAGGAAGGGGGACTGATGGGAATGGGCAACCTTCTTCATATCAATGAATCCACAACAAACCCAATAACAGTATGGGAAACATTTAAAAAAACGCACGTATGGTCCTAACTTCCTCCATCAACAACCCTAAAACCAAGTCCAATGCGGCTGAACAGCAGCACAAAATGCCCTGACGAAACCCAGGTAGACTTCATCAATAACCCAAGTCCAGAACTCGCAGAAGCACTGAAGATACAATCCAGATCTACAGACACACATACATGAAAAAAACCCGCAAAAAACTACTATTCCAGAAACAAAAGATACTACATTCGGGGAAAACCGGGACGCTTGTTGCATACATCGCCAATCACGAACAAAACCCCCTGTAGTAATCACAATAGCAGACCTGATGAGGAGGGTCTCGAAACCCCCGAAAGTAGCCAAACTCTTTGCCCAAACACACAAAACACTATACACATCCTCGCCGAGCACTCACCAACCGAACTCTCTACTCTTCTTCAACAAATAACACTTCCCAGACTATCTAATACTGAACGCCAGATAATGGAAAACCCCATCACCGAATCTGAGATTAGACTAACAATTTCTCTCCTAGCTAGAAACAAAACCCCAGGGACGGACGGACTTCCCACAGAATTCTACGCAAAATATATAGATGTCATATCCCAAACCTTCTAAACCTATACAAACTACATGTTCGAAACAGCAACTCTACCTGACTCTATGTCAGAAGCACTCATAGTGCTCATCCCAAAACCGGGAAAAGACCTGAACTCCCTGACATCCTACCGCCCCATCTCACTACTACAAGTCGACATAAAAATTCTCGCAAAATAATCTCTCTCCGACTCAATACAGTTAATTAAATCCCTTATACACCCAGACCAATCCGGGTTCATTCCCGGAAAAAATACAACTACAACACAGGAAGATTATACTTAATATACAAGCACTCCATGACAATGTGGGCACTAGATGCGTGGTCAGCCTGGACGCGCCCGCGCATTTGATACAGTGGAATGGCCCTTCCTATGCAAACACTAATCACTTTGGCTTCGGCCCAAACCTAACAGATGGATCCAGCTACTGTACTCCCACCCTCGGGCCAGTCCTAGCTAATGGATGGACCTCAGACACTTCCCTCTGGCCGGGGTACGCGCCAGGGCCTGCCACTTACTCCCCTCCTATACGCACGGCAGTTAGAAACCTCTGGCAGCCCAACTCCGACAGCACTCAGAGTAATGGGACTAAAGCTGAAAAACAGGAGGAAACCATCGGACTATAGCCGACGATATGTTATTATACCTGGCAGACCAAGGCCCCTCCTTGGTCACTGGCCCTCGAAACCATTGACAATTATGGCAAATACTCAGCTCAAATCAACTGGGCAAAAGTCTCAAATCCTGCCACTCGATAGCTCTCCCACACAAAAACAGACCGCCCAATCCCATTGGCACGAGCCAACACAATAAAATACCTAGGACTCACTGTATCCAAACACCCCGAGACTACATAAATCTAACATAGAGCCCCTCCTCACACTGGTCAAACAAAAACTCAGGTGTGGTCCAAACTGCCCCTTGGGGTGGCTGGGCGAGTGGGCCTAATAAAGATGATCTTGTTACCCAAAATATTATACGCACTATGGCACTCACCGATCCTAATCCCTCTCAAATACTTTATGATACTGGACTCCCTCCTCAGACCATTCATATGGGGATACTGGCAGACGCAAACGAACTGCCCACACTACAACGACCCACAGAACTGGGAGGACTAGCCCTTCCTAACTTCAACACTACTATAATAGCTGCACAACTGTCCCACTTACAACATGGTCCCACGACAAACCCCGAAAATTTTCTAACACTGGCAGGAGTTCCGAATACATCAATGTCACCCCACCACATATATCTCCTTTCTAGAGGTTACCGAGGTTCCCCACCACAAAAAACCCATAACTTATCAACCCAAGCATTAAAAATTTGGGACCTGGCACTTAAGACCATGAACCTACCGGCAATCAACAAGCCCACCCCCATATGGTACAACAGATTACTTCCCGAATTTTCTTACAGTGCCACAACCTGAAACATGGTACAGACATGGTATAACAAGACTCTCTCACATCCTGGGCGAAGCAGATATAAAACCATTCGCAGAATTAAAAGGATACAAAACTCCCAAGCAACTTCCTATTTAAATATCTACAGTTAAGCATGCCTTTCAAAGCCATTCGATAGATATCCACCAAACCTACCTTCCACCCACCCATCGTGGGAAACCTCCAAGCCCTAAACATCCGCCAGACTAATATCCACCCTATATGCACACATAACCACACCGTCAGCCAAACCGGGGCATGGGAAAAAAAAACAACTGGGAAAAAGACTTGGGCCAAATCACAAACGAGGATGGAGGATGCTCTGACACACAAAAAAGGCCTCACCCAAACGCTTCAGATAGAATTACTCAGACATATATTCTTCACAGAGCATACCTAACCCCGATCCGAATCGCTAAATATGCACCCAACTAAACGACCTAACTGCCCAAAATGCCGCCAAACACCCGGAACCTTCTTCCATATCTATGGGAATGCCCACACCTACAAGATATTGGCCAACATATCCTCAATTTCTAACCGACCAATGGGGTCACCTGTTGGATTGGACCCAAGTGTGCCTACTAGGGATCACGGAACATCTATCAATAGACAAATACACAGCAACATTCTTAACGACACTATTTGTAGCTAGAAATAATAGCTAAACATGGATTGAACAACACCACCAACTTTGACCCTATGGAAACTGCAATCACTCCACTCTACACAGAAAATATATATACCAACAGAGGCTGTCCCACCAAATATACCAAGATATGGGGCAGATGGAAACCTCGGCACAGACGTGTAATGACTAAACGCCAACAAAACAAACGAAACAAACAGGCAGCTGCAGCATAACCCCGACTTGTGGGAAACAACACAAAACCACACCCACCACATACACATCTTAACACACTGGTTTATAATAATAAGATGAAAAAACTAAGCCTAATAAGGAATATAAGTTAACAACAACCGATATCGTAATAACTAATTATAACACGCACATTTAAATATGCTGTTCTTAATTACTTTGCAATGATACTATAACAAAGTATTACCTGCACAACCGTGTATTTTTATGTTTATTGTAAATTATAAAACCCACTCCTCTAGGAGGGGATTTAAAAAAAAAAAAACCTCGACATACTCAAGTATATACGGTAAATATATTTTATATAGTTCCAAATAGAGAGATGGTGCACTCTAGGTCTTTTAGAATTTTTTTTATTGACACTCCACTGTGCAGCAACATTTCAGTTCCCTTCTAGGAACCTTTCTCAAGCCATCTATTATGCATATAATAGAATATAAGGATCTTTGTAGATAAAGAAACTATAAGGGCTATGTTATTGCTCTCTATTGCCTCCCTAGGCAATGCACTGAGATGATAATGTCTGTCATGCATAGCGAATGGGGTTACCCATTCCGAGACTTTAAAGGACACTATACGAAAAAATTACTTTGCCACTTTAATCTATAATTGAATACATGTAAGTAGCACTTACTTTGATTTGCATGTTGTGCATGCCTTTAATCCAGCACACATTTTGTTTAGCAGCAGTATCCCCCCCTTTTTTTTGCTCACAAACCAACTGTCAAGCCTGCACACAGCATACAGCATTCCAACTGTCAAACTCTGTCACCATTCCAGTCTACAGTAAAACTACTCACAGAAATAGTTTTTGAGAGCAAGGAACTTGATTGACAGCTGAAATATAGACGTTTTAGATTGGATATCTAAAGAAATAGGGGGCAGATCAACAAAAAAATGATACAGTGTGGTTGGGATGAATTATACTTTCCAGTTACGGTCAATTTAAATAACCTATTTTTTGGTATAGATGCCCTTAACCGCCAGCTACCTGCTGGTGTTAAAGTTTGTGTCTTAAAGAGTCATTATCAGTTGGTACATTGCTTGCAGCGGTTGTGCAACACAGTTTTAGCATACTGCCACAACCTTAGTTATGTCCTTAAAGTAAAGTTAACCCTTGGTACATGTGTTAACGTGATGTTGAGACGTAAAAAAGCCGTTGCGATACATGCTTTCGGTACATAGCTCTGTATGTTAGATATGAAACTATATCGGGAAACTATGTTAGATAATATAAAATAATGTGAAAAGTAATAGAATGGGCTCTACTCCATAAACTTATTCAATTTTACTTAATATGAACGATGGCCTGGGTGTGTATATAACCACGGAAGCCCCAGGCCCATCGCTAAGTTCCAAAGTATTCAAGTTCAAAACAAGGAAGTCCGCACCAACCGGATTTACAAGGAAGAGGGACCAGGCTGCAACTGTGATTTTCAAAATACATTATTCCAAAACTGCCTTACGCGTTTCGGACCGTACAGTTCTTAGTCATACTTTCTGTATGCTACACAGGAAGTGATGCGTATGTAGTAAAGAGGATATAGGATGATAATTTGCATGTAGCTGGGAGGGAGAAATATGTTGTTTATATGTTAGATTATTAGGGCAATGCTATTATATAACATGAGGCTGTGAGGTTCTTTCTGTTATTTCTTTCTGTTTATAAAAGGCTCTTTTCATTTATACTCTGTGGGGAGCTTTAGCTCCTTTAACCCCTCCTCATCTTAAGTATGAACTAGTATGTTTATCTGGATCCTGTATAGGGTCTCTGGTGCTGTTTAGTTGAACCAACACTTGTGGCAGGATAATCTTAGTTTATTCTAAAACCTGCAGGTTTTATCCCCCTGGATTCTAGCTGGCAGGTAGGTGGAATAGGTAGTGAATGGTAGGTTCATGACCCCTACTGCTAATGACCTATATTATGCTTTCCTATCCAATAGTGTAATAGCTATGGATTTTGAGGGAAGGGCAGATAGATTCCTTGCATGTTTGAGCCCTTGGGTAGGAATCGCTAAAGCAAGTCCATGGGCTTTTAATGTCTGTAATTCAAAAAATGGCTTTATTCCAAAGTGAATGGAATTGTTTTCCAGATGTATGAAAACTAAATTTTCCACCATTCTTTGCAGCCGCAAACATGTGAAAAGTTAAACACATATGCTCTATATCATTACACTGTATTGCATCTTTATACTTTCATTAACCAATGGACCACTAAGTAGAAACTTAACTGCTAAAAGAAAATGCGGGAGTTGTAGTTATCAAGCATGTAAAGGTCACAAGTTCAACACACCCTGCACTATACCATTAGGCTGTATTGCATCTGGACACATGCATTAGCTACAGGACATTAAGAAGAATGTTGCAAACAGAGAATGCTGAGATTTAGTTTTCAAACATGTGAAAGATCAAAAGTTCAAAACCCCTGCTCTATGCCATTAGGCTGTATTGCATCTGGACTTATGCATTGCTACAATTCATTAAGAGTAGACTTACTGCTAGCAACAAGAATTGTTGGGTAGTTTGAAAAATGTGAAATGTCCCAATTTAACCCCCCCTGCCTATACCATTAGGCTGTATTACATCTGGACACACACCTTTGCTACAGGCTATAAATTATATCTTTGCATGTCCCCACCCTTTTCTCTAGGTAAGCTGGGAAATATGTGTTTATATGTTGATTATTAGGGCAATGCTATATAAAAACATGATGCTGTGGGGTACCTTCTGTTCATTTTATACTCTGTTGAGAGCTTTTAGCTCCTTTAACCCCACCTCACCTTAACCTATAAAGCTAATCAGTATTATTTGCTCCCAACCAAGTCCTAACTCCATAGCAACTGTTAATCTGGAGCTGCTATGCTAAAAACTAATAAGTACTGCAGGTTAATCTGGATCCTATGACTCTCAGGTTGTCTAATGGTGCTTTTGGATTGTCTGTGGTCTATTCTCAGATGAGCAGGATTATTCTATTGCTTCCCCTGGATGCTGATGACTGTCTGACTAACAGATATTTATCCCTGTGTAAAGATTTATATCCACTGTAACCACACACAACAAAACATACAAATACATAATTTTCACTGCGCACCAATGGACACACCTTTGCTTTCAAATTAATTCATGTAGGTCATAATCCTTGTTAAGAATGTGTAGCAATACCTACTTTTGGTCATTGGATGTGCAAACATTATGAAGTTTCACACAAAAGTGCACTAAACCCATGATCTACAGGTTAACATACCTTTCTTGGGGGCCCTCGGAAAGAGGTTTGCTGTTTGACAGTTAAGTCAGTTCTTGACTAGCCTGTCCTTAATGTAGGGGATTTTTTATAACCTGTCCTACAACTCTGAAATGTCTGGATAGGACTGTTTCAGGATGTGCCAATATTTTTGATAATACGTATCAAGTCTTTGCTAGCAGTGTTGTATTGTGTTATTAAACACAAACGTTTATTTTTATTTCGTTTAGTTTTTTCATCTGTGTTTTATGTATACATCACCGCACACATATATATACATTTGATGTGTATATATATATTATATATAATATATATATATATATATATATATATATATGTTAAAATTTGTTTGTCACAACTTTATAATAAGGTCTCTGTTTTTAGATTTGTTACCGGTAAGTTTGATTTACTGTATTATTTTTTTTATTTATTTATTTAAGTTATGGCTGAGCAGTTATATTATAAGGTTTGCATAAATGCCAAAATAACTGCATAGTAAGAGGAGGGGTTATCTTTATTTGTTTTCAAAAAATGAATCAAAATATTTAATTAAGAAACTGTCAGCTTTGCTTTCACTTTCTAATTACAATCAAATTAACTTAATTACTCCTTATAAAACTGAGAATTAATAATCAGCACTGCTAGCCTGCTGTAAAACACCTCTCCCAAAGGATCATCAATATATTTATCAGTGGCACGGGGCCTTATGAATACTAACCTGCTTATAAATGTCTTTAGATCAATATGTTTAAAAGTCATCTGTGTCTTGCATTAAACCATGTCTGATAATTCAATTATAACTTTAGTAGAGGTCAACTTGATATACGTTATTTATAACATTTCAACAACTACTTCTGCTAGAACATCTATTAGTGTCTCATTCTTAATATTATGTCTGAAGCATATTCCAAACATGCATGCATAATATTGCATCAACTCTACTTGGAGTTTATGAAAACCTTATTTCCTTTAATGGAAATTGGTATATCAGAAATCACCTCTCATGTAAGCAATCTTCCCCGTTATATCAGAAATCACCATCATGTAAGCAATCTGCCCCTTAAACACTTTTATTGGAAAATCAGCACTTAAAACGGTCCTAAAATTGAGCACATTTTCCTAATTAAGGTTTTTTTTGGGCCTATAAAGCTTCACTACAAATGTTTTTTTTTTTGTTTTTTTATAACCTTCCCGAATGGTCTGAAATATCTGGAACAGAATTTAAAAACTGCAAAGTAACTAAAAAGGGAAGTTTAAGTATAAACTTTGAATTTGGCTTAAAGGGCTGCATTTTGGAAGGGAATATGTGTGTTTGCTGCAGATTTTAAAACTCAATAATGGGAATGATGTTTGTAGTGAACGCTTGTTTGGGACAAAAAAAACTTTTGTGTTTACCCAGCCCAAGTGGTGCTAATTTGATCCAATCAATCAGAAGCTAACTTCTGATTGGTTAGGGCAAAATTAGCGTAATTTTCAATGATAATGATTTTTAATCAAATGTATTTTTTACTTTAGTTACCCTTTAAGTATGTCTGCCACAGTAATGGATAGTAGATCAGTAGGTGTGTGTACCTGTGTCAGGTTGGGGTTAAAAAAAACTTTTTTGATAATTGGTCTAAAACATTTTTGACTTTAGTTACCCTCTAGTATGGCTGCAACAGTAATGGAGGGGTAGGTCAGTTAGGGATGTACCTGTGCCACGTGGGGGTTAAAAAAAAAAAACTTTTTTGATGATGGTCAAAATTTGTTTTTTTTACTTAGTTACCCTTTAAGTATGGCTGCAACAGTAATGGAGAGGTAGGTCAGTAGGTGTATGTACCTGTGCCACGTGGGGGTTAAAAAAAAACTAACTTTTTTGATTATTGATCAAAATTATTTTTTTTACTTTAGTTACCCTAAACTATGGCTGCCACAATAATGATAGTAGATCAGTAGGTGGGTGTACCTGTGTCGGGTTGGGGGTTAAAAAAACAAACTTTGTTCATGATTAGTCAAATTTGTATTTTGACTATAGTTACCTTTTAAATATGGTTGCCATGAAAATGGAAGGTAGGTCAGTAGGCATGTGTACCTGGATCAGGTTGGGGGTTAAAAAAACAAACTTTTTTCAATGATTGGTCAAAATTTTTTTTGATTTTAGTTACCCTTTAGGTATGGCTGCAACAGTAATGGAGGGTAGGTCAGTAGGTGTATGTACCTGTGCCATGTGGGGGTTAAAAAAACAAACTTTTTTGATGATTGGTCAAATTTTTTTTTTACTTTAGTTACCCTTTAAGTATGGCTGCCACAGTAATGGATAAGTAGATCAGTAGGTTGTTACCTGGTCGTTGGGGGTTAAACAAACCAAACTTTTTGATGATTGGTCAAATTTGTTTTTTTGACTTTAGTTACCCTTTAAGTATGGCTGCCACAGTAATGGAGGGGTAGGTCAGTAGGTGTATGTACCTGTGCCACGTGGGGGTTAAAAAAACAATTTTTTTGATGATTGGTCAAAATTAGTTTTTTTGACTTTAGTTACCCTTAAGTATGGCTGCAACAGTAATGGAGGGGTAGGTCTTAGGCGTATGTACCTTGCCATGTGGGGGTTAAAAAAACAAACTTTTTTGATGATTTCAATTTTTTTTTTACTTTAGTTACCCTTTAAGTTGGCTGCCACATATATGGATAAGTAGATCATAGGTTGTGTACCTGTGCCACATGGGGGTTAAAAAAGCTAACTTTTTTGATTATTGATCAAAATTGTTTTTTTTACTTTAGTTACCCTTTAGTATGGCGGCAACAGTAATGGATACGTAGATCAGTAGGTGTGTGTACCTGTGCCACGTGGGGGTTAAAAAAGCTAACTTTTTTGATGATTGGTCAAATTTTTTTTTACTTTAGTTACCCTTTAGGTATGGCTGCAACAGTAATGGAGGATAGGTCAGTAGGTGTAGTGTACCTGTACCACGTGGGGTTAAAAAAACAAACTTTTTTGATGATTGGTCAAAATTTATTTTTTTGACTTTAGTTACCCTTAAAGTATGCTGCAACAGTAATGAGAGGTAGGTCAGTAGGTGTATGTACCTGTGCCACGTGGGGGTTAAAAAAACTAACTTTTTTGATTTTGATCAAAATTATTTTTTTTACTTTGTTACCCTTAAACTATGCTGCCACAGTATGGATAAGTAGATCAGTAGGTGGGTGTACCTGTGTCGGGTGGGGGTTAAAAAAACAAACTTTGTTCATGATTAGTCAAATTTGTATTTTGACTATAGTTACCCTTTAAATATGGTTGCATGAAAATGGAAGGGTAGGTCAGTAGGCATGTGTACCTGGATCAGGTTGGGGTTAAAAAACAAACTTTTTGATAATTGGTCACAAAAAATTTGATTTTAGTTACCCTTTAGGTATGGCTGCAACAGTAAGGGAGGGGTAGGTCAGTAGGTGTATGTACCTGTGCCATGTGGGGGTTAAAAACAAACTTTTTTGATGATTGGTCAAATTTTTTTTTTACTTTAGTTACCCTTTAAGTATGGCTGCCACAGTAATGGATAAGTAGATCAGTAGGTGTGTGTACCTGGTCGGGTTGGGGTTAAAAAACCAAACTTTTTTGATGATTGGTCAAAATTTGTTTTTTTGCTTTAGTTACCCTTTAATATGGCTCCACAGTAATGGAGGGGTAGGTCAGTAGTGTATGTACCTGTGCCACGGGGGGTTAAAAAACAATTTTTTTTGATGATTGGTCAAAATTTGTTTTTTTGACTTAGTTACCCTTTAAGTATGGCTGCAACAGTAATGGAGGGGTAGGTCTGTAGGCGTATGTACCTGTGCCATGTGGGGGTTAAAAAAACAAACTTTTGATGATTGGTCAAATTTTTTTTTTACTTTAGTTACCCTTTAAGTATGGCTGCCACAGTAATGGATAAGTAGATCAGTAAGGTGTGTGTACCTGTGTCACATGGGGGTTAAAAAAGCTAACTTTTTTGATTATGGATCAAAATAGTTTTTTTACTTTAGTTACCCTTTAGTATGGCTGCAACAGTAATGGATACGTAGATCAGTAGGTGTGTGTACCTGTGCCATGGGGGTTAAAAACGACTTTTTTGATGATTGGTCAAATTTTTTTTTACTTTAGTTACCCTTTATTTATGGCTGCAACATTAATGGAGGATAGTCAGTAGGTGTTGTACCTGTACCACGTGGGGGTTAAAAAAACAAACTTTTTGATGATTGGTCAAATTTATTTTTTGACTTTAGTTACCCTTAAGTATGGCTGCCACAGTAATGGATAAGTAGGTCAGTAAAGCAGGGAGAGTGTGTGTAGATAGACCCAATATCTAAATAATGTGTGTGTGTGTGTGTGTGTGTGTGTGTGGGGGGGGGTACAGGGATACTATATAATATTGAGAATTACTGGTATTAATACATATACTGTAGTTCTGGTTGGTACAGGGATACTATATAATATTGAGAATTACTGGTATTAAAGGGCATGTCCACCCCCAAAACTATAATCCCCCCAACTACTGGCCCCACCATGTAGTGTAGTTTAATCCTTACCTCACATCCCAGCTCCATAGGGTTCTCCTGTAGATGAACATAGACAGTCTTTATTTGAACTTACTTTTCTAAACAGCAGTCTAACTCAGTAAACCATATAATGTTATAATAAAATGATTTGTCAAATTAATAAAAAAATGTAATTAATCGATTTTGTAAATACTAATGTTACTTTGTAATTAATATGCATAGATGACATATTTGATACATTTTTCACAGTATGTAGTCTTAAAATCACTATAATAATAAAACTTGATGTTTCCTAAGGGATCTGAAGTCATGAAGACAGATTACTGCAATAACAAGCACATTTTCTAAATACGTTTTTTTTCCAAAATACGTACAGTACAGACAACACTATTATTGCTTGGGTATCCCCCATCATCTATGTATGTATGTATGTATGTATGTATGTATCTGTCTATCTATCTATCTATCATATATCTATCCGGAAACTGAATAAAACTGGTGAGTTCTGTCAGTGGTTAAGCAGAATGTAGTGAAATTCTACAGAACGAAAATCCAATTCTAAAAAAAATTTTCATCCACAATTTAAGTTTATTTAACTGGATTTTTGACTTTCGATCATAATTTAATATTTTTCGTGACAATTTTCAACTGGGATTTTTAAGTTTTTGATAAGCTCTTCCTTTGAAATTATTCCACTAAACCTGCAAGATTTTCAAAACTGACGGTTCTACCTCAAAATCTGTTTGTTTATAAACTAATACTATATGGCACACTGTATGGAGAATTACAGATACAGGAGTCCAAATAACTTAATATAAACAAATATCTGTAAGGGTCTGCACACATGCTAGTTTGTTGGCTAAAAAAATCATTTGTCAGGCCACTTCGGTCGACAATTATCTAATAGGTGTGTCTTCCAGGCAAATTTCAATACAAGCTCTAGGTGTCACAGTAAGTTCTAGTGGAAAAAGACTAATGAATGAAACTAACTATAGGGAATGAGGTGTTGGTCTGAGCACAATGAGTACACAATAAATATTTACATCTGGCAAACTATGTGGAATGCTGACCCAGAATTCTCCTTTGAAATGAAATATATAAAAATTTCTTTTGTCCTATTGAAATAAAGTTTTTTAGGAAATAACAAACCATTTGTACTTGTTTTGTTATAAGGAGGAGTGCTAAAACTATGAAAAGGCAACTGTGGTCTCTGAACAAGTTTGAGTTAAATAAAAGCCTGCAGTCTTTCCTTTTCCTGGATAACGCCTTGTGAATGCTGTGAAGTGTTCAGGAAGTTATATTGTAAACTTTCCAGCAACACTGTATAACTGCTCGCAAGATGTACCTATAGATGTGGTCCAAGGTTCATTTTAAAGGTCTAAAAGGAAGGCTTTTACTTAACCGTAACTTATTCAGAGACCACAATTACGTAAACAAAGGAGGTGTTCAGCTTAAATCTGGAATTGATATTCATATTGTAAATTAACTTGATTTTATTATGTTTATTATTTCAGCTGTCTAATTAGTTGTGCGCTCATGTGTGTCTCTTAATCAGAGATTATTCAGATGTACAGGAAAAGTACTTGCAGCCCAATCCCAATGTTTATGCAATAGCCAAAAACCTTTGCACAGAAATCAGAAAAGAAAAAGTACACAAAATCATTACAATGTGTTTTTGCTAGAAGTGTTTCATCCAGATATAGATTGCTATGAACCAAATCCATGCTTCTTTCAATATATTCAATATATAGTTCAAATAATGTACACAACAGGGATAAAAAACAAAAATAATAGTGCTACGCACCTACGCTCAGTAGCAATGCTCGATATCCTCATATCCATGACCTGCAGTTGAACTCGTATGAATTCCCACTGTACATGAAACTAGAGTTTTGTGATGTTGCTGTTTCCTATATTTAGTTATTTTTATGTCTTCAAAGTTGAAATAAGCAATATCCACCCGATAAAGCTATTGATAAATTAATATTTATGCTTATTTATAATTTTAAGGTCAAAACAACAAACACACAAAAAATAAAGCACTTGTAATTAATTTTAGGCTGTAGATTAAAAAAAATAATGAAACAGAATATTTTTCAAGAGAATAAGGAAACAAAGGACATCCCGACCCATAAAACATAAAGAACTGTCACTTGTCAGTTACCTGCCTCCGTCCCCATCCGATATATTCAGCACATTATTGTAGCGATGGCGAACCTCTGAAAATCTGTTCCGCTTGAGGATTCGCAGAGTTCCTTAAAAATTCGAAATTCGAAAATGTTGCCATAAGTCAATGGGGAAAGAAGTTCGGAAATTTCTGCTAAATTAGGATTAAATAGCAGTTGTAACTTACCGTAATGACTCTGGACCTGAGAAATGGTCCAAGGACCATGTCCCTATGGGAAGAACAGCAACGTTGTTAGAGCACACACGTTCAGGATTCTCGAATCTGCCATTGAGTATTCCCGAACGGCCGTGGCCATTGTGGCCCTTCAAGGGCCCTCTGGGGCTTAAGGGGTCCCGCAGCTCAACAGGGACCCCCTTCCCCGGCACTTAAAAGTGCCCGTGGCCCTTGGAAGGGCCCTTGTGGCACTGACAAGGGCCTTTGGGGCTTATGGTGATGCAGCTTGAACCAGGACCCCCCTCCCCGGCACTTGTAAGTGCCATTGTGGCCCTTGGAAGGGCCCTTGTGGCCCTGAAAAGTACCTTTTGGGGCTAAGGGGTCCCGCAGCTTGAACCGGGCCCCCTCCCCGACACTATATAAATATATATATGAAAAGAAAGAGTCACTCTCGGGTCTTAGCAAACAATCTTGTTTATTGTGCGATCACATCTACGCATTTCAACCCACTGTGCGGGCCGTCACAGGATGCAAGTGACGGCCCGCAATAAACAAGGTTGTTTGCTAAGACCCGAGAGGACATCTTTTTTTCATGTATGCTGTTTTTCTGATGGGCACCCGGGCTGATGTCTAAAGTGAAAGTGTGTTACCTGTTCCTGCATATAAATATATGTATGACGGAAGATGTTGGTGCTATATAAATCAATAATAATAATAATAATAATAATAAATACTGCTCCATGTTTTTTCCATGTTATTCACACCAATGTGCAGCAAAATTAATTTTAAAAAGTGCAGCAAATAGATTCTCAGTAGGGATGGGCGGTTAGCGGATCCTAACCCGGATCCGCCGTGGATTTATCCCATTCGCGAACGGCGTATTTTTCCGGATTCTCCGCCTTTCGAACTTCTGAACCGCGGATTTCTCGTATTTTTGAAAATTTTCGAACGCTACATTTGAGGGTTACCGATTTGAAAATTCGCTTATCATCAAATTTTCGATAATTATCGAAAAATGAGTCATTCATAGTTCACCAGACTATTTCCCAGGCACCAGAGCCATTAACAATAAGCTACCATATTATCTGTATTGTATCTGTATTTAATCCAAACTTTTCAAACTATTACCCCCCATTGACTTTAAAGAGTTTGTTCTAGAAGTTCCGAACATTTACTGAAGTTTAAAAAAGAACTGAACTTCAGGAAGTTCGGCCATCTCTAGTGAAGATTTATATTGTGCATAAATTTTTGTTATAAATCAAATTTTCGTTACTTTAGAAATACTGCTAAGGTAAGTAATTTCAATGCTTTATAATAATTTACAGATTATTTATCACAGACGAAAATAGCTCCAAAATGTTATCCTCAACTCTTTATTAATATGCACCAAAGATTTACTATTTCCTGTAGCATTATAGGGCATGTTTATCACCTTAACTTCATTTTTTTTTCCTCACAAGACACAACCTCCCCTGCTGCTCTACGTGTAATTTTGTGCCTTACAGCAGCAGAGGAGGCAGCTTCAGGTACAATGGTAAGGGACTGTGCTGTAAAATTAAGTGAGTGGACAAACCTTTCAAGTTTTTTCTTTGTGCACCTGAAAAAAAGATCACAAGAAACTAATTCATTTTTTGTATTGTTTGAAAACATATCATAACAAATTGGTGGATGATAAATTCTGAATATAAAAATAATTGCAGAAAACAACAAGACTCACAAAGCAAAATATAAATATCCCAAATAATTTATTTGCCTCAGTCTAATAGCTTAAGACAAATAGTGTATCATTTTTTAAATATTTCCGCTATTCTCTACAGACATTTATTACTTCTTATGTTTTACAGTCATGCATCAATTAGTCATCTCATAACAAAGTAAAAATTAGGTCTTGTGGCAAGAACTGTAATATATCATGTGCTAAGCATATGATAAATAGCCCATTCAACATTTTTCTACTGAGAAATACTCTCATGACAAAAGACAGCATTGCAATATTTAATTTCATTCAAGTTTCAGAGTCTTACAAAGGATTAAATAACTGCAGTCACGTAACTTACTTTACCTCAAGAGGCATCTGTGTTTAAACAGATATATGTCTAATTCCTTTATGGTGACAGCCTGTAGAAGATTCATTATAAATGAATGCTGTCTTGTGTATAACTTTTTATTGCATTAATGCTTGTCTATCACATCCGTAAACTACTACTATATGTACCACAGGAATTTTCCATGGATGGTGTTAGGAAGATTTTTTTTTACGTAGATTTTTTTAACTTAATGGGGGAGATTTACCCATAGCCAGTAAATCTCCTGTAGCAAATGCAACAAGGGGTTTCCCTTTCAAGATTAACCCATAGCACGACTAAAACCTTTTAGAGTTTACACAGAGCACAACTTTAACCCTTCAGGATTTACCACTAACATGACTTTAAAGCCAGCGAAACTCCTTAATTAATTAGTGGCTGTGCGGGTATCTTTTGCGATACCTATGCAGTCAGAGCAATAAAGATGTTAAATACTTTAACTAGAACAAATAGTGCAGCAGCCCCATAAATCTGTACCAAAGTAACAATAGAAACAAAAGTATAGGGTGCAAATGCAAAAACCTCCACCTGGGGACACATTTCTAAAGGTGCTATCAGAATTGTTTTCCCCTCACCTGTTTTTTAAACAGTTTCTAACAGTATTGATAGTGACATGTTTTGCTTACGGTAGTTTCACAGACAACAAAATTAAGCACTTAAAATTAGATAAGCAGAACCAGAACATTCCCTAACACAAGATTAAAACACATTTATGTTTTATAGGTGACACAGCAAAGCCATACTTGTGCGGACGGGGGGTGCATGCACGGGGGAGGGGTTGTGTGGACGGGGGTTTGCTAGTATCCTTAGAATTTACAGTATGAAGCACATGTGGGTGTACCTGTGTCGGGTTGGGGGTTAAAAAAACAAACTTTGTTGATGATTGGTCAAATTTTTTTTTACTTTAGTTACCCTTTAGGTATGACTGCCACAGTAATGGATAAGTAGATCAGTAGGTGTGTGTACCTGTGTCGGGTTGGGGGTTAAAAAAAACTTTTTTGATGATTGGTCAAAATTTGTTTTTTTGACTTTAGTTAGCCTTTAGGTATGGCTGCAACAGTAATGGAGGGGTAGGTCAGTAGGTGTATGTAACTGTGCCACATGGGGGTTAAAAAAATGATTAATCAAAATTAATTTTTTTGACTTTAGTTACCCTTTAAGTATGGCTGCCACAGTAATGGATAAGTAAATCAGTAGGTGTGTGTTCCTGGGTCTGGTTCAGGGGTATGTCTTTTTTGTGTTTACAACCATAAAACTATATTTTATTGAGGATAAATCTAAATTTTGTTTTTTTGACTTTAGTTACCCTTTAAATATTGCTGCCACCATAATGGATAAGTAGATCAGTAGGTGTGTGTACCTGGGTCTAGTTGAGGGGGTAGGTCTTTTTTGTGTTTACAACCATAAAACTATCTTTTATTGAGAATAAATCTAAATTAGTTTTTTTTTTTACTTTAGTTACCCTTTAAGTATCGCTGCCACAGTAATGGATAAGTAGATTATTAGGTGTGTACCTGGGTCGGGTTGAGGGTATCCTTTTTTTTGTGTGTTTATAACCATAAAATATCTTTTATTGAGGATAAATCTAAATTAGTTTTTTTGACTTTAGTTACCCTTTAAATATGGCTTTCATGGGAATGGAAAGGTAGGTCAGTAGGTGGGTGTACCTGGGTCTGTGTGGGGGGTTGGGGGTATCACCATTTGTATTTATGACCATGAAAAAAACTGTTTTGAAATATCCACATTTGAGGATTGTTACCATTATAGTCTATGGGAAAAAAATGTCCGGAAATTCGCCGATAACGCTGTAACGCTTCCGCGGATTCCTTAGCTAGAAGATAGCACACTTCTCCTATATGCCCCGCATGTATGTACCGAATTTCATGTCTCTAGCTCAAAAACTGTGGGAGGAGATACGGTCCAAAAAAGCGGAAGAATAAAACGGAAGAAAAAGAAGAAGAAAAAGAAGAAGAAATAGAAAGAACAGTAATTTGGCTTTTTCAAGCCAAATTAATAAACTGTTTATTATTCCATATTTATACTTTTGTTCGCTTGGCTCAGTGGAGTGAAGCTTTAAGGAGTATTAAGAGTTACTAAATTTAGTTCACAATAGGTCAAGCCAAAAGAGTAAATTGTGTAAAATTCACTGTTGTACATTACGGTATCATTGTTTACATGTTTGGGGATTCTGACAATACTTATTTCAAGGTCAGAAGCACAGACAGGCACACACACACACACACACACACACTGTATATATCATTACTATACACAAGGAGAGATTCATAGATCCTTAACCTCACGGTCCACTTTTAAAGTGAACTATTCCTTTAACATTTCTATGTGACTAATGCATATGATCTTGTGTTATTCATATTCAATAAAATCCAACAAAATAGCCTCTATAATACGTATAACTTAGACAAAGAAGATACTGGTTTACAACTCTAAAGCTGCTTGCCATCTATTTATCCTACCCCCATACTGATCTGCAATATGTTTCCTGCGCTCTGAACCATGAACACTTTCTCTGGTCTACTGTAGCTGTAATAAAAATAATTTTTACGGTACAACTCCATACATATCTTGCAGAATTAGATATAGAAAAAAAAAATATTTGAAACATATCTGAGACTTAAGACTTAAGCCAATATCATACTTTTACATTTTTCAGCTATTATATTGTAGGAATTTCCTGGCAGACATGGTAAAAGTGCATTCTTCAAATGTATTTGTTCAAATTAGCACTGTGAACAACAAATCTATTATTTTCTATATTTACAATAGAAGCAATGGTGTCAAATGCTCAGCTAGGACCATTTAGGTCCTACTGGCTTCATGGTATTAAAGGAGAACTAAACCAACATTTTTACACTCCAGAATCTTACATTTTACACTCTAAAAACACCAACAAACTGTAAATCCCACTACAGTAAATAGCATTAAAGTAAACGTAATCCCCTTGAATAACTGGATAAAATAACTGCATGTATGTACAATGTTTGGCCACACTTCTGAGTCACTGCTACCTTGTCTAATCTGTCCTGTAAGAAGGTTGGCTAGAGGCTACTAGTGGGTATGACTAACTGTAATAAGTTCCTGCAGTATCCAAGGACTGAGCATGTGTATAAAACATTAGGTCAGAGACCACACTTCGTTATACTGGAAATAAAACACAAAGGTAAATTTCCCAACAACCATATCGAAATGAGAGGTGAGACACAGATTACTGCTTTTATATTGAGGTGCTCTTCCTTCTGAAAAAGTTTTCTTCTGAGGATTTAGTTGTCCATTAATTAATCACTCGTGTCTTGTCAGAGGGTGAACAAACAGTAAAGTAATGTTGATTTTTAGTCAACCCTTAGAAAGTGCTAGTGGTGGGTGGTATTTAAGTTGACTGTTTTTTTTTATGTTTTAAATGAGTCCAGTTTAAAAATGTCACTGTAATAAAAAAAGTAATTCTACATTAGAAAAGAGGTGTAATATTTTCATGGGCTTTACCACTGGCTGCTTATATAAACAAAAAAGGCAATCAGTTTAAAAGTAATTAATAATAATTAAAGGGTAATTCCAGCCTCAAAAAAGCCCCCCCAAAACCCTAGTTACTTTTTATTCTTACCTTTATCCAATGGTCCCATGGTGAGTTATTACAACTTACAGAACAAGGATCGCTAACCAGTCTTCTCTACTCCATGTAATGACTTTCAATCATAGCTGCAACAGTGACAAGCTGTTGTTAATGCACTCGGCTCCTGAACACGCTAATAATCTTGCAACAGGAGCAAAGGAGGGTCTTCTGGGAAGGGATCCTTGTTCTGTAAAACGCAACTTGGAACTTGGAATCCTCTGAAATATACAATTTTTAGAAAAATGTTTAAAACTTTTAGAAAAAAAAAAATAATATATATATATATATTGCATTTGTTTTACCAGTAGCATTTATCCAGGTAATTAAATATTTTAGGCATGTAGTAGTGCAGCTAGTAGAAAAGATTTAAATATTAAATAGGCAGACAGCATAATCAATGACAATGGTAGCAAGGCTGGAGGAGCATGCAATTGGATATGTAGTAATTTAGGCAGAGGTACGGCACCTTAACAAAAATGGTATGTATTTACCTAAAAAGCACTGTACATTATATTGATTACAATATTTCTGTTTATTTAGTGACTTGACTTGACTTTTCTCCCAGTCAAGAAGACAAACTCAATGCATATAATTAACAGTCTTGTTTTGGGAAATACATAACTACCATTAAAGAAGATCCTAAGACCATCAAAAAGTACCCCTATACAGTGCACAAGCACATTCCAGTATTAAAAGTTTACCGTTTATTGTGATTCACTTTGGGCAACTAAAACATACAATATCTCAAAGTTAAAGTGCATATGCAAAAACCAAATATATCTCCACAAGATCAGGCGTCCCTGACCCTCAAACCATCACTTGGGGAGAACTGGCCATATACCGTCCTAAGGAGAATTAGATTGACACCTGTCCAAGAGCCACTATACAGTGGCAAATAGATTGACCAATTAGCTGTAGCAAGGGTCCGGATCCAAAGATTGCAACTCACACTGCTGCAACTTTGCATCAACAGGACTTAGTGTGAGAAGCCATGCCAAAATGAGTATATTGAGTATATTGCATGCCATGTAATATACTCAATACTTATGGCCGGCGGCCACACTCTTCACCCAAACTCCCAGGACCTTGGTTGCTTCGTTCAGATGAGTCATCCATTTGGATATTCACGTTAAGAATAGGCCAGCATCTCAACCACCAATGTAGATGGAACAACAAACGCTTCAGCTACACATATTTTACCCAAGTAATGTCCGCCAACGGGGCTTCATCAGGGTATCACGATAGTTCTTCACTCTTGACTTATAATAGATTGACTTAAAGAGATACACACCCTGATTAAGTTATAAGACCTACAGTATCCTAATACCCTTTTTTGCTATTTTTTTCCCCCGAGCATTTTTATTTAAATAAAGGGAATGACAGCTGATTAGCCCAAATGGCTCCACTCGTGAAATACTTTCATAATGTCGGTCTCCCCCAAAGCCAAATACTTTATTGATTAAAAGCGTCATATAAAATCATACTTGTAAAAATTTTCTGCATTGCACAATATATAAATTGTATTTCCAAACATTCACCATGCCATTAACTACAAGAAACAGGAAAACTGTAGCTCTTCATTAAGTCCCCCTGGAATTTTTGTTTGCATTCTATTATCCACGTGGATTCCTTTTGCATTAATCTATTGTCTAAGTCACCACCTCTGATACCCAAAGTCACCTTCTCAATGCCATAGAAACACAAGCCTGCCCTTTTAACATCCTTATGGGCTTCCACCATGTGTTTGGCGACACTGGACCTATTAATCTGGCCTCTTTTTATGGCCAATAAAAAGAGGCGATAAAAAAGGCCAATTGATATATCCATATCTTTCTAGTTCTAGACACTGCTGTCTGGCATTGTTTGCTACAGCTTAGTCTGTTATCTTCTAGAACTCCGAAATCTTTTTCCAACAGATATTCCCTAACACAGAGCAATTTGTTGTATAGTTGGCACAAGGAACGTTAAACCCCAAATTTATCACCTTATATTTATTAACATTGAATCTCATCTGCCATTCTGCGGCCCATTTTGATAATCTATCTAGGTCAGCTTGCAACAATTGCTCATCATTTAAAGTTTCCAAAAATCTGCATAGTTTTGTGTCATCAGCAAACACAGAGACCATTCTCTCACTACCCACGTCTTAGTCATTTATATATAGATTAAATAGAAGTGGTCCCAGTACGGACTCCTGAGGCACTCCACTTAGAACTTAAGCCCACATAGATATAGCCCCACTGACCACTACTCTCTGCTTGCAATCCAACAACCAATTCTCTATCCATGTAAAAAAGTTTTTTTAAGGCCAACAGACTTGGATACCATCCTGCATACTGTTTCTACTAAAAATCGTAGACATGGGCATGCAGTCAAGCACACTATCCAATAGACTTTTGTTTGGCAAATTTTGTTTCAGTTGGTTAAAAATTATATATATTATAATGGATATAGTTTAATTTGTTTATCACAAAACCTAACAGAGATCTTATTGAAAGTTCAGTATGAATTTGTAAATAATTCTGATCTTGCTAGTTAAATTTAAAATAGTTTTGATTAAAGGGACAGTTCAGTGGAATTTTTTTTTAACGTCTGTTCTGTTTTTATTACACATACTGTAGTAATAGTTCTTTATATTCTCTTGGTTATACTTTGCTGTGGTAAGTACTGAGCTGTAATTTCACATTCTGTAACATACCTTTTTCCACATTCCTTGAACCACTTCCTTGGAATGTTCCTAGCTGTAATTTTTACTGATTGGCTTTTGGATGGATCAAACATGCTCAAATCTTTACTGAACAACTGAATCAACCCAGGGAAGGAGTCAAGGGCAAGACCACAACAGACTCTATTAGGGGTCCTGCAAACAGGAAGTCAGTATTTCGAATCATGCATGTATGCACAGATGAGAAAATATAAGTCATTGGAATGGAAAAATACTTTTTTTAAGCATATGTATTTGTACTGAACATCCCCTTTACATTTTGTGGATTTAATACACCATCAAGATATACCAGATATACCTTGCAAGATATAGCTGCAATTACATTGTGTGTTGCATATTAGTCCTTCCAGGTCAATCCTGCACTTTTTATATTTTTCCTATGTTTGATTTGCCTGGACAGAACAAGCAGGTATCCCTGGGGCAGCCTTTTCGCCATCCTGCAATGTGTGAACTTTGTATAATACAGAAAAACAATACAAAAAACAATGTATTGGTTAAAGCATCTTAATTTTATATTCCCTTAATAAACCTTAGTGACACAGCATTTATGAAAGAAATATTTATCTTCTATTGGTTACATTATAACTGTGTCAGATACAAAATATTATGACTTCATTTTAATATCACTCAGTGTTAGTAGTAGGTTCCTAAAGGATTGGTTTTATTTACATACTATAGGCAGTTTTACAACGTAATAACATTATCATAGTCTAATTTTCATAAATAATCAATAAATTATTATGATTATTATTATTGATTTATATAGCGCCAACATCAATAAATGAATTCGGTATATAGATTTGTTTATACTAGATTATGTAATTTTAATTAAACAGCTCCAACAAAGTTCTCAGCACTTAACAATTAGAATAAACTGTGCAAAAAGAGGGAACAAATAATGGCTGTAATAAGCAAACTGCTAAACTGAGATCTTTAATCTGCGATGTTGAAGACAATGCAGAGATTTCCATGTAGCTCTTCACGCTAGACATAATGCAACGACAGTAAGAAAGATAATGGGGGAAATTTAGCTTGGAGCCATCCTTCTGAATAGTTTAAATCACTTTTGAGAGAAAACATGACATAAGAAGAAGAATTGTATTTGTTTTGATATTTGTTTCTATTGATCCCCCTGAATATCAGTTTCCAGCAGAAAAAAGAAAAAATGTCAGAAACGTTTAGTTTCTGTTCATTGAACAATATGAAGTTAGTTTAGTTCATTCAACAATAGCCACTGTTTATACTGTAAATAAAGAAAATCTTCTAATGCGTTATCACATTATGACTACATAATTAAGCAATATCAAAGAACTAGAAATGTTATAATGTAATGATGTGAAAACACAAAACACTAGGGGGCACTGTGTGCTTATCACAGTTAAATAGTATGTAAACTGTATCGATACAATAGTTTGAAGATTCATTTTGTTCATGGTAATTTTACCAAAAAGTTGAACAAGCTGTATAGGTTGCATTCAGTAAACAAAGCAGAATTCGGCAATTTCCTAAAGTATTGTTTTACTCAACAACATATAGTACTTGTGAAGAATATTCACATTGAAATAAATGTCATCATTTAGTTTAGTATGGAACTAAGGCACTTATTTGCATCTACAGAAAACCTTAGTTTACTGCCAACCAGACTTCCAGAGTATCTGAATTTAAGATTTAATTTTGATGATAAAAGAAACCTAGACATATATGTATATATTGCACTCAAATACAATTTGTAAATTTAGATTAATAGGATTCATTTAAATCAACAACACATTACCAAAATTATTTTTAAAGATTTAATGAAAGGTCGGGCAAAATGTTTTACAAGTGAAAAGCATTTTAACAGTATATTAATGTTTACTGTTATTAATGTTTTATCATTTTGCAAAAGCAAAGCAGTTCTGCAGATCAAGCAGAACTTTTGGAATTGGGATGAGCAGAACTGGTGAAATCTCTAGTTTGTGTATCGGGATTCTGCATTTTTTGTTTCAAACTAAACTGCAATAAAAATAAATTTGGCAGTAAACTATACAAATACCTGTACAAGCTAGACCAATGGTGGTGAACCTGTGGCACTCAGAGCTCTCTCTGTGGGCACTCAAAAGGCTGGAGTGTTCACCAGAGTTTGTTTCCAAAACAAGCACCAAACAAGCCATGGGTAAGGGGATTTCTTACCAAAAAATAAATGTAAAGTGATTTTATGTTTTTGCTTTTATGTTTTTGCTCAAGTTTAATTTGAGTCACTGTTTTGGATATCAAACTCTTATCTGGTTATGTAGGGGTTAAAGGACACTGTTTTGGCTTAAAGTCCTTTCTAGAGGTTATTAGATAATCTATCATCGATTCTATCTACTGTATCTGTATGTGTCTACTTGTTTGAGTTTAGTAAAAGCCTCCGTGTTTTGGGTTGCAGTTTGGGCACTCGATCTCTAAAAGGTTTGCAATCACTGTGCAAGAGTGCTAATTATTTTTTTACTATAGATCAGTGACATAAGTACCACACAAACCCCATAATTGTGTGTGGGCTTAGTTAAGAAGGATGGCCATGTCAAGTCAGTTGAGTTTGCTGAACTTTGTAAACCCATACCAATGTGAAGATTTAGGTGGTGGGAGGGGTGATTTGAGCAAAGGGACATCCAAACTTTTGCTGGGATCCCCTCTGACTTCTAGAGATGGAAAAATTCCTAAAGTTTGGTTTGATTTCAAACATTTAAACTTCAGGGAAAGTTTGTAAGTTCGAAAATTGACCCATTACAGTCAATGGGGACAAATAGTTTGAAAAGTTCAGATAAAATAAGGTTAAAATAGCAATGGTAACTTACTATACATGGCTCTGGGACCTGGGAAATGATCTGGGGAACATGTAAAAATATCCAGAACTTGAAATAAAGTCACTTACTTTACACGCGCACTACTTTAAGAGCTTCTGCATTTGAGTTTCAATAATTATTCCGGAAATTTGAGAATGTTCGAATTTTCAAAAATTAAATATTTCTAGTATCTGTCTGTGAATCCGTCTTTGAATCTGTAAAGAAAGTGTGTTTTTTATATCAAACAAGAGGAATAATGCCCAGCATGAAGTTGCAAAATTCCTTGTTGCATACCAAAAAAAGGGTTTAAAAAAAATCCATATTTAAAGGAAAAGTTCAGTGGAAAATGTCATTATTTTTAAAATTTAAACAGGGAGATCCAGTATAAGTTCTTATCTTTTAAATTGGTGCTAATTTTGCCCCAACCAATCAGATCTTGTTTAACATTTAAAAGTTAAATTGGTTGGTTGGGGCAAAATTAGCACCATTTTAAACTATAAGAACTTTTATTGAATCTCCCTTTTAGTTTATATTATGCATACCTACTGTAATTATTCTATATATTGTCTTCCATTTTGAAAAATCAGTTGAATTTATACACCTTGCTATTTCCTGCTGTTGACATTAGTGAGTTGACATTTTAGGTTCTGTAACGGTCCTTCTTCCTTGCAGAATGTACACTAATGTGGAATGTTCCTAACAGTAATTTCTACTGATTAGCTGTTGGATCTGTACTGAGCAACTGAATCAACCTAGGTGCTGGGTTAAGAGCAAGACCATAACAGTCCCTATTAGGGGTCCTGCAAACAGGAAGTCAGTATTTTAGAAGTACTTTTGTATATACAGACAAAATGCTGAATGGGCAGGTTAAAGGGCATCTATAGTGAGAAAATGAACTTTTTTTCCCTTTCCTTCCATGTGTTCTATAATTCTCCCCAACCCCCGGAGTGTCTTCACTTTTTTCAGATTCCCTCTCTGTACTGAGATACACAAGTTAGAAGAATATGTGATTGCAGTCCTCTACTCCTACTTGTACTGTCAATCAAATCTGTGACGTGATCCTCTTCCCTCCTCAAGTCCCATCCTCTGCCCTGCTCTGTTTGCACAAACATAGAGATAAGAGCATTAGCAGGGATAAAGCTGCACTTGACCCCCCTTCTTGATAGCTTTCACTGATTGATGGTGGGTCACAAAGAGAGAGATCATATTGCAGTAGTAACTGTACTGTTCTCCCTTCTCTTCCTTGTCTCCAGAACAGCTTGCTTTCTATTGGCCACTGTGTGTGGGTGTGTTTTTCAGGATGTTGAACTTTTAACTCCTACTGCACATGATAAGCTTGTCGGTTAGCCGGAGTTAAGACATGGAGGAGGTAACAGAGGGGAGGGGGGAAGGGGGGAGTGCTGCACAGAGATCTGACACCATGGAAAAACAAAGTCACTGACAGAGGTAGGAGAAAGGCAGCAGAGAATATATGAATTTAAATTTGCAATGGGACAATGTGTTTTTTTCACCATAGATGCCCTTTAAGGTCATTAGAATGGAAAAAATACTGCTCTTTTTTACTAAAAGTATATGTATTTACACTTCTTCTTTAATCTTTATTTTTGTAATTTGTATCATATAGGGAAAAGCAGGCAAGGATAATGTTTCACAGCAGCAGAACCAGTTTGCCCCCCTTGTTGAGGAGTCAGGCGGGCATGGCCCCACTGGACATACCCCTCATCACATTGGCTTCTCTCCTTTAGAGTTTGCATCATGCAAGGGAAAGTGGGAGAAAGTGTTACACTTCACAACAGAAAACCATTGAATTACAGTAGGCTCACTGTAGTTTGCAAACATTGTTGAAGAGCCAGGCAGACGTGGCCCCTCTGGACGTACCCCTCACAACATTGGCTTCTCTCCTTCAAAGTATGCTTCATGCAAGGGAAAGTGGGCAAAAGGGTTACACTTCACAATAGAGAACCATTGAGTTACAGTTGGCTCACTGCGGTTTGCAACTATTGTTGAGGAGCCAGGCAGGTTTGACCCTTAAGGACATACTCAACAACACATTGGCTTTGTTTCCTCTGAGTATGCATTGTGCAAGTGAGCGGAAGGTTAACACATCACAATCACAAGGCGCCTGTCGAGCTGTCTTTTATACCCAGTGGATTAGTACTGCTAAAAATAGCTGTCATTGGTGAATTTGGGAAATGTGGATGTATCTTTTACCCAAATTCTATACATTTTGAAATTTTTTAAAATTCGAAAAATCGAAAATTCTTGAAAGTATGAAAAGTCCAGAAAGTTTGAAATCTGAAAAGTTTGAAAAGTTCTGGTTCATTAAACCTATTAAAGTTCGATTTGAACTCAGGTTTGTGTTCTAGTCCATCTCTACTTTTTTTTATTTTAACTTAAATTATCCTACTTTAGCCTCTCTGCAATAATATTGTATGCATAGGATTGCCACTAAGATGTCCCCATAAGCAGTTTGGTGTACAACTGAAGGGGTCGTTTAGAAAACACTGTTTTGGAAAAACTAGTTTTGCAAGAAGTATTAGAAATATCCAGTATTTTTACCAGTGTATTTTTTCATTAAAGGGGAACTAAAGTCTCCAGACAACATTATTATTATTGAAGATTTATATAGCTCCAACATCTTCTATGGCATTTTACATTTAATACTGTATACACAAGGAAAACATAAATGTTACATGCAATGGTAGTGCAAGTAATACAGAGGGCAAATAATTCAAGTGCTGGCCAAGCAACATTCACTGTGGTAAGTTGCAGCATTACTGTGGTACGATAGGAAGTTGGGCCCTGCCCAAAAGAGCTTACAGTCTAGAGGACAACTAAGTTGTCAGTGGATTATAACTAGCGGTTCTGCGCTGGGTCAGTAAAAGGGGTAGAAGTGTCCAAGTCCAGATTGTAAGCTTGCCTGAAGAGATGAGTTTTGAGGCTGACGATGTCACGCAGTAGTCTATGAGCAGCCAGGGAACTAATGCAGGGGGTGAGGTTCCAGATGCTGCTGCTGTTAGTGACACAGCCTCCAGTATTGAGGAGGTGGAAGTGGATGATGAGGTCACCGATCGTCCATGGCTGCCCTCTGTGAGAGAGGAGGAGGATAGTCTCTCTGAGGGATGTCCCTCAGATCATGAGCACGATCCTGAACCCAGAGGCAAGACTGGGGGCAGGGGCAGAGGTAGTGCACCTAGTGGTGCATGGGGAGGTACGGCACCAATGAGATCTGGTGCCGGTGCCCCACAAAAGCAGGTGACCTCTGCTCCGAGTCATGCCGGTGGCTCAGCGGTGTGGGAGTTCTTCTCACTGGCTCCAGGTGATAGCACGGTTGCAGTGTGCAAGTTGTGCCTGCAACGTGTTAGCCGTGGGAAGACCACATCACATTTGGGCACTTCCTCTATGTGGAGATATATGATACTGCACCACTTTGCCCGGTGGGAGCAGCGGACAGGGAACGTGCAGGCACCCACTCCCTACCTCGTGCCCAGGTAGCCACCATTCCTCCTCCCCCTCGGGCCCCATCAGCTGCTTCCTCGGTGGAAGTTAGGGAGGAGAGGCAGCCTTTGGCCCCAGCATGCGGTGTTAAAAGGCCTCTTGACACTGCTGCTGGAGCGTCAGCTAAAAGGCAGGTCTCTCTTCCCCAGTTGTTGGAGCGGAGGCAGAAACTGTCCCCCAGTCACCCCCAAGCCCAGCGTCTCACCGCCGGCTTAGCTAAACTCCTGGCGATGCAGCTGCTACCTTTCAGCCTGGTAGACAGTGCAGCGTTCAGGGAGTTTGTGGCCATTGGCACACCACAGTGGCAGGTCCCTGGCTGTAGGTACTTTGTCCAGAAGGCAGTACCAGCCCTGCACGACCATCTGCAGGGCAATATATCTGCTTCGCTGGACCACAGTGTGGGCAAGTGTGTCCACATTACTATGGAAGCGTGGTCCAGCAAGCAAAGCCAGGGGCGGTATGTGTCATTTACCGCCCAATGGGTCACTCTGATAGCCGGCAGACATGCGGCACGGAGCGTAAGGGGGGAGATGGTGGTACCACCACACATTGGTGATACGCCAGTCTCCACCCCCCCTCCTCATCTGGTGAGCCCTCTTCCCGGACAGCTCCGTGCCCCCCCAGAGCCTTTGCTTCATGCCAGGCGAGACAGTGCCATGCAGTGTTGCAGCTTGTGTGCCTCGGTGATAGGGCAGAGTTGCTGGCAGCACTGCAAGGGCAGGTTGAGAGGTGGCTGATCCCACACCACCTCTCAATAGGCAAGGTCGTGTGTGACAATGCCACCAACATCCTGTCTGCCCTTCGCATGGGCAGAGTCACACATGTTCCTTGCCTGGCACATGTACGCAGCCTGGTCGTCCAGCGGTTCCTCACCAAGTACCCTGGTCTCCAGGAGGTACTGAGGATGGCTAGGAGGGTGTCCAGTCACTTCAGGCGGTCATACATGGCCACAGCTCGTCTGGCTGAGTTTCAGCAGCAGAATGGTCTGCCGCAAAACCGCCTGATTTGGGACACCCCCACCCGCTGGAACTCTAGCCTTATGATGCTGTTGAGGCTGCTCCAGCAGAGGCAAGCCATCATAGACTACTTGTACAAGTACGATGCAAGATCAGGCTCTGTGGACCTGTGTTTGCGTTTGCCCAGGCAGTGGTTGCTGATTAGCAATGCCTGCCGTGGGCTCGCGCCATTTGAGGAGGCCACCAGGATGGTAAGCCACAATGATGCCACCATCGTGGATACCATCCCATGGGTGTTCCTCCTTGAGCACACTCTGCACGGCATACTTGACCGGGCACCCGCTGCCGAGCAGCAGCTACTGGAACAGGAGGACGCCGACATCGTGGTGCTTTCCGAGCCCAAACATCACGGTGCAGAGAAGCCGTCCGATGATGAGGAGGGGGATTTAGGTGACCTGGACCAAGGGGAAATGGGGCATTCCTCTAGGGGGAAATCTCAACCCTTCCAAGTGTCATTCGTGGTTGGGGAGAGGTTGAGCCTGACACAATTGTCCTCAGTGACAGGCAGTTTGCGGCGCATGGGTTCGTTCATGCTGCAATGCCTGCGCAAGGACCCCAGGATTAAGGCTATCAAAGAGAAGGAGTAGTACTGGGTGGCCACCCTTATAGATCCCCACTATAAGGGTAAAGTGTCGGAGTTTATCCCCACATCTCAGAGGGAAGGTAGAATGCAGCACTATGAGGCAACACTGCTACGTTGCCTCTGTTCTGCCTTCCCAGGTGCTGGCAGGCCTACAGCACCTGATGTTGGGGATCAACAGGGCTCACGTCCCCCTGTGCCTGACAGGAGGAGCAACAGTAATGGAGGCAGCCTCGTGGCCAACTTCAGGCTGTTCTTCCAGCCACAGTTGCCAGGCAACTCCACCAGGCAACACCTCAGTCGCCAGGTCACCGACTACATCAGATCCAGGGCCGGTGTAGCCACATCAGAGACTGAGGATCCACTGGACTACTGGGTGGCGAGGCTTGATATCTGGCCCGAGTTGGCACAGTATGCCATCGAGGTCCTTTCATGCCCGTCATCCAGTGTTCTTTTGGAGAGGACCTTCAGTGCGGCAGGGGGTGTTGTAACGGAGAGGAGGACCCGTCTCTCCATTGAGAATGTGGACCGCCTTACATTCATCAAGATGAATGAGGCGTGGATCACATCTCAGTACAGCACCCCTATTGCTGATGCTTGTGACTGAAGGCCTCCTGCCCCTGGCCACCCGTACTGCTCCTTCTGCCTCATATTCCACCTAGAGGCTTAGCTGATGCCAGCTTAGCTGGCAAATGGCTCATTTTTCTTATTGGCAGGGCCATATATGGTCCTACCTTGCTCTACTGCATTCAAGTTGTGAAATAACAAATGCTCTGCCGCAACAGCTACTCTGTGGCTAATGTTTTCAGCTCTGGGTCAATCCTGCCTGGCCCGAGAGCAGTACTCCATATTTGTTCTTCCTTCTCTCTCCATGAGGCACCTTTGTGGTGTCACCTACTCTGACCATCTTATACAGCCGCAACAGCTTCTCTGTGGCTAATGTTTTCAGCTCTGGGTCAATCCTGCCTGGCCCGAGAGCAGTACTCCATATTTGTTCTTCCTTCTCTCTCCACGAGGCACCTTTGTGGTGTCACCTACTCTGACCATCTCATACAGCCACAACAGCTACTCTGTGACTAATGTTTTCAGCTCTGGGTCAATCCTGCCTGGCCTGAGAGCAGTACTCCATATTTGTTCTTCCTTCTCTCTCCACGAGGCACCTTTGTGGTGTCACCTACTCTGACCATCTCATACAGCCGCAACAGCTACTCTGTGGCTAATGTTTTCAGCTCTGGGTCAATCCTGCCTGGCCCGAGAGCAGTACTCCATATTACAAAGTGTGGGCCTGCTGTAAATCAATGGTGCTGTTCCTACGAAGCATTACCCATTCACCCGCTTTCCCTTGCACGAAGCATACTCTGAGGGAGAGAATCCAATGGGGTGAGGGGTATGTCCAGTGGGGCCAAGCCTGCCTGGCCCCACAACAATGGTGACAAACCGCAGTGGACATTATGTAACCCAGTACCCCATCGCCTTCTTTCCCATGTTGTGTGCAAACTACTATATAGGGGAATGTGGCCAATGTGGTGTGTGTAATGGCATTAATGGTAAGGTATATACAATTATAAGTACCAGACATATAGCTAACTAAATAGATATGTGTATTGTAATTTTTCAAATAAAAATTGATTATGAATCTATCTGAATAATTTGATATATCGAAAAAAAAATATTTTTTTTCCAATAACAATTTTTATAGATAATTTATATATATATTTTATATATAAAGTTTTTTAATTTTCTTTTTTTTTTTTTTAAAACTATATACATAAAAAAAAAAATCACTTTGGTTCCAGCCTGGATACCCTCCTCTCCAGTCTGGTCAGGCGCCTCCCCATGTGGCGCATCTCCCGCCGCATGCTCTGGAAATCTGTGGAGGAAGATATTGAGAGAATTGTGTTGAAGATGTTCGAGCACATTTCCTAAAGCATCATGCGGGTGATGCAATTTTGCACCTGACAGCTAGTTACACATACATGGTACTGCAATGCAATAATGTTGCGGTATGTCATAAAAAGGAAAGCTCAGTATAAAATATAATTATTTCTAAAATTCTTAATTTATATTATGCATACCTAGTTATGGTAACTGATTTCTACTGATTGGCTGTTGGATGGGTTACACATGCTCAGATCTCTACTGAGCAACTCAATCAACCCAGGGACTGGGTCAAGGGCTAGACCATAACGATCTCTATTAGGGGTCCTGCAAACAGGAAGTCAGTATTTCTTTATACACAGACACAATGCTGAATTGCCAGGTTAAGGTCATTAGGATGGAAAAATACTGCTCTTTTTTTCTTAAAAGTATATATATTATCACTGAACTTCCACTTAAAGCTATATTATTGCATCATGGGGGATCACTGATAAACAGCAGGAGGTAATGATGGCATAAAACATTACGTTTATTGCTAAATTCTATCAGAACATTCTTGGTTTTGTGTCACTAGGACTGTGCTACATACAAAAAATTTTTTAAAAGCATTGTCAAACCCACAGTACCCAATGTTGCATCATGTAGCGTGGATTTTACACTGGGAAAATACAGATATTAATAGACTTGTATATAACATTTCATTAACGTTGCATATGATTTACTTACAGTTTTCAATGATCTCCAGAGGGACTGGAGAGGCTGGAGGTGCTGGAGGGGCTGGAGAGGGTGGAGGGCCTGGAGGGGCTGGAGAGAGTGGAGGGGCTGGAGAGGATGGAGGGCCTGGAGAGGGTGGAGGGCCTGGAGAGGGTGGAGGGCCTGGAGAGGGTAGAAGGCCTGGAGAGGCTGGTCCTGCTTCTAGAAAAAAAAATGTTTTATTTCAACAATCACTGTCCAATCCATTAGTAATATTACATGTATGAGAACATTTCCTAAAAGGCTATGTAGTGAACATTTCTTGGATAATTTTTCAACAACAAAAATGCAATGAAAAACTGGTTTAATGAAAGATTTAAAAAAACATTAACCTCACTAGGATGCACTTACGTTGTTGGCTGCAGGAAGGACCCTCATCCTCCCATGCTGGCGTCTCATGCAGGGGTAGGGGGGTGGGGGTGGAAAAGTCATCATCTGAAGGTTAAAATAAAAAAATATAATGATATATCTGAAGGTATTTCTTCAGACCAAAAAAATGAAAGGGAAGGTTGGGAGGGTTGGGTGTAGGAGGATATCAGTAGTTGTGTTGTGTTTACCTGTATCTGTTTAGGTTTAGTGGATATCATTTACCATTTATAAAAATAACCTTTTCAGATGATTAATCAACATTTCATTTTCACTTTAGTTGCCCCAGTAGGTGTGAATAGCTGTGTGGGGTTCATGGATATGTTTGTTGGACAATGTTGGAAAGGTACTTAAGATAATTGCACACTTGTACTGCACATTTGGACCGAATTTGTGACTGAATCTCAAAAACTGAGCGACAAGATACAGCCCAAACAATGGGGAGTCGGGGACAATAAATGGGAATGAGAAATGAGAAGAACTGTGATCTGTCTCTCAAGCCAAATTAATAGATTTGTTGCATTTTTTTTTTTACAAAGATTTTTATCAGTAAAATAATAAAATTCAATTAATTATGACTGATAATTTCACTAATTATTTGCTGACAATCAAGGTCAATAAAAAGATAAAAAATTGCATAGGATGCACTTGAGTGTCTGGCTGATGCCAGATGCCTCCAGGGGCGATGGACTGCCTGGAGGGGTAGTTGGTGGTAGTGCTAAAAAAAAAGGAAATTTATTTTAACTCTCACTGTCATTAAATGTTCGATTACATTTACTAAAACATTTCTCGGAGAAGTTGTCAAAAAATATGCAAACATTTGGATAAAGGGCTTGGCCACAACAACGTGTTAAAAAGCACACAATTTTTGCACAATTGATCCTCAATTTATGCACAATTGCACAATCGTACTGCACTCACACGGCAATACACATGAGCGCACCGGAAACACGCGCTTGTATGCTTGTTTCTGGAGTGTGCGCTGTAATGTGGCCTTGGTCAAATGAAAAATTTAGAATTTTTTTTTTTTCAATAGGCTGCACTTACATTCTTCCTCTGGCGGGGACAGTGGTGGTGGTGGGGTGTCAGAGGATGATTCCGCTGCAAATTAAAATAAAAAAATACATAATGAATGATATATCTAAAGGGTATATTTAATTATATACTTTGAATTCTGCTTGAAAATACAGATTAAATATGGCAATATGTTATAGTTGCTTTAAAAGTCAATCATATTTCTATGGCAATGATTTCATACCTTATTCTGGCTAAGTACTTATATTTTTATTGTGTGTATTGTAGCCATGGAAAGGGAAAAGTTGGTTGGGTATAGGGGAGCATCAGTAGCTGTGTGTACTTGTATCTGTAGAGATTTTGTGGGTAACACAACATTTTTAATTTTGGAATGTAAAAATTAATATTTGAAGATGACATTTTTGAAAGACAAAATAAATTTTTAATAATTGATCAAAAGTACATTTTTGACTTTACTTTCCCTTTAAATAGGGCTGCCATGTAACTAAAAGGGTGGGTCAGTAAAGTCTGTTTAACTGTGTGGGTATCAGTGTGCATTTATAAGGTAAAAAGAAGTAAATTTTTAATGATCGATTTCATTTTTAACTTTACTTAGCCTTTAAATAAGGCTGCCATGAAAATGGAAGGGTGGGCCACCAAGTGTGTTTACCTGTGTCTATGTGTGGGTATCATTTTGAATTTATAGGTGTTATGTTAAATAAAGTCACTTTTCAGTGATTTATTTTTTTACTTTACTTACCCTTTAAATAGGGCTGATATTGAATAATAATATAATAATAATAATAATAATAATAATAATCTAATAATAACCAGTGAATGAGAAATACAAAGAACTTGGATCTCTCTCTCTCAAGCCAAATTTATGGATTATTGATGTTTTTAAAAAAAAAAAAATATATATATATATATATATATATGTTTTTGTCAGAAGTGAATTAAAATATTTTACTACTTAAGTTATTACTACTTATAAAAATATAATAAAAAGTATAATTGCCTTCCATAAGTTGACGCACCGCATCAACATAATGAGGCTTTTGCCTCTTAAGATCAGACCACTGTCTCTGGAGGGTAGAGACAGTGGTCTGGATTTGAAAACGGTGCGCCAGCCGGCGCTACAGGCCCTCCATTATTGCGCGCTTCCTGCGCCGCACATGCCGAGTGCCTAAAGGCATGTTATCATACTCCCTAGCCAGGGGGTACTGGGTAGCATACAGCTGCCTGGCAAAGCTGGACATTTTGCTGTAACACAGGCAGGATGTAGTAAAAAGCAATGGATCATCAAAGTTCCGGTTCGGGTCCGTATTTCCGAAGAATCCTCGTTTTTACGGAAATCTTCGTATTTACGGAAATCCTCGTATTTACGGAAATCCTCGTATTTACGAACAATTCTCGTATTTTCGAAGAATACCGTTTTTTGAAATTCACGCTAGCGGACTGTAATTTTTAGGTATAGTAGGCATTGATCCAAGGTCATTACCCAGGTGCCTGAGTGATTACGTGTATGTTACCAAGGCTATTTAGACCACTTTTAATGCGGATTTTGCCGAACTTTCATTTTAATACATTTTAACGGGTCCGCTCGCGGATTTTCGAATTTTCGGATTTTTCCTCGAGCGGACCGGATTTTGCGAAGTTCGGACATCTCTAGTTGATAATAGTGTTAGGTAGTGGGGTAGTTGGAGAGGGTGGGTTCTGTTTGGATTTGTCCATGTTGAGTTTGAGAAAGCGGGAAAAGGCATTTAGGCAGTCAGGGACCAGGGATGAGTAATGTATTAATGTATTAATGTAATACATAATTAATGTAATATATAATATAATATATAATGTAATACATAATGTATTAAAAGTCTGGGGATTGGAACAAGGGACCTCGTGGGCTTTATGCTTCTAAAACAAATTTTTTAGACTGGTAAGCCACCACAGCATAGGAAAAGAACACTTATGCATTTAGAAGCTTTATCTTTTGCTAGGAACAAAACAGGAAACTCATCTGAATATTTTGTATTGCCCCAGGAAGGCTGTATGTTAAATAAACTGCAAGGCAAAAAGCAGCTTTCAAAGCTTTTCAAATTGGGTACTTCCATATTAATGTGGAGACATCTGTATAGAAAATGCTCTGTACATAGAGACAGTGAATACTGGGGTTTTATAAGGCATGGACAATAAGTGCACATACTCACAAGGCTTTTGAAGACTGCATAGGCTGTGAGTTTTTTGGCAACAACATGGAAGCCTTTTTAGTAACAGAATAAATTTCTCACATGTACGTAAATGCAACTTACTAGGGAAGAATTATGCAATGTATATTGTGTTCTGGGGAGAAAAGCTTTCACATCAGGATTTTTAAAAATTAACCTCAGTTCTCCTTTAAGCACAGTCCTTCCTTAATTGACTTTCTAGTAACATGTTCTCTAAAATGGCAGTCAATCAAGTTTTCGTCCATTAAAAAAAAAGATTACGGTCTTTATAATTTTGTAAAAACCACCATAATAAGTACCCAGTAAATTTCAGCAATGAATATTTCTCATGGACATTACCAGGCAAACCATTTTGTTAATTGTACCAGGGATATTAGAGTAAGAGAAATGTTGTTTGAAATAAAGATATTATTTTTAGCTATCAGCTAAAGTCTAGATAAAGATAAAGGACTAGATAAATTACCTTATGTAAAAGGCTAATACAACCCTCTTAAACAAAAAGCATCTCCTCCCCTTTATATTACAATTCTACAATTACTAATATTGTAGAATACTGCCTTTTAAGTGAAACTGTGGTCTCCATACAAGTTTACTCTATTGTAAAGAGCTTGTTCATAACTTTTGAACAAGCCTAGCATGATGTCTTTAATTGTTGTTAATGGAAAGTTATAGGCTTGTAAATTCTCCCATCTTACTCTGCACTTTCTCTGTGTCTCTGTAAAAGGCATGTGTTATAAATTGTGAATTAATCCCTGCCAACAAAAAATAGATATTTTCTGACGTGATAGGCTTGCAGTCAGTGTATGCGCTTTCCTCTGCCAATGGGCACCTTAAGAAGAGAACATTTTTTCATTTCAGGCTTATGTCTAGCTTTATAAACAATAAAGATGTTTGGGGTGGGACAGCTGATGATGTTCCAGCAGTATGATATAAGTGGGCATGCTCAAGCCAGGGGTGTGCTGGTGATGTCATAGCTCACAGTGAAACCTGGAAGAACCACATTTTCTACTGCTGTAAGTTTGGATAGACTGCAGCTAGAAATTTGGAATAATTAAAGATAGGGGTGTGCTCTTTTTAATAAAGGGTACTTGTATGGAGACCACAGTTTCCCTTTAAATGTAAGTAGAATATAAAGTAAGAAGCCATAGCTGTGCTGGGTACACACAGTACCAATAATATGCTAATCCTGTAGGACCTGATAGAATCAGCCTGTTATCAGCTGTGAGTGGCAGAACAACAAATTCTAAATAAACAAAGTATAGGGAGACCATGAGAAATATGTGAGGTCAGGTTTATAACCAATGACAGACAACTTCCAATAAAGTGCGTATGCCAACAGTACTGCATAGTAAATAGCATAAGAACAAAATATTGTATTGCCCTAAACATTAAATGTCAGGAACCATTGGAAATCTTAAGCAACTTCAAGGAACAATGATAGCCTATACTGTTTTTAATAGGTTATATTTGTCTGGCTATAAATCATCATAAAAAAGAACCATTTAGAGTATAAAAAAACTGCATATGAGGTCTTGACTTTCTTTCATTCCAACACATACTGTAGTTGTGCGTTGATGTAGGAGGCCTTTTCCTACTTAAAAATACTGAAATAAAACAAAAAGAGAGGGAGCCCAGTGCAATGCAAAAAAAAAAAAAGTCAGGGAATTGTCTCAGAAACTTGTTGAAGCCTTAAATACTATAGGTGCCATTTTTAATCCTTTGCATGACTTAAACACCAGCTAAGCAAAGCTGGCATTAAAGACTCACACAGAAAAGGCTGCAACTGTACGATTGAATTGCTAGTGTTGTTTGGGTAACCCGCACAGCCACTGCTATTATGGTCACACTAACCTGTGAATAAGTCCCATCCCATACACAGCCCCATAGAAAGTCCAATACACAGCCCAATAAAAAGTTCCATACACAGCCCCATAGATAGTTCCACAGAAAGTTCCATAGAAAGTCCAATACACGGCCCCATAGAAATTCCCATACACAGCCCCATAGAAAGTTCCATACACAGCTCCCATAGAAAGTCCCATACACAGCCCCACAGAAAGTCCAATACACAGCCCCATAGAGAGTCCCATACACAGCCCCATAGAAAATCCCATACATGCCCCATAGAAAGTCCCATACACAGCCCCATACAATGTCCCATAGAAAGTCCAATAAACAGCCCCATAGAAAGTCCCATACATAGATGTGCCCTGCATACCTTTCTGTGCAGCCTGAACACTTAAAGGATAGCTGTACTGCCTCAATGCATTTTTTTTCCATAATTGCTTTAGAATAAGTAAAGGTATGCAGCCCACCCCATACATTTTTTTCCTGATTTCGAGCCTCTCTAGGCCTCCAATTAGCCACACTGTGAAGGGGGTGTAACAATTCTGTCTGCATCTAACTGTCACTCAAAGCTAGCATGGTAGAAAACATTCCTCCACCCACCATCAGCTTGTTTATGTAGGCTGTATCCTAGCAACAGGACATTTCAAGTTTGTTTGACTGGCAGAGGAGGAGGAGAGAGGTTGTAACAGACATTCCCACTAGCCAATGACAAGTGTTATGTTATTCAGGGCCCTGGGCCGTTTAGGAGGCGGGCTTTTAGCACTCATCTTTGCTGTGTGATATCTAAGGGAGGGCAGCACAGCTGTAAATGTGAGTAAGTGATTTCAGCTGCTGGAAGTGTGGACATGTAATGGGGGTGATGTTGTTTTTTTTTGATATTGTTGTCCTTTAACCCTTTCACTGCCACAGATCGTATATTCACGATCTGTGCAGTGAATGCACAAACTGCCACAGATCGTGAATATACGATCTGTGGCTTCCCCCCTCCAAAATTTTTTCCCCCTGCTAGGGCCGATCGGGGGGCAGCATTCAACTGCCCCCCTAGCCCCCTCGATCCCCCCTCGGTTTCGTCCAAATCCGAGGGGGGGATCAGGAGATATCCTGCATTGAAGTTTTCCCTACCTTGAAGCTGCCGGTCCGGAGGAGGAAGCTGAATGGGAGACCCCAGTGACATCACAGAACTTCCTCCTTCACCGGGGTCTTCCCATATGGAGGTACACTGCTGCCCCCGGTGGTCCAGTGGAGGTACTGCAGCATGATCTATGGAGATCATGCTGCAGTCCCTAAGTATAGTACAAGCTGTCAAGCTAACAGCTTTACTATACATTTTGTGAATGGAACTCAAAGTTCCATTCACAAATAGGATTTTTTCTAAGTCTTTGCTACTTAGCGAAGACTTAGAAAAAAAATGGGGACAGAGATCAAAATTTGGTGATCACTTCTGATCACCAATTTATTGATCTTTGCCAATGAATGAAAAATCCCTTCCTGGAAAATGATTTCCGGGAAGTGATTTTTCCGATCGGATTTCGAATTGGAAAACGGGCATTTATGCCCGTATTCCAAGTTCGGTATCATTCCCTAAGATGGTTTGATGATCATCTTTGGGAATGATCCCCAAAAAATAGGGGAAATGCACACAAAATAAAATCTTAAAGTGATACACACACCTTTTTTTTTTTAACCTAAAAACTATAAATTAGCAAAAAAAATTGTCTTCTCCAAGCTTCCCAATGTCCCCGGTGATATCGCTAAAGTAAACGCGGATCATTATTTGTTCGATTTCAAGGGAAACTAAGCCTATTTTAGTAGGGAATTTTGCAGAGGTACCAAAAAAAGACCAGATTTAACTTTTAGGATCAGTAAAAGTGTGCAAAAACTTGTGGGACTCTCCGTACTAACTGCTTTTCACTAAAATACCACTAAAAGGGGGAGTGGGGATAGGGGTGGGGGGTGGGTTGTGGCGTTTTTTTATTTTTTCTTGTAATTGCAATTGCGCATGGATCCCATTTGAGCTAGTTGGTGGCCCCGTCTCTGTTTGCACCCACCCATATGGCATACCGTTTGATTCAGGACATGTGGGAGATTGCCGTTTAGTGGGTTTTTTTACTTGCCAAGTGGGTTTAGGTAGGATTTCAACCATTGAGTCCTCTTATTTTATTTTTTCACAAAATCTCCTAAAAGCACGGACTTCTTTGGATCAGTGGGTCTGGAATTCTTCATGAATGTATGAAAGCATGGCATGGTAACGTAGATGAAGGTGTGTAGATTCCAAAAATATATAGTTTGGGGGGGAATTTCCATGTTTTGGGACTGTTTCCATAGAAAAAGTGTAGGCTGTTCAAATTACAGAGCACTTTGATTCTTTCTTGTAATTGCATTTGTGCATGCGTCCCATTTGAGCTAGTTGGTGGCCACGTCTCTGTGTGCATCCACACATAGGGCATACCGTTTGATTCAGAACATGTGGGAGATTGATATTTAGTTGGGAGTTTTATTTGTGGGGGGCATTTCCAAGTTTTGGGGCTGTTTGAAATTACAGAGCACTTTGATTTTTTTCTTGAAATTACACTTGTGCATGCGTCCGATTTGAGCTAGTTGGTGGCCACGTCTCTGTGTACATCCACGCATATGGCATACTGTTTGATTCAGAACATGTGGGAGAGTGATATTTAGTGGGGGGGGGTATTTGTGGGGGCATTTCCAAGTTTTGGGGCTGTTTGAAATTACAGAGAACTTTGATTTTTTTCTTGTAATTACACTTGTGCATGTGTCCCATTTGAGCTAGTTGGTGGCCACGTCTCTGTGTGCACCCACACATATGGCATAACGTTTGATTCAGAACATGTGGGAGATTGATATTTAGTGGGTGGGTTTATTTGTGGGGGGCATTTCCAAGTTTTGGGGCTGTTTGAAATTACAGACAACTTTGACTTTTTTTTGTAATTACACTTGTGCATGTGTCCCATTTGAGCTAGTTGGTAGCCACGTCTCTGTGTGCACCCACACATATGGCATACCGTTTGATGCAGGATATGTGGGAGATTGACATTTAGTGGGTTTTTTTGCTTGTCAAGTTGGTTTAGGTAGGATTTCAATCCTTGAATCATCTTATTTTATTTTTTTACAAAATCTCCTAAAAACACAGAGTTCTTTGGATCACTGGGTCTGGAATTCTTCGTGTATGTATGAAAGCATGGCATCGTAACGTAGCTGAAGGTGTGTAGATTCCAAAAATATATAGTTTGTGGGGGGAATTTCCATGTTTCTGGACTGTTTCCTTAGAAAAAGTGTAGGCTGTTCAAATTACAGAGCACTTTGATTTTTTCTTGTAATTGCATTTGTGCATGCGTCCCATTTGAGCTAGTTGGTGGCCACGTCTCTGTGTGCATCCACACATAGGGCATACCGTTTGATTCAGAACATGTGGGAGATTGATATTTAGTTGGGAGTTTTATTTGTGGGGGGCATTTCCAAGTTTTGGGGCTGTTTGAAATTACAGAGCACTTTGATTTTTTTCTTGTAATTACACTTGTGCATGTGTCCCATTTGAGCTAGTTGGTGGCCATGTCCCTGTGTACATCCACGCATATGGCATACCGTTTGATTCAGGGCATTTGGAAGATTGATAATTGACAAGTTTTTTTTACATGACATGGAAATTTGCCATGATTTTTAACTTTGAATTGTATTTTTATAAATTTTTCCTGAAAATCTGGTAAAAAAGCGAAATTTTACATGAAACTCCGCCCACACCATTGGTGGTATGCATAAAGGAATCACACCATTGTGTAGCTGAAGGTGTGAAGATTCCAAGAATATATAGTTTGGGGGGGTATTTCTAATATAGAGGGGTGTTTAGTCTGACAAATCTGAAAAGTTGCTGTAATTGGGCCATTGTTCATTGGCTCACTTTGTGGCTAGGTGATTCCACGTTTGCGCGTGTAACCATACATAGGGCATACCGTTTGATTCAGGACATTTGGGAGATTGATATTTGGTAACTTTTTTTTACATTACTTGGGATTTTGGCATGATTTCTACCTTTGAGAGTGTTTTTTTCAATTTTGTTTAGAAAATCTGCTAAAACTGTGAACTTCTACGAAGAACTGCGCCCACACCATTGATGGTACAAATGAACAAACTACAGAATTTCGTAGAGAAAGGTGTGAGGATTCGAGAAATATATGGTTTGTGGGGGTTGTTTTGTGGGGAAAAATTGCAGACTGTTCACATTCAGATTTGACTGAATATTTTTGCTGTTTCTGAGCCATTGTGCATTGTTTCACTTTGTGTCTTTTGGCTTCCACGTCCACGTGTGTAACCACACATATGGCATACCGTTTGATTCAGGACATTTGGGAGATTGATATTTAGTAGCTTTTTTTTACATTCCATGGGGTTTTGGCATGATTTCTACCTTTTGAAGTTGTTTTTGTTCATTTTTTCAGACAAATGCGAATTTCTACGAAGAACTGCGCCCACACCATTGATGGTATGAATGAACAAACTACAGCGTTACGTAGCTGAAGGTATGTAAATTCTGAGAATATATAGTTTTGTGGGGGTATTTCCAAGTTAGAGGGGTGTTCAGTTTGAAAAATCTGGGAAAATGCTGTTATTGGCTCACTGCGCATTGTTTTACATTTTGACTAGTCGCTTCCACGTCCGTGTGTGTAACCACACATATGGCATACCGTTTGATCAGGACATTTAGGAGATTGATATTTGGTAGTTTTTTTTACATTACATGGGGTTTTGGTGTGATTTTGTAACTTTGAAGTTTTTTCTCTATTTTTCCAGAAAATTGTGTAGAAATGTGAAATTCTATTCTACGAAGAACTGCACCACACCATTGATGTATGAATGAACGAACTACAGTGCTACAAGCTGAAGGTGTGTAGATTTCAGGAATATAAAGTTTGTGGGGGATATTTCTGGTTACGGGGTTGTTTTGTGGAAAAAACTGCAGACTGTCCGAATTCGGAGTTGGCTAAATATTTTCGCCGTTTCTGAGCTATCGTGCATTGTCTCACTTTGTGGCTTTTCGCTTCCACGTCCGCGTTTGTAACCACACATATGCATACCGTTTGATTCAGGACATTTGGGAGTTGATATTTATTAACTTTTTTTTAGATTTCATGAGGTTTTGGCATGATTTTTACCTTTTGAATTGTTTTTTGTTAATTTTTTTCAGAAAAGTGCGAACTTCTACGAAGAACTGCGCCCACACCATTGATGGTATGAATGAAACGAACTACAGCGTTACATAGCTGAAGGGTGTAGATTTCGAATATATAGTTTTGTGGGGTTATTTCTAAGTTACAGGGGTGTTTGTGTGGAAAAACTGCAGACTGTCCAAATTCGGAGTTGGCTAAAATATTTGGCCGTTTCTGACCATTGGTGCATTGTCCTTTGTGGCTTTTCGCTTCCACGTCCGCGTTTGTAACCACACATATGGCATACCGTTTGATTCAGGACATTTGGGAGTTGATATTTAGTAACTTTTTTTAGATTTCATGATTTTTTGGCATGATTTTTACCTTTTGAAGTTGTTTTTTGTTAATTTTTTCAGAAAAGTGCGAACTTCTACGAAGAACTGGCCCACACACATTGATGGTATGAATGAACGAACTACAGTGTTACTAGCTGAAGGTGTGTAGATTTCAGGAATATATAGTTTGTGGGGGTTATTTCTGAGTTACGGGGGTGTTTTGTGGAAAAACTGCAGACTGTCCAATTCAGAGTTGGCTAAATATTTTCGCTGTTTCTGAGCCATCGTGCATTGTCTCACTTTGTGGCTTTTCGCTTCCACGTCCGCGTGTGTAACCACACATATGGCATACCGTTTGATTCAGGACATTTGGGAGATTGATATTTAGTAACTTTTTTTTACATTCCATGAGGTTTTGGCATGATTTCTAACCTTTTGAAGTTGTTTTTTGTTCATTTTTTCAGACAAATGCGAACTTCTACAAAGAACTGCTGTGTAGATTTCAGGAATATATAGTTTGTGGGGGGTATTTTTGAGTTGGGGGGGTGTTTTGTGGAAAAACTGCAGACTGTTCAAATACAAAACTGGCTAATTTTTTTTTTTGCTGCTACTGACTTTGGCACTGGTCACGCTCTAGGTTAGTTGGTAGCCATGTCTCTGGGTACACCCTTAATGTGGCATACCGTTTTATTGGGAGGGGTTAGGCTTTCATATTTGAGATGCGTTTGAACTTTCCTCCACAGTTTTTAGCTGAAATTCGCATTTGATTTTGTCTCCGATTTTACAGTTGAGGAAAAAAAGGAAAATGTGAGAAAGTAACTTACAATTTGACGAAGAGCTGCGTCCGGGTATCTGCATTTTGATCGAAACTAACCTCACTCGTAAAATCCTGCGGTGTGTAGTTTCTAAAAATATCTCACTTGTGGGGATATTTTAGATAATTTGGTAGATATTCTATGTTAACTGTCAGTAGTGGTTAGACATTTTAATGGTGTAATATTCTAGGAGGTGCAGTTTTAGTTTGGGGGGGCTCCTGTACAGGAAAAGTGGGGTACCTACATATATCTGGTATCGTTGTATTCGGGAGTATCTGAGCTTTTAGAAACATTAAGATTTTTGGCGTAACCTTAAGATAACTATAAGTAAAAATGGGAAAAATCCAGAAAATTTGCAATTTTTCATTTTTTTTACATATTTTACCCATAATTCCAGTAAAATTTCCAGAAAAGTTGCAAAATTTTGTTACCATGTTTAAAGTACACTTTGTGCTGAAAAAACAATGTATAATATTCCTGATTTACTGCAAGGTTTCCTACTGTAAAATTAGTCTAAAGCGATTAGGACAAATCCTGAAAATTCTTCTGGCAGTTAACGCAAAAAAAAAATGAAACTCCTGGCAGTGAAAGGGTTAAGATCGTTTTTCCTATTCCTTGCAGCGGGGCTGATCTGGGTGAGCAGGACAACAATTGCCCAACCCACTGAAATCAGAGGATTCTGTGTTACAGGGTACAGCTTTTGTTTTCCCAGGGCTATGTGTTTATCCAACAGCCTCCAGATCAGCACAGATCCAAGTATAAACCAAGGGGAGGCATTCAGGATATTTTTTAAATCAAGTATATATGGTAAACTCGCAGCATCGTCCCTGGTCAAACAATTATTTTACGTGAAAATGAACACAAGGTGCTGGACTTCTGCCTTATTGTCCCTGAACTTTATAATTTTACCACATTATTTATCTAATCCTTAAAAAAATATGTATGACTAAGGGGCATATTTTATAAGGTCTGTTAAAATCTGCCGTTCTCTATCGCCGCAAAGCAATCCTTATTGCCGCCGTATTAAAAGCTACTCGTTTTTCATGCCAATACTGTTGTTTCTCTTTTCACTTCAATAATGTACATAGGACATCTAGTGAGAAAAATGCATTGGCCCAATGCAAAGTTAAATTCATGTTCTTGTGCTGCCTTTATCCTATCTCTGTCAGGGACTTTGTTTTTTCCATGGTGTCAGATCTCTGTGCAGCACTCCCCCCTTCCCCATCCCTTCTGTTACCTACTCCATGTCTAAACACCGGCTTGCCGACAACTTATCATGCGCAGTAGGAGTTAAAAGTTCAACATCCTGAAAACCACACCCTACAAACAGTGGCTCTTTGTGACCCATCATCAATCATGAAGTCTATCAGGGGGGGGGGGGGGTCAAGTGCAGCCTTATATCTGCCATCAAAGCTACCTCTCTCCCTCTACTATGCTCTTATCTCTATGTTTATTACAGAGCATGGAGAGGAGGGAGGGTCTTTGGGAGGGTATTTGATTGACAGCCCTTTAAAGGCTTTTGTTGTAATATGTCTGCAAAAAGAACAAAATGTTGGTGGGATTCTGTGCTGCCAGAGTGGGGGGCCAGTGGGATGTAAGGGACTATCAGGTGATATCTCTGTCACCGCCGCCATCAACATCGTAGATGTCGCTGTCACCACCAACAGCATCTTGAATGTTTATTTCTTGATATATTAAAATTAAATATATTTAATTAATATGTGACCATATGATTGGTAGAATTTAAATAAATCACAACCCGCCGCATCCCCCCCGCGTGACATGCACACTCCCTCTCTCTTCTTGTGGGGCCGAGATAGGGTGCAAGGGGCTGCAGGGACCCCGCCAACATCAACGTCGCCGTTGTTGTCGACACCACCAACGCCATCTTGCTCTTAAAATCTTCTGTCTTCACTGAGATGAGTTTTGAGATCCGCGCAGGTTTGCTACACCCTAGGAGTTATAGTTGCACTAACCAATTGTTGATCGTTTAGCAAGATAGCTTAAGGGTATATCCAGCCAAAAAAAAACCCCTATCGGCTCATTTACCCAGACACGCTGGCAATAAATGGCATCCGATGATAATTTAACTTCATATTATCATCGGATGCGTTGGTTACGCCAAAATCACCGTGCATCCGACGCTTGCGATTCAATATCACGTTTGCGCAAGATTTAGCGCAGGATTTTATCGCCAGCAATAGCTGGCATTAAAATCCCGCAGTGATTAGATCCCTTTCCGGATTGATTGCGGAAGGTGCTTACCCAGAGCAATAGCGGCTCTGGGTAAATGAGCCTGCTTGTGGTTTTTAGCCTAATTACCCCCAAAACCTAAGATGCGTTTTAACTGGCTCTTCTGATTATGGACTGTCAGACATTGGTGGACACATCATGTCGCTGCTAGGACTGACAGTACATACCCAGAAGAAGGCAGGAGACAGAACTTTCAGCGAGGGATCGGCTGAGGTAAAAGTAAGTATATTTCAGTAAGGGAGCATCAAATTTTTGGCTGGAAATGCACTTTAAGATGTGCGGCTCCACAGTACATCCCTGTAAGTCGCCCTGATAATAGAAATATTACAAAAAGCAAGGGTTTTTTGTTATCAAGATCTTTTGTAAATATAGCAATGCCTTTTGAAAGTTGAAAGAAAAAACTAGAAAATAAAATGACTTAAACTGCCGTTCTTGACAGGTGGCGACCTTGAGAGCTAGCAGTTCATTCACCCTTAGAAATGGACTTGAGTGTTTACTTGTAGATGTGTGAATATCTATCAAAATTTAGATGTCTTTGGTCACTAGTATAAATGTGATTTTCATTGTAAATATATATATATAAAAGACAGTTAATGATAGAGTTATGGTTGGTTTCTCTAAAAAACAAAAACATTCACTTACTATTAACTGCCCAAGCAGAAGGTCAAAACTATAAAACAAGTCATTGTCTTTGCCATAATAGGAACTTTTTTTTCTTCAATTAATCACTAGTTCGTTTTTAACTTTCAAAGAATTAACAAAATGTTTATGATGAGATTGATTAAATAATAAAGTGAAAAAAATCCACATATCTGTGCCATATAACACTATTAGGACAAAGCATTAAGGTCCTATAGTGCACCTTACAGTAACATACTCCTGCAATACAGTACATTAATGTACACTGGGAATTTTTTTTTTTTAAATGTCTATTACTGTAAACTACAATTCTTCACAACTATCTGTTGTTGTTAATGGGTCCGATATTTCTTTAGATGTCCAGTCTAAACATCTTATATTTAAGCTGTCAATCAAGTACCTGTATCAAAACTCTTATGTTATCTATAGCTATGCTGTAGTTGGATTGGTTACAGTGAACTGCTGGTGGGAAATTCCCCTCCCAATCCTTCCTCATAGAGATTCTGACCATGCTTGTCCTCACAGAGAGTCAGATATTCTGGTAGGGGGTGGGGGACTGAGAGAATGAGCTTGAAAAACAAGTACTGGATTAAGTCATGCAGCAACACCAACAAATCAGGAAAAGTGCTGCTTACATGTATTCATTTATAGTTGAAATGAGGCAGTATTTTTTTTCACAGAACTTAACTTAAACCAAATTAAATCAGATGCAATACACTTGTTTCTAAAAGTTTTGTCAATGGTGCAGCAACCACAAAAGAGTTAAAAACCCAAGCTAACCCACACCCTGCACTGGCCCTTGGGCTTCCTAGCTATCCACAGGACAGGGTTTGTTAGTCCCCTCCTCAGAACCTGCTGGAGCTGCTTCCTCTCACTTCATAACCAATGTCTCTCTCCTCCTCCACAAAGATTGTTAAACCGCATATATGCTGGGCTGGGATGTTCGTTTCTACTGGTTTAAGTTACAGAAGGTAGCTTAGGGGTTTAAATTATATGGTAATAGGGACAAGGCTAGAATTTAAAATGTGAATGGGATGAAGGAATCCAATACTTGTAATGTATTATAGAAATAATGCGCCCCTTTACATTATAATATAAGGATATTATGCCACCTCGAGGTTCCCTGCCCTGTCTAAAAGCACTCGGCCTATGGCCTTGTGCTTCTATATGGCAGGGAACTCCTCATTGGTGTAATATCTTTATATTACACGGTAAAGGGTGCATTATTCCTTATCTAATACCTCCTCTATCTCTTCAAGTTAAAGTCTGTTAGCTTCCTTTATTTTTCTGTTAATACATTATGAATTGCCATGGCTAATTTTAAAGAGACAGTACACTCCCAAAATAACCCTTGTTTAATGAAATGTATAATTCAATTTAGACAGGATCAGACTACTTACAAACTGAGATCCTGCAGTGTTATTGCGTCTCTCTCCCAGCTCTTTTCCTACTCCAGAAATCTACATTTCTAGCATGTATTTTGAATTTTCTAACTGAATGCATTAATCCTGCATTACATTGAACAGAAGTGGGGAATGGAATGTTAAATCACTGGACATTAAAAAATCTCCTCAACCACTCCCTCCATCTTTTTTTTTTAAGTATAACAAGACTATTTAATTAAAGGGCCATCTATAGTGAAAAAAACTATTGCCCCTTTGCAAAGTTAAATTCATGTACTCTGTGCTGCCTTAATCCTATCTCTGTCGTGACTTTGTTTAACCATGGTGTCAGATCTCTGTGCAGCACTCCCCCTTCCCCCTCCCCTCTGTTACATCCTTCATGTCTCAACTCCGGCTAACCGACAAGCTTCTTAGTGCAGTAGGAGTTAAAAGTTCAACATCCTAAAACACACCCCACACACATTGGCCAATAGAAAGCAAGCTGTCCTGGAGACACGGAAGAAAAAGGAGAACAGTACAGTTTACAATCTCACTTTGTGACCTCATCAATCAGTGAAAGCTATTAAGAAGGGGGTCAAGTGCAGCCTTATATCTTCGTCAAACGCTACCTCTCTCCCCCTGCAATGCTCTTATCTCTATGTTTAGCGGGGAGGGGAGAATCACATCACAGGGATTTGATTGACAGTCGAAGTAGGAGTAGAGGAATGCAATCACGTATTCTTCTAACTGGTGTATCTCAGGACAGAGAGGAAATCTGAAAAAAGTGTGACACTCTGGGGGTTGGAGAGAATTATGAACCAATGGAAAGAAAGAAAAATAAGTTAATTTCTCCACTATAGATGCCCTTTAATATTAGGGAAAAACTATTCCTTAGGGTATATTATATATATATTCCACCTCATGTTTTCCTGCATGGATTTATGAACCCTAGTTATTAAAGAATTAAGCTAAACCAAAGTTAAAATGTTATAGAACAGATAGTTTGTAGCTCTCTTTTTGAAATCAGCGATATTATGGTGAAACCTTCAGAAATCTGCAGGTTAATTCCTGATTGACTCCTGTGACCTATCTAGTGCGTATAGAAGTCTGCCCAACGTTACTAAAACGGTGAGTTTCGTTCCAAAATTGGATTTTCCAAACAACAAACCCAATGGCTTGTTTTGCCGAGTTTTCATGTCTCAACTCCGGCTAACCGACAAGCTTCTTATGTGCGTAGGAGTTAAAAGTTCAACATCCTGAAAAAACACACCCACGCACAGTGGCCAATAGAAAGCAAGCTGTCCTGGAGACACGGAAGAAGAAGGAGAACAGTACAGTTTACGATCTCTCACTTCTCGTGACGCGAAACTGGTACTTGTTCAGCGAGGCTTGCCTCGATTTTATTGGCTGACCGGCACTTCTCTTCCTGGTGTAAGATCCTATTGGCTTCCTCCTTCTTTGTCTTTTTCTGCTCTTGGCGCATTATGCATTGTGGTAGTTCCACTCTTTGAGCCCTGGTTCTGCGTAGCACCTGTGCTATACTGTTCTTTGTTTTGTTTTTTTTTTTGCTTCTGGCATATATATATTTTTCATTCTTTTTTTCTGTTTACTGTCTCTGTAGGGGTGTGCCTCTCTCCTTCCTGAGGGAATAGTTTCCTTATCCCTTTCTTTTATTTCACGGAAGTTTAAAAAACTTTTGTTTGTTGTTCTCTTTTTACTGCTTTGGACTATGCACAAAAATTACCTCTCTAGCAGTCTCATATGTGTGCGCTGCTTGCCAGGAAGGGTTGCCCACCAGTCGAAAGACCAGTCTGTCTGGCCCAATGTGGGCCTCATACAGTGCCTCTCATGACCCCCCACCTATACCTACTGGTCCAGTGATCAGGAACCCAACTAGAAAAAACCCTGTGGGAATCCTTTGATTCTTTCAAGAATACTCAAGCAGGGAAAGTTTTACAATTAGTTCTTTTTTAACCTTCCCAGGAGTCGGAACCAGTGTGGGCCAAATCTTTGGCTTTATCTATGTCGTGTTTTCTGCCTCTATTTCCTCTAGGCCCTACAATCCAGTCAGTTTAATACAACGACAGGGACCCCAGACCTCCCACCACATTGGAAACATTGCCTCTCCAGCTGAGGAATCTCCACAGGAACAATGACCTCTATGAAGAGGGGAACCGGAATCAGAAATTACGAACAAGAAACGCAGACAACATTCCCACACCAAATCTGTTGATGCGTTGATAAGGTCAGTGCTTAAGTTTCTTAATCTCCAAGGCGGAAGCTCCAGAAAACCCTTCTAAGTTCCTTTTCTTACACTTCTAAACAAACCACTTCATCTTTTCTGTCCTACTGTCAACTGGACAAATTTCCTTCAGGATGGGCATCCCTGGAATGGCATTTTCAACATTTCACCAATTCCAAATCACGTTCCTCTCCCTGAGCAGCGTTAGGCGAGCCATCCTCCAGTGGCTTGCCTATCTAAGGCTACTACTATCCCCTTATCAGAGGCTGCTACCTTTAAGGATCTACAGCCTGGGAGCTGCCTTATGCCTTTGCCACTACATGGGTCACTAATGCTATGGAAGTCTGGATAAACCAGCTTTATCAGAAGTCCTAACTGATTGCTGTTGGACCATCATCCAGATCTATCCGACACGGCTGTGTTATTCGGGATGTAGCTTTAGAAATGAGCAGGTTGATTCCCTGTGGCTTAAAGCCTGGGTTTCTGACGGCTCTCACTAATCTCCACTTTATGTATCTGTTGTATTCAATTAGATCAACTGGACTTGAAGTTTAGTTCTTAAAGACGTTTCGCTAGTCATCCGACTGGATTTCTCAATTCAGAATGACTTGAACAAGAATCTGTGGCAAATTGTATCCTGGAAAATCCCAATTAGCATATCATATCACTGCCAGGCGTTAAGGTGTGATTGCATTGTGGCGTTATGGTGTTATGGAAAGCCCAGGGTAAGGTGTAAAAACAGCATTGTACATGGCAGACAGTTGGTGTTGAACCCACACATCTTTATTTAAGCTTGGTTTCTTTATTTTCACATAAATGCCACCTTGACACCTCTCTTGAACCGAGTCCTTCCTTTGCCAATTGTTAAATTTACAATCTTCAAAGTATGTCCTTTTCCTTAAGATGCAGGTACACAACTGATCCTGAGCCGAGGAATTGGCTCTTCTGTGCTAGGCCATATGTTGATGCAGTTGCTGTTTGATCTCCCCCACATACAAATCAGAGCGTCTTCTCCTGCTACTGCGTATATGATGTCGCTTTTCTTGTGTTTCGATATTGGGTCTTTCGGATGTACCAATTGCTGCCTCAGTGTGTTGTTCGGTTTAAAGCAGACAGGGATACAGTGTTTTTTGAAAATTCTTCTTATTTTCTCGGAGACCCCTGCTACATATGGGATGACCATGTTCTTTCTCTCCTGGCTTGCTTTCCCCTTCACTGTCGGTATATGTGTTATTTGTTTTCCTTCTTTTTTAACAAGGCCCATTCTGGATATCCACAAGTTTTAAGGGCTCCTCTGAGATGTTTAATTTCTTTGTGCCTTCACCTCTGTGCTAGTGGGGATGTTCTCAGCTCTGTGTTGCAGGTTTCTGATGACACCCAGTTTGTGATCTAAAGGGTGGTGGGATTCAACATCAATACTGATCTGTGTGTGTGTTGGTTTTCTGTAAAACCTCTACTTCCAGTTTACCATTTTCCTTAACTTCTCTACCAAGCAGTCCAAGAAAGCCATTTTGTTGTTTTGTACCTCTTCCCTTTGATGTTTTGGTCTACCCGCATTTTCTGTGAAGGTTTGTACTTCCTTCTGGTGGATTTTAACCAGTGTCATCCACATATCTGAACCATTGGCTTGGTAAACAGATTCACCCTCTCCCAGTCTTATAGCGCTCAATAAATCCTTCTATGCTCTAAGACACAAGACTGAACACCCCACTAACCCCTGTTAACCCAGAGCCTGATTCCAGACTGTACACGCGGCAAATATTAAATTACCATAGGCTTCATTTGCCATCATCGTAACATATTTTGCCACTTTTGACCTTCTTTCCTTCTTCTACCCACCCAGGTGCACCTTCTGTCTGTTCAGGCCTCTCCATCCAATCAGGCAGTGGCTGTTCTCTCTGTGCCCAAATTACCACCATGTCAAGACTGATTGCCCATACATCACCATGCCAAACTGATGCCCCAAATACCACCAGGCACAGACTGATGCTCCCATACCCCAGGCACAGACAACCTTCTCCTTGAACAAATGTAATACTTATTATAGATTCTTACCATTACTAGCGGTCATTTTTTAAAACTTCTCTATCATCGGGATCAGATCTAAAATGTGGAAAAATATACAAAATACAAATAAACGGAGGAGAAAAAAAATTGTCAGCCTGTTGCGAAGGCAAGGCTACATTGATCGGCATTGGGAACACACAGTACAGCAGTGTATTTTCTGTAAGCAGCCAGGCGCAGCTACACATCTGCAAGCAGAAAAAGGCACAGTTTGATTTCTAGAAGCAGCATTTGGCAACAAGACTGATTGTAATTCTACAGTGACGGGAAGTTGTCATGTCGGAGAAAAGAATGATCAAGAATTGACTGTTAGAGGGAGTAGTTGGTAGTAAGATATTGGGTGAAGTATGAAGGAGTGAAAGCCTCTCATGGAACCTTTGGATTAACCAGAGGGCCGCAAAGCCACTCAGAAAATGGACAAGGCAAAGCCTGTTGATAATTCAACCCGCAGGAGACACTAGAGAGAAAAAAGCTCAGCCTATGTAGAATTTCACGTACATTGACATATCCATACACAGTATAATGTACTGGCAACTTATCTGGTTTGTTGAAAACCTTTCATCAGGAGACAGCCGTTCTCTACTGGAACCTTGCCGTGCAATTTCTCCCTTAGTCCCCGCAGGCACTTGTCCTCCAGCTGCCAAGATTGTGCAAATAGACTATAAGTCAGTAAAGATCCCCCAAGTATAAACATGTTAATTCAAGGGTATTTCTGTCTCCCTAACCCATGTCTATCATAGCCCCCTGAAGCTAGTTACAGACCTTCAACCATTTTCTGTAGATTCCCCGTCCCCCCCCAATGGCAGGGCTTATAATGCAAGCCAATGATGCTCTGTCCCTCGTCAGGTGGCATACTCCCACCCTTAAACTTGGAGCAGAGACCCCGGTGGCTGGTGACGGTCACAGCTCACATGGCTAGCAGACAAACTACCCTTCATAATGCTGTAACTTTGGATCGACTGCAGCTAGAAGGCACTGATCGGCGTCCTTTTAAGGTAGGAGACACAGTTCCCTTTAAAGATTAATTATAATATTCATTGTTTACACAAACGCACAATTACAGATGGATGTGGTGTTGTTGCTCATGGTTTCATCCTTTAGAACGGAAGGGATCTTAGCAGGATAATTGTAAAATGCATTCCTTAGAATTAGTCATTTATCAGCCATTAAAAGGGTTGAGAACGGCGATAGTCCTTCATGCCAGGAAATAGACGCAATTTCCCTGTTGCTCACAACCTGCAATGGCTTTTCGGTACCCATTAGAGGACATTAAATAACGTCTCTGTTGAACTGTTCGCATCTACATCAACGAACCCCACATCCGGGTTTCGGCAACCCGGTGGCAACCATTGGCACTGCTACGTATATACTCGAGTTAAACCCGTCCCGAGTATAAACAGAGGTCCAGTTTTGGGGGAAAAGTACGGAAAAACCACACTGACCCGAGTCTAAACCGGGGGGTAGTATTTGCCCACTAAAGATTGTTTGGAAACTACAATCCCACAATGCTTTTAATTGCTGGGAGTTGGTATTTTTCAAACATCTTAAGTTTGCAAATACTTACAAATAAGAGTAAAAAACCTTCTTTAGTTTGTTGATACTGTATGCACAAATATTAGGAAGGATTACCACTATTGCAAGTATTTTGCCACTTAAGGATGTTTTGAAAACTACAACTCCCACAATAAAGCATGCTGGGAGTTGTATTATCAAACATCTTAAGTAGCAAATACTTGCAAATAGGGTAAATCCTCCTATTTTGTGCAAATAAGTATGCACAAATAAAGAAGGTTTTAACTCTTCTTTGAAAGTATTTGCCAACTTCCCTGTGAAAGTCAACAAAGCGCCCTATCTCCTACCTTGTCCGCCGGCCAGCGCGATCCGCATCCTTCTAACACAGCCTCTGCGCATCCGGATGATGTCACTACCACCCCGGCGCCTCTCACTTTTTTGCGCGGCGCCGGGTAGTGAACATCATCCGGATGCGCAAAGCTGTGGAGCAAGGATGCGATCGCGTGGGCCGGCGACAAGGTAAGAGATAGGCCTACTTCGAGTATAAACCTAGGTTAAGATTTTCAGGCTTTTTTTTAAAGCCTGAAAACCGCGTTTATACTCGAGTATAATTACGGTATCTGTCGATATCGGCTTGTCGCTAAATCGGAAGTCCGTAATCTCGTAACAGCACTTTAAACACCAAAGCCCTAAGCTTGGCATTAGATGATGCCGCTTTCGGCCTATGCATCGCTTGCGGCAGCTGCCGGCGGTTCATGCAATGAAGCATATATAAGAGTATTAAAAGCGCTTACGATTACACTCCCAGAACAGGAGCCTCTTGGGGCATCGCCCTGCGAGATGTTTATAAGGTGACAAATCCAGTCTGACCGCCTCCCTTATAACCCAGGTCCCCCAGCCGCAGTAATTATGGTTTTTGCAGCTGCTTTGAATTTCTGTTGCTTAGTTTCTAGTGTCCTCCAGAGAATTACCGAAACCATCCTGTACAGACGATTATACGTTTCAGTCTTATTTGTCTGTGGTTTATAAAGAAAACTCTTCAATTGATCTTGGCCACAATTCGACGAATGAAGTTGACACAGGAATGTCAGGAAAAAAATGGCACTTTTATTAACCAACTAAAGGATTCTGGGAGTTAACCTGTCCACCACCAGCCTAATTCTGTTTATTTCGTTTCTCTGTCCTTAATCCCACAAATCAATTCTAATATTGCGTTTGTCACTCATGTGGAATATCTGCAGAAACTGTGCCACAACCCAACATTTTACAACCCTGATTTTTTTATCAGTCAAACAGTAACATAGTAATTATTTGTTAGTAATTCAAGGAAATCAACTAAACCCCAAAAAGAACTATTGCCATTTGTTTCTATTATTCACAGGGAGGTGAGAATAAGCGTTCTCACTCCCTGTGAATAATAGCGCTCGGGAGACCTGAACTTACCTTACAAGCCACTCCCACTCGCAGCCGCTCCTATCACTGACAGCCTCTCCTGTCCCTACCAGCCGCCCTATCTTAGGCGCAACGCCGCCAATAAAAAGATAGGGCGCGCGATTGGGAGAGAACAGCGTTTTTAGTGAAGGGCGGCTGCGAGTGGAGAGGCGGGTGAAGGTAAGTTCCAGGTCTCCCGAGCGTCCCTATTAATTCACAGGGAGGGGAGAATAGCGTTCTCACCTCCCTGTGATAATAGAAAACGAATTGCACCATAGTTCTTTTTCAGGGGTTTAGGGCGTTTACAGTTTCTTTAAGGTTGAATACAGACATAACGTCCCTCAATCCAACCTATTCACACCCTCTTTTTTTTTTTTAACCTACCTAACAGTTGATTCCAGAGGAGGCAAAACAACAAAACCAGCTAAAAAAAAATAAAATGGGGGGAAATTCCTTCCTGACTCCAAACGGCAATCGGAAAAAGTATCCCTATCAACCAGATCTATAATATTAATTAATACCATAAATTCTCAATATTATATAGTATCCCGACGCAACCCAGAACTACAGTATATTCATTAATACCAGTAATTCTCATATTAATAGTACCCCGTACCAACCAGAACGACAGTATTGTATTAATACCAGTTAAGTCTCAATTTTTTAGTTTTAGAAACTTATCCAGGCCTTTTTTAAAGTCTAAATTCAGTGAACTTGCCATACCACTTCTGTTGGAATAAGTTCGCACAGTTTCACATCATCATTTTCACCAACCGTTCTCACTGTAAAGAACCTTTCCTAACCTGAAGATGAAACTTCTTTTTCTTTCCACTTAAAGATGTATCCCAGTGTCTCTGAATGACTATTAGTGAACAATGCACCATAGAGTTTTTGTATGGCCTATTACTATAATTTGTATAAACGGTTATCCGTACCCACGCAAACATCCCTAACTTGTCTAATCTGCTGCATATTCAAGCCCCTCCATTCACCTTATTAATTTAGTGGCCCTTCTCTGGACTGCTTCAATATCCAATATGTCCCTTTTGTAATGGTATTCCAAAAAAAAAACTGCACAGCATATTCCCAAAATGAGGCCTACCAGTGTCCCGTAAAGAGGGAGCAATAATATTTTTCTCTCTTGAATCTATCCCTCTTTATACAAGACAATATCTTGCTAGCTCTAGCCGTTTGCTGCCTACCTGGCATGTGTTTGCTACAGCTAAGTAAGATCCTGTATCTACCAGAACCCCCAATCTTTTCCATTACAGAATGCACTTTAACACAGAGTTATTTGGTGTAGGTGGCACAGGGATTATTAAATCCCTAAATGCATCCACCTTACATTTATCAACATTGAATCCCTCTGCCATTCTGCTGCCCCATTTTGATAATCTATCTTGGCTGCTTGCTGCACTTTGCAAATCATTTGAAGTTTCCAAGCTCGCAAGTTAGTGCACAGCAACACTGAGACCCTTGCTCTCAATGCCCCCCCTTCTAAGTCATTTAGAAACAGATTAACACACTAGATGTAGCCTACATGACCAAATTTTTCAGGCCAACAGTCCTCAGTTTATACATTAGTCCCCTATGTGGCACAGTATCAAACGCATTCGCAAAATCCAAGTATACCACTGCTGTGCCTGGAATCTAACTCTTACTAGCGTCCTTCAAAACACCATTAATTTGTCTGGGCATATCTATTTTTTTCATAAATCCTGCTGACTACGACTACTAAGAGAGCTCTGGAGCAAAGTCAAGGATATGATCCGTAACAAAGTTTTCCATCACCTTCCCTACCACTAAAGTTAGGCTTACAGGTCTATAGTTCCACCAGGCTGGGCACGACTACCTTTTTTTGGAATATTGGTATTACATTGGCTTTTTTTTTTCCAATTCAGTGGCACTCCCCAGACCATTGCGAATCTGAAAAGATGAGAAAGAGTGGTCTAGATAGAACTGACTAACTCTTTTAAAATCCGAGGAGGCAATCCGCGGGTCCTGGGGCTTTATTGATATTCACTTTGTCTATTGTTTCCGTACCATATTCCTCTGTTAGCCAATGCCAATACTCTTCATTGCTCTCCCCTGCATATTATTACAAGTCCCTGCTGTAAGACCAGATTGTCAATCGTCAAAACCGATGTAAAAAACGGTTGCAGATTAACCTTTTGGCATCCTCTACAACCACCGCTCAGCCCCATTATTTAATGGTCCCACATTCTCAGTCCTCATCTATCTTTTTAAACTTTTATATCTTAAAAACTTTGGGTTGAACTTGCTTTGTTCGGCAATCGTAATTTCATTTTCCTATTTTAACTAGTTTTAATGCTTTCTTGCAGCTCTTTATTACAGCTTTTTATACTCCCTCCCTTAAAAGTGGTCCCCAGCTGCTCTTTACTTTACCTAGAACAATTCCCCCAGTCCTATAGCAGAAGTGATTTCCTTTAACAGCACAAAATTAGCTTACCTAAAGTTAAATGTTTTTTTGTTTAACCCAGTGCACTTTAGTTTTTTGCAACCTATATTACATTACACTATATCAATGGTCACTATTGCCTACTTCCCATTACCTTTCAGCTCCAAAATGACTCAGGGTTATTACCATATATTACTCGAGTATAAACCGAGTTTTTTCAGGCTGTAAAATCAGCCTGAAACCGGACTCGTTATACTCGAGTAACTCACACCATTGAAGATCAGCGTCCTCTCCATTCTGGCCGCAAGCGTCCTCGTCCATTTCCCGGCATCCGCATGATCAGTCCATGTACTGGCGCGCCGGCGATGTTCACTGCCCTGCGCCAAATTATGACGTCCGCCGGCGCGCCAGTACATGGACTGATCGTGCGGCTGACCGGATGGAGAGGACGATACTGCCGGATGGAGAGGACTTCTTGCCGGAATGGAGAGGACCTTAACAGCACACGTCCCAGGAAGCCCTTGAGATTTTAAGGAGAGCTCAACAGTAGCAAACTGAAACTGGGTGGAGGTGAGGGTGGCATTCAAGATGTTTTTGGAAACTACTACACTCCAGCATGCTTTATTAGCTGGGAGTTGTAGTTTCCAAACATCTTGAATCCAAGTGGAGGGTGGCATTCAAAGATTTTGGACTACAAACGCCCCATCTACTAAAAGCCATGCTGGGAGTTGTAGTTTCCAAAACATCTTGAAGACAGAGGGTGGCTTCAAGATGTTTGGAAACACAACTCCCAGCATGCTTTATTAGCTTGGGAGTTGTAGTTTTCCAAACTCTTGAATGCCAAGTTTTTCTAATCTTCTACCCTCGGTTTTATACTCGAGTCACAACTTTTATTAGATTTTTTTAGTGAAATTGGTACCCCTCGTTTATATTAACCTCGAGTATATACGGTAGATATCACCAGATCCAACACCGGCATTCAGTCTAGTTAGGAACTTTTACCATCTTGTGAAAAGAAAAATGCTCATAATAGGAATTTAAGAACTTTTATTAACCTTTTGTGCTGGCAGTTTCCTTACTAGGTAGTTCAAATCCCTCAATTAGAACCAGAAGGCCCCCATACCAGCAGCCCCTCGCCAACTGCATATGAGTTCATTTCCACTCTCATCATCCCCGGCCATTTGGGCGCTTATAACATACTCCGACAATTACTTTACCTCCTCTATCTTCCTGTACACAGTTCCCCATATTTGTTTCTGCGTATCGTTACTCCCCCATTTATTTCCATCTTTTAAATTTGATTTGGCTTCAATTCCTGTTACATACATACCTCCTCCTCCTCCTTTTTTTTTTTGTTTTTCTATTAACTCTGTCATGTCTTAATAATGAGTATTCCTTCAATTTTCCTGTCCAGGCTCGTGTGATCTTAGCCATGATTCTGCTATACCAATCACATCATAGAGCCGTATATCACCCTTTCACTGCCACAGATCGTATATTCACGATCTGTGCAGTGAATGCACAAACTGCCACAGATCGTGAATATACGATCTGTGGCTTCCCCCCTCCAAAATTTTTTCCCCCTGCTAGGGCCGATCGGGGGCAGCATTCAACTGCCCCCTAGCCCCCTCGATCCCCCTCGGTTTTCGTCCAAATCCGAGGGGGGATCAGGAGATATCCTGCATTGAAGTTTTCCTCTACCTTGAAGCTGCCGGTCCGGAGGAGGAAGCTGAATGGGAGACCCCGTGACATCACAGAACTTCCTCCTTCACCGGGGTCTTCCCATATGGAGGTACACTGCTGCCCCCGGTGGTCCAGTGGAGGTACTGCAGCATGATCTATGGAGATCATGCTGCAGTCCCTAAGTATAGTACAAGCTGTCAAGCTAACAGCTTTACTATACATTTTGTGAATGGAACTCAAAGTTCCATTCACAATAGGATTTTTTCTAAGTCTTTGCTACTTAGCGAAGACTTAGAAAAAAATGGGACAGAGATCAAAATTTGGTGATCACTTCTGATCACCAATTTATTGATCTTTGCCAATGAATGAAAAATCCTTCCTGGAAAATGATTTCCGGGAAGTGATTTTTCCGATCGGATTTCGAATTGGAAAACGGCATTTATGCCCGTATTCCAAGTTCGTTATCATTCCCAATATGATTGATGATCATCTTTGGGAATGATCCCCAAAAAAAGGGGAAATGCACACAAAAAAAATCTTAAAGTGATACACAACCTTTTTTTTTTTTAACCTAAAAACTATAAATTAGCAAAAAAAATTGTCTTCTCCAAGCTTCCCAATGTCCCCGGTGATATCGCTAAAGTAAACGCGGATCATTATTTGTTCGATTTCAAGGGAAACTAAGCCTATTTTAGTAGGGAATTTTGCAGAGGTACCAAAAAAAGACCAGATTTAACTTTTAGGATCAGTAAAAGTGTGCAAAACTTGTGGGACTCTCCGTACTAACTGCTTTTCACTAAAATACCACTAAAGGGGGAGTGGGGATAGGGGTGGGGGGTGGGTTGTGGCGTTTTTTTATTTTTTCTTGTAATTGCAATTGCGCATGGATCCCATTTGAGCTAGTTGGTGGCCCCGTCTCTGTTTGCACCACCCATATGGCATACCGTTTGATTCAGGACATGTGGGAGATTGCCGTTTAGTGGGTTTTTTTTACTTGCCAAGTGGGTTTAGGTAGGATTTCAACCATTGAGTCCTCTTATTTTATTTTTTCACAAAATCTCCTAAAAGCACGGACTTCTTTGGATCAGTGGGTCTGGAATTCTTCATGATGTATGAAAGCATGGCATGGTAACGTAGATGAAGGTGTGTAGATTCCAAAAATATATAGTTTGGGGGGGAATTTCCATGTTTTGGGACTGTTTCCTATAGAAAAGTGTAGGCTGTTCAAATTACAGAGCACTTTGTATTCTTTCTTGTAATTGCATTTGCATGCGTCCCATTTGAGCTATTTGGTGGCCACGTCTCTGTGTGCATCCACGCATATGGCATAACGTTTGATTCAGAACATGTGGGAGATTGATATTTAGTGGGGGGTTTTATTTGTGGGGGGCATTTCCAAGTTTTGGGGCTGTTTTGAAATTACAGAGCACTTTGATTTTTTTCTGTAATTACACTTGTGCATGCGTCCGATTTGAGCTAGTTGTGGCCACGTCTCTGTGTACATCCACGCATATGGCATACTGTTTGATTCAGAACATGTGGGAGAGTGATATTTAGTGGGGGGGGTATTTGTGGGGGCATTTCCAAGTTTTGGGGCTGTTTGAAATTACGAGAACTTTGATTTTTTTCTTGTAATTACACTTGTGCATGTGTCCCATTTGAGCTAGTTGGTGGCCACGTCTCTGTGTGCACCCACATAATGGCATAACGTTTGATTCAGAACATGTGGGAGATTGATATTATATGGTGGGTTTATTTGTGGGGGGCATTTCCAAGTTTGGGGCTGTTGAAATTACAGAAACTTTGACTTTTTTTTGTATTTACACTTGTGCATGTGTCCCATTTGAGCTAGTTGGTAGCCACGTCTCTGTGTGCACCCACACATATGGCATACCGTTTGATGCAGGATATGTGGGAGATTGACTTTATTGGGTTTTTTTGCTTGTCAAGTTGGTTTAGGTAGGATTTCAATCCTTGAATCATCTTATTTTATTTTCACAAAACCTCCTAAAAACACAGAGTTCTTTGGATCACTGGGTCTGGAATTCTTCTTGTATGTATGAAAGCATGGCATCGTAACGTAGCTGAAGGTGTGTAGATTCCAAAAATATATAGTTTGTGGGGGGAATTTCCATGTTTCTGGACTGTTTTCCTTAGAAAAAGTGTAGGCTGTTCAAATTACAGAGCACTTTGATTTTTTCTTGTAATTGCATTTGTGCTATGCGTCCCATTTGAGCTAGTTGGTGGCCACGTCTCTGTGTGCATCCACACATAGGGCATACCGTTTGATTCAGAACATGTGGGAGATTGATATTTAGTGGGGGTTTTATTTGTGGGGGGCATTTCCAAGTTTTGGGGCTGTTTGAAATTACAGAGCACTTTGATTTTTTCTTGTAATTACACTTGTGCATGGTCCGATTTTGAGCTAGTTGGTGGCCAGTCCCTGTGTACATCCACTCATTGCATACTGTTTTGATTCAGAACATGTGTGAGAGTGAATATTTAGTGGGGGGGGTTATTTGTGTGTGGTGGGGTGGGGGTGGGTGGGTGCGGGGGCATTTTCCAGTTTTGGGGCTGTTTGAAATTACAGAGACACTTGTTTTTTTCTGTAATTACACTTGGCATGTGTCCCATTTGAGCTAGTTGGTGGCCACGTTCTCTGTGTGCCCCACACATATGGCATAACGTTTGATTCAGAACATGTGGTGAGATGATTTATTAGTGGGGGGGTGGTTTATTTGTGGGGGGGCATTTCCAGTTTGGGGCTGTTTGAAATTCCAGAGAACTTTGATTTTTTTTCTGTAATACACACTTGTGCATGTGTCCCATTTGATCAGTTGGTGGCCACGTCTCTGTGTGCACCCACACATATGGCATAACCGTTTGATGCAGGATATGTTGGGAGTTGACATTTAGTGGGTTTTTTTTTTTTTTTTTTTTTTGCTTGTCCCAGTTGTTTAGGTGGATTTCATCCGCTGATATGTGTTCATCTTATTTTTTTTTCCACAAAACCTCCTAAAAACACAGAGTTCTTTGGATCACTGGGTCTGGAATTCTTCGTGTATGTATGAAAGCATGGCATCGTAACGTAGCTGAAGGTGTGTAGATTCCAAAAATATATAGTTTGTGGGGGGAATTTCCATGTTTCTGGACTGTTTCCTTAGAAAAAGTGTAGGCTGTTCAAATTACAGAGCACTTTGATTTTTTCTTGTAATTGCATTTGTGCATGCGTCCCATTTGAGCTAGTTGGTGGCCACGTCTCTGTGTGCATCCACACATAGGGCATACCGTTTGATTCAGAACATGTGGGAGATTGATATTTAGTTGGGAGTTTTATTTGTGGGGGGCATTTCCAAGTTTTGGGGCTGTTTGAAATTACAGAGCACTTTGATTTTTTTCTTGTAATTACACTTGTGCATGTGTCCCATTTGAGCTAGTTGGTGGCCATGTCCCTGTGTACATCCACGCATATGGCATACCGTTTGATTCAGGGCATTTGGAAGATTGATAATTGACAAGTTTTTTTTACATGACATGGAAATTTGCCATGATTTTTAACTTTGAATTGTATTTTTATAAATTTTTCCTGAAAATCTGGTAAAAAAGCGAAATTTTACATGAAACTCCGCCCACACCATTGGTGGTATGCATAAAGGAATCACACCATTGTGTAGCTGAAGGTGTGAAGATTCCAAGAATATATAGTTTGGGGGGGTATTTCTAATATAGAGGGGTGTTTAGTCTGACAAATCTGAAAAGTTGCTGTAATTGGGCCATTGTTCATTGGCTCACTTTGTGGCTAGTTGATTCCACGTTTGCGCGTGTAACCATACATAGGGCATACCGTTTGATTCAGGACATTTGGGAGATTGATATTTGGTAACTTTTTTTTACATTACTTGGGATTTTGGCATGATTTCTACCTTTGAGAGTGTTTTTTTCAATTTTGTTTAGAAAATCTGCTAAAACTGTGAACTTCTACGAAGAACTGCGCCCACACCATTGATGGTACAAATGAACAAACTACAGAATTTCGTAGAGAAAGGTGTGAGGATTCGAGAAATATATGGTTTGTGGGGGTTGTTTTGTGGGGAAAAATTGCAGACTGTTCACATTCAGATTTGACTGAATATTTTTGCTGTTTCTGAGCCATTGTGCATTGTTTCACTTTGTGTCTTTTGGCTTCCACGTCCACGTGTGTAACCACACATATGGCATACCGTTTGATTCAGGACATTTGGGAGATTGATATTTAGTAGCTTTTTTTTACATTCCATGGGGTTTTGGCATGATTTCTACCTTTTGAAGTTGTTTTTGTTCATTTTTTCAGACAAATGCGAATTTCTACGAAGAACTGCGCCCACACCATTGATGGTATGAATGAACAAACTACAGCGTTACGTAGCTGAAGGTATGTAAATTCTGAAAATATATAGTTTTGTGGGGGTATTTCCAAGTTAGAGGGGTGTTCAGTTTGAAAAATCTGGGAAAATGCTGTTATTGGCTCACTGCGCATTGTTTTACATTTTGACTAGTCGCTTCCACGTCCGTGTGTGTAATAACCACACATATGGCATACCGTTTGATTCAGGACATTTAGGAGATTGATATTTGGTAAGTTTTTTTTACATTACATGGGGTTTTGGTGTGATTTTGTAACTTTGAAATGTATTTTTCTCTATTTTTCCAGAAAATTGTGTAGAAATGTGAAATTCTACGAAGAACTGCACCCACACCATTGATGGTATGAATGAACGAACTACAGTGCTACATAGCTGAAGGTGTGTAGATTTCAGGAATATAAAGTTTGTGGGGGATATTTCTGAGTTACGGGGGTGTTTTGTGGAAAAAACTGCAGACTGTCCGAATTCGGAGTTGGCTAAATATTTTCGCCGTTTCTGAGCTATCGTGCATTGTCTCACTTTGTGGCTTTTCGCTTCCACGTCCGCGTTTGTAACCACACATATGTACCGTTTGATTCAGGACATTTGGGAGGTTGATATTTAGTAACTTTTTTTTAGATTTCATGAGGTTTTGGCATGATTTTTACCTTTTGAAGTTGTTTTTTGTTATTTTTTCAGAAAAGTGCGAACTTCTACGAAGACTGCGCCCACACCATTGATGGTATGAATGAACGAACTACAGCGTTACATAGCTGAAGGTGTGTAGATTTCAGGAATATATAGTTTGTGGGGGTTATTTCTAAGTTACAGGGGTGTTTTGTGGAAAAACTGCAGACTGTCCAAATTCGGAGTTGGCTAAATATTTTGGCCGTTTCTGAGCCATTGGGCATGTCACTTTGTGCTTTTTCGCTTCCACGTCCGCGTTTGTAACCACACATATGGCATACCGTTTGATTCAGGACATTTGGGAGGTTGATATTTAGTAACTTTTTTTTAGATTTCATGAGGTTTTGGCATGATTTTTACCTTTTGAAGTTGTTTTTTGTTAATTTTTTCAGAAAAGTGCGAACTTCTACGAAGAACTGCGCCCACACATCCATTGTAATGGTATGAATGAACGAACTACAGTGTTACATAGCTGAAGGTGTGTAGATTTCAGGAATATATAGTTTGTGGGGGTTATTTCTGAGTTACGGGGGTGTTTTGTGGAAAAAACTGCAGACTGTCCCAATTCAGAGTTGGCTAAATATTTTCGCTGTTTCTGAGCCATCGTGCATTGTCTCACTTTGTGGCTTTTCGCTTCCACGTCCGCGTGTGTAACCACACATATGGCATACCGTTTGATTCAGGACATTTGGGAGATTGATATTTAGTAACTTTTTTTTACATTCCATGAGGTTTTGGCATGATTTCTACCTTTTGAAGTTGTTTTTTGTTCATTTTTTCAGACAAATGCGAACTTCTACAAAGAACTGCTGTGTAGATTTCAGGAATATATAGTTTGTGGGGGGTATTTTTGAGTTGGGGGGGTGTTTTGTGGAAAAACTGCAGACTGTTCAAATACAAAACTGGCTAATTTTTTTTTGCTGCTACTGACATTTGGCACTGGTCACGCTCTAGGTTAGTTGGTAGCCATGTCTCTGGGTACACCCATGAATGTGGCATACCGTTTTATTCGGGAGGGGTTAGGCTTTCATATTTGAGATGCGTTTGAACTTTCCTCCACAGTTTTTAGCTGAAATTCGCATTTGATTTTGTCTCCGATTTTACAGTTGAGGAAAAAAAGGAAAATGTGAGAAAGTAACTTACAATTTGACGAAGAGCTGCGTCCGGGTATCTGCATTTTGATCGAAACTAACCTCACTCGTAAAATCCTGCGGGTGTGTAGTTTCTAAAAATATCTCACTTGTGGGGATATTTTAGATAATTTGGTAGATATTCTATGTTAACTGTCAGTAGTGGTTAGACATTTTAATTTGGTGTAATATTCTAGGAGGTGCAGTTTTAGTTTGGGGGGGGTCTCCTGTACAGGAAAAGTGGGGTACCTACATATATCTGGTATCGTTGTATTCGGGAGTATCTGAGCTTTTAGAAACATTAAGATTTTTGTGCGTAACCTTAAGATAACTATAAGTAAAAATGGGAAAAATCCATGAAAATTTGCAAATTTTTCATTTTTTTTACATATTTTACCCATAATTCCAGTAAAATTTCCAGAAAAGTTGCAAAATTTTGTTACCATGTTAAAGTACACTTTGTGCTGAAAAAAACAATGTATAATATTCCTGATTTACTGCAAGGTTTCCTACTGTAAAATTAGTCTAAAGCGATTAAGGACAAAATCCTGAAAATTCTTCTGGCAGTTAACGCAAAAAAAAATGAAAATCTCCTGGCAGTGAAAGGGTTAAAGATCGTTTTTCCTATTCCCTTGCAGTCGGGGCTGATCTGGGTGAGCAGGACAACAATTGCCCAACCCACTGAAATCAAGAGGATTCTGTGTTACAGGGTACAGCTTTTGTTTTCCCAGGGCTATGTGTTTATCCAACAGCCTCCAGATCAGCACAGATCCAAGTATAAACCAAGGGGAGGCATTCAGGATTATTTTAAATCAAGTATATATGGTAAACTCGCAGCATCGTCCCTGGTCAAACAATTATTTTACGTGAAAATGAACACAAGGTGCTGGACTTCTGCCTTATTGTCCCTGAACTTTATAATTTTACCACATTATTTATTCTAATCCTTAAAAAAATATGTATGACTAAGGGGCATATTTATAAAGGTCTGTTAAAATCGCCGTTTCTCTATCGCCGCAAAGCAATCCTTATTGCCGCCGTATTAATAAAGCTACTCGTTTTTCATGCCAATACTGTTTTCTCTTTTCACTTCAATAATGTACATAAAGGACATCTATAGTGAGAAAAATGCATTGGCCCAATGCAAAGTTAAATTCATGTTCTCTGTGCTGCCTTTATCCTATCTCTGTCAGGGACTTTGTTTTTCCATGGTGTCAGATCTCTGTGCAGCACTCCCCCCTTCCCCATCCCTTCTGTTACCTACTCCATGTCTAAACACCGGCTTGCCGACAAGCTTATCATGCGCAGTAGGAGTTAAAAGTTCAACATCCTGAAAAACACACCTACAAACAGTGGCTCTTTGTGACCCATCATCAATCAGTGAAGTCTATCAAGGGGGGGGGGGGGTCAAGTGCAGCCTTATATCTGCCATCAAAGCTACCTCTCTCCCTCTACTAATGCTCTTATCTCTATGTTTATTACAGAGCATGGAGGAGGAGGGAGGGTCTTTGGGAGGGTATTTGATTGACAGCCCTTTAAAGGCTTTTGTTGTAATATGTCTGCAAAAAGAACAAAATGATGGTGTGGATTCTGTGCTGCCAGAGTGGGGGGCAAGGTGGGATGTAAGGGACTATCAGTGATATCTCTGTCACCGCCGCCATCAACATCGTAGATGTCGCTGTCACCACCAACAGCATCTTGAGATGTTTATTTCTTGATATATTAAAAAATTAAAATATGATTAATTAATATGTGACCATATGATTGGTAGAATTTAAATAAATCACAACCCGCCGCATCCCCCCGCGTGACATGCACACTCCCTCTCTCTTCTTGTGGGGCCGAGATAGGGTGCAAGGGGCTGCAGGGACCCCGCCAACATCAACGTCGCCGTTGTTGTCGACACCACCAACGCCATCTTGCTCTTAAAATCTTCTGTCTTCACTGAGATGAGTTTTGAGATCCGCGCAGGTTTGCTACACCCTAGGAGTTATAGTTGCACTAACCAATTGTTGATCGTTTAGCAAGATAGCTTAAGGGTATATCCAGCCAAAAAAAAACCCCTATCAGGCTCATTTACCCAGACACGCTGGGCAAATAAATGGCATCCGATGATAATTTAACTTCATATTATCATCGGATGCGTTGGTTACGCCAAAATCACCTGTGCATCCGACGCTTGCGATTCAATATCACGTTTGCGCAAGATTTAGCGCAGGATTTTATCGCCAGCAAATAGCTGGCATTAAAATCCCGCAGTGAGTAGATCCCTTTCCGGGATTGAATTGCGGAAGGTGCATTTACCCAGAGCAATAGCGGCTCTGGGTAAATGAGCCTGCTTGTGGTTTTTAGCCTAATTACCCCCAAAACCTAAGATGCGTTTTAACTGGCTCTTCTGAGTATGGACTGTCAGACATTTGGTGGGACATCACTGTCGCTGCTAGGACTGACAGTACATACCCAGAAGAAGGCAGGAGACAGAACTTTCAGCGAGGGATCGGCTGAGGTAAAAGTAAGTATATTTCAGTAAGGGAGCATCAAATTTTTGGCTGGAAATGCACTTTAAGATGTGCGGCTCCACAGTACATCCCTGTAAGTCGCCCTGATAATAGAAATATTACAAAAAGCAAGGGTTTTTTGTTATCAAGATCTTTTGTAAATATAAGCAATGCCTTTTGAAAGTTGAAAGAAAAAACTAGAAAATAGAAAATGACTTAAACTGCCGTTCTTGACAGGTGGCGACCTTGAGAGCTAGCATGTTCATTCACCCTTAGAAATGGACTTGAGTGTTTACTTGTAGATGTGTGAATATCTATCAAAATTTAGATGTCTTTGGTCAACTAGTATAAATGTGATTTTCATTGTAAATATATATATATAAAAGACAGTTAATGATAGAGTTATGGTTGGTTTCTCTATAAAACACAAACATTCACTTACTATTAACTGCCCAAGCAGAAGGTCAAAACTATAAAACAAGTCATTTGTCTTTGCCATAATAGGAACTTTTTTTTCTGTCAATTAATCACTAGTTCGTTTTTAACTTTCAAAGAATTTAACAAAATGGTTATGATGAGATTGATTAAATAATAAAGTGAAAAAAATCCACATATCTGTGCCATATAACACTATTAGGACAAAGCATTAAGGTCCTATAGTGCACCTTACAGTAACATACTCCTGCAATACAGTACATTAAATGTACACTGGGAATTTTTTTTTTTTTAAATGTCTATTACTGTAAACTACAATTCTTCACAACTATCTGTTGTTGTTAATGTGTCCGATATTTCTTTAGATGTCCAGTCTAAAACATCTTATATTTAAGCTGTCAATCAAGTACCTTAGTATCATAAACTCTTATGTTATCTATAGCTATGCTGTAGTTGGATTGGTTACAGTGAACTGCTTGGTGGGAAATTCCCTCTCCCAATCCTTCCTCATAGAGATTACTGACCATGCTTGTCCTCACAGAGAGTCAGATATTCTGGTAGGGGGATGGGGGACTGAGAGAATGAGCTTGAGAAAAACAAGTACTGGATTAAAGTCATGCAGCAACACCAACAAATCAGGAAAAGTGCTGCTTACATGTATTCATTTATAGATTGAAATGAGGCAGTATTTTTTTCACAGAACTTAACTTAAACCAAATTAAATCAGATGCAATACACTTGTTTCTAAAAGTTTTGTCAATGGTGCAGCAACCACAAAAGAAGTTAAAAACCCAAGCTAACCCACACCCTGCCACTGGCCCTTGGGCTTCCTAGCTATACCACAGGACAGGGTTTGTTAGTCCCTCCTCAGAACCTGCTGGAGCTGCTTCCTCTCACTTCATAACCAATGTCTCTCTCCTCCTCCACAAAGATTTGTTAAACCGCATATATGCTGGGCTGGGATGTTCGTTTCTACTGGGTTTAAGTTACAGAAGGTAGCTTAGGGGGTTTAAATTAAGGTGGTAATAGGGACAAGGCTAGAATTTAAAATGTGAATGGGATGAAGGAATCCAATACTTGTAATGTATTATAAGAAATAATGCGCCCCTTTACATTATAATATAAGGATATTATGCCACCTCGAGGTTCCCTGCCCTGTCTAAAAGCACTCGGCCTATGGCCTTGTGCTTCTATATGGTCAGGGAACTCCTCATTGGTGTAATATCTTTATATTACACTGTAAAGGGTGCATTATTCCTTATCTAATACCTCCTCTATCTCTTCAGTTAAAGTCTGTTAGCTTCCTTTATTTTTCTGTTAATACATTATGAATTGCCATGGCTAATTTTAAAGAGACAGTACACTCCCAAAATAACCCTTGTTTAATGAAATGTATAATTCTAATTTAGACAGGATCAGACTACTTACAAACTGAGATCCTGCAGTGTTATTGCGTCTCTCCTCCCAGCTCTTTTCCTACTCCAGAAATCTACATTTCTAGCATGTATTTTGAATTTTCTAACTGAATGCATTAATCCTGGCATTACATTGAACAGAAGTGGGGAATGGAATGTTAAAATCACTGGACATTAAAAAATCTCCTCAACCAACTCCCTCCATCTTTTTTTTTTTAAGTATAACAAGACTATTTAATTAAAGGGCATCTATAGTGAAAAAAACATATTGCCCCTTTGCAAAGTTAAATTCATGTACTCTGTGCTGCCTTAATCCTATCTCTGTCAGTGACTTTGTTTAACCATGGTGTCAGATCTCTGTGCAGCACTCCCCCTTCCCCCTCCCCTCTGTTACATCCTTCATGTCTCAACTCCGGCTAACCGACAAGCTTCTTATGTGCAGTAGGAGTTAAAAGTTCAACATCCTAAAAAACACACCCACACACAGTGGCCAATAGAAAGCAAGCTGTCCTGGAGACACGGAAGAAAAAGGAGAACAGTACAGTTTACAATCTCACTTTGTGACCCATCATCAATCAGTGAAAGCTATTAAGAAGGGGGTCAAGTGCAGCCTTATATCTTCGATCAAAGCTACCTCTCTCCCCCTGCTAATGCTCTTATCTCTATGTTTAGCAGGGAGGGGAGAATCACATCACAGGGATTTGATTGACAGTCGAAGTAGGAGTAGAGGAATGCAATCACGTATTCTTCTAACTGGTGTATCTCAGGACAGAGAGGAAATCTGAAAAAAGTGATGACACTCTGGGGGTTGGAGAGAATTATAGAACACATGGAAAGAAAGAAAAATAAGTTAATTTTCCCACTATAGATGCCCTTTAATATTAGGGAAAAACTATTCCTTAGGGTATATTATATATATATTCCACCTCATGTTTCCTGCATGGATTTATGAACCCTAGTTATTAAAGAATTAAAGCTAAACCAAAGTTAAAATGTTATAGAACAGATAGTTGTAGCTCTCTTTTTGAAATCAGCGATATTATGGTGAAACCTTCAGTAAATCTGCAGGTTACATTTCCTGATTGACTCCTGTGACCTATCTAGTGCGTAATAGAAAGTCTGCCCAACAGTTACTAGAAACGGTGAGTTTCGTTCCAAAATTGGATTTTCCAAAACAAACCCAATGGGCTTGTTTTGCCGGAGTTTTCATGTCTCAACTCCGGCTAACCGACAAGCTTCTTATGTGCAGTAGGAGTTAAAAGTTCAACATCCTGAAAAACACACCCACGCACAGTGGCCAATAGAAAGCAAGCTGTCCTGGAGACACGGAAGAAGAAGGAGAACAGTACAGTTTACGATCTCTCACTTCTCGTGACGCGGAAACTGGTACTTGTTCAGCGAGGCTTAGCCTCGATTTTATTGGCTGACCGGCACTTCTCTTCCTGGTGTAAGATCCTATTGGCTTCCTCCTTCTTGTCTTTTTCTGCCTCTTGGCGCATTATGCATTGTGGTAGTTCCACTCTTTGAGCCCTGGTTCTGCTGTAGCACCTGTGCTATACTGTTCTTTGTTTTGTTTTTTTTTGCTTCTGGCATATATATATTTTCATTCTTTTTTCTGTTTACTGTCTCTGTAGGGGTGTGCCTCTCTCCTTCCTGAGGGAATAGTTTCCTTATCCCTTTCTTTTTATTTCACGGAAGTTTAAAAAACTTTTGTTTGTTGTTCTCTTTTACTGCTTTGGACTATGCACAAAAATTACCTCTCTAGCAGTCTCATATGTGTGCGCTGCTTGCCAGGAAGGGTTGCCCACCAGTCGAAAGACCAGTCTGTCTGGCCCAATGTGGGCCTCATACAGTGCCTCTCATGACCCCCCACCTATACCTACTGGTCCAGTTGATCAGGAACCCAACTAGAAAAAAACCCTGTGGGAATCCTTTGATTCTTTCAAGAATACTCAAGCAGGGAAAGTTTTACAATTAGTTCTTTATGGGAACCCTTCCCAGGAGTCGGAACCAGTGTGGGCCAAATCTTTGGCTTTATCTATGTCTGTGTTTTCTGCCTCTATTTCCTCTAGGCCCTACAATCCAGTCAGTTTAATACAACGGACAGGGACCCCAGACCTCCCAGACCACATTGGAAGACATTGCCTCTCCAGCTGAGGAATCTCCACAGGAACAGGATGACCTCTATGAAGAGGGGGAACCGGAATCAGAAATTACGGAACAAGAAACGCAGACAACATTCACACCCAAATCTGTTGATGCGTTGATAAGGTCAGTGCTTAAGTTTCTTAATCTCCAAGGCCTGGAAGCTCCAGAAAACCCTTCTAAGTTCCTTTTCTTACACTTCTAAACAAACCACTTCATCTTTTCTGTCCTACTGTCAACTGGACAAAATTTCCTTCAGGAATGGGCATCCCTGGAATGGCATTTTCAACAATTTCACCAATTCCAAATCACGTTCCTCTTCCCTGAGCAGGACGTTAGGCGAGCCATCCTCCAGTGGCTTGCCTATCTAAGGCTACTACTATCCCCTTATCAGAGGCTGCTACCTTTAAGGATCTACAGCCTGGGGAGCTGCCTTATGCCTTTGCCACTACATGGGTCACTAATGCTATGGAAGTCTGGATAAACCAGCTTTATCAGGAAGTCCTAACTGATTGCTGTTGGACATCATCCAGGATCTATCCGACACGGCTGTGTATATCGGGATGTAGCTTTAGAAATGAGCAGGTTGATTCCCTGTGGCTTAAAGCCTGGGTTTCTGACGGGCTCTCACTAATCTCCCACTTTATGTATCTGTTGTATTCAATTAGATCAACTGGACTTGAAGTTTAGTTCTTAAAGACGTTTCGCTAGTCATCCGACTGGATTTCTCAATTCAGAATGACTTGAACAAGAATCTGTGGCAAATATGTATCCTGGAAAATCCCAATTAGCATATCACTGCCAGGCGTTAAGGGTGTGATTGCATTGTGGCGTTATAGGTGTTATAGGAAAGCCCAGGGTAAGGTGTAAAAACAGCATTGTACATGGCAGACAGTTGGTGTTGAACCCACACATCTTTATTTAAGCTTGGTTTCTTTATTTTCACATAAAATGCCACCTTGACACCTCTCTTGAACCAGTCACGTTCCTTTGCCAATATGTTAAATTTACAATCTTCAAAGGTATGTCCTTTATCCTTAAGATGCAGGTACACAACTGAGTCCTGAGCCGAGGAATTGGCTCTTCTGTGCTAGGCCATATGTTGATGCAGTTGCTGTTTGATCTCCCCCACATACAAATCAGAGCATTCTTCACTGCACTGCGTATATGATGTCGCTTTTCTTGTGTTTCGATATTGGGTCTTTCGGATGTACCAATTGCTGCCTCAGTGTGTTGTTCGGTTTAAAGCAGACAGGGATACAGTGTTTTTTGAAAATTCTTCTTAATTTCTCGGAGACCCCTGCTACATATGGGATGACCATGTTCTTTCTCCTGGCTTGCTTTTCCCCTTCACTGTCGGTATATGTGTTATTTGTTTCCTTCTTTTAACAAAGGCCCATTCTGGATATCCACAAGTTTTAAGGGCTCCTCTGAGATGTTTAATTTCTTTTGCCTTCACCTCTGTGCTAGTGGGGATGTTCTCAGCTCTGTGTTGCAGGGTTCTGATGACACCCAGTTTGTGATCTAAAGGGTGGTGGGAGTCAAACATCAAATACTGATCTGTGTGTGTTGGTTTTCTGTAAACCTCTACTTCCAGTTTACCATTTTCCTTAACTTCTACCAAGCAGTCCAAGAAAGCCAGTTTGTTGTTTTGTACCTCTTCCCTTTGATGTTTTGGTCTACCGCATTTTCTGTGAAGGTTTGTACTTCCTTCTGGTGGATTTTAACCCAGGTGTCATCCACATATCTGAACCAGTGGCTGGGTGCGATGCCCTTAAAGGTATTCACAAGCATACTCCCACTTTATGGGCAAATTGCTGTTTACTGGAAAAAAAAAAACCTGTACTGAGAAAAAAAAATATTGCTCAAAATCGCCCTCTATGGTTTTTCCTTCCTATAACCGGACTCCTTTTGCCCCTTTCAGGCCCCATCCAGAACTCCTTTCCAATCTGAAGGAGCTCCCCCTTCCCAACAGGGCATACCTCATCAACCATCCTTCTGGCTGGCAGATGAGGAGCCTTTTGTCTCTCAGGGACCTAGCCCAAATCAGCATGACTACTCTCCACAACCTTCATGGGAGGATGTTGTCTATTTTTTTCAGTAGGAATGGCAAAATCCTTTCACAGATGCCTGGGTTTTGAGGTTAGTATCCCAGGGTTATTGAATAGTGTTTGTCTCTCTTCCTCAATGCATGCATCTTTCCCTCCAGACTCCTCAGATGTCCTCTATGCTGCAAGACTCTTAAACAGGCTATACAAGCTTTGCTTCACTCCTGGGTGATTGCTCCAGTGCCACCCACAAGAGTTTTTGGTTCTTTACTCAAACATTTTTCTGGTCCCACTAAAGATAAATCCTTCCGTCAAGTGTTGGACCTCAAGGCATTCAACGTACATGTCTGGAAGGCTCGATTCAAGACAGAGTCATTAAGAACCCCTTATGGGTCATCAAAAATGTTTTTTTTCCTAGCATCCCTGCATATACAGAACGCCTGCTTACATGTTCCCATTTGCCCACTACATTTCCAATTTATGCCAAGAGTCTTTAACAAGGTCGTGGCCTTTCCAACTGGTGTACAAACCTCCTTCTCTAGCATTGATTCCACAGCTATTAAAGAGGATAAAAAGGGATGGGTGGCCGAAAAGAGCTTGGTTTTCGGACCTTCTTACACCCATAGTCGAGGAGCCCTGAAATCTACGGCTTCGTTGAGACCTTCGGTCTCAAAGTACCCTTCTTCCTTAAGGACTTCCAGTGCCTCATCTTAATGGCATGGCGTTTGAAACCTCTACTCAGAAGTGTTGCTTCCCCCTTCTTTTATTTCTATGATGCTGGCAGCTAGGTAACCTTTAACACCCAAAATATATCACGGTATATGACAAAGATGCGTCTCTTGGCTCTCCTCCAGGGGTTTCCCCCGGGCTGTTTCATAGGAAAGACATTCAGATTTTTTGCAAGGAGTGGCTCACATTCACCCACTTTGCTGATCTAATGTACTACCATGGGACCTCTCCTTAGTCCTTTGGATTCTTCAATGGGCACCGTTTGAACCTCCTGGCTTTGGTTCCCTTGTCTTTTCTATCCTGGAAGACGTTTTTCTTTGGGCTATTGCCTCTATCCGCAGATTGTCTGAGTTGGCGGCTCTATCAGTAGAACAGTCGTGCTAATTTCTTCCGAGGGACAAAGTTAGCCTTTGCCCTCATCCGGCTTTTCAAAGGTGGTTGCCTTGTTCCTTCTCAATCAGGAGATAATGGTACTCTCCTTTTATCCACAGCCTTCCTCTCCTAAGGAAAAGTGGCTCCTTTCCCTGGACATTGTCCAAGCTATCTGGATTTACATTTCTCATACGGAATGTTTCCGTAACTCTAAGGCCCTGTTCATTCTTCTGGCAGGTACTTGTCTGGGATCAAGGGCTCCACCTTAGATTTTGACCCATTGTATTTGTTTCAGCCATTCTGCGCTGTTATGCAGTAGCTGAGATGCAACCCCGCAGGAGTTGGGGGCTTCATGGGCTGCACATCATAGAGCCCCTATGGATCAGATATGCCATGTGGCAACCTTGTCTTCAATTCATACCTTTATAAAATTCTACCATTTTGGATATATTTGCCTCAGTGTAGGTGACCCTTGGTCGCTTGGTGGAGTTTTGATTCCTTCTGCCCACCCTTTGATGTTTGGGACTTCGGGGCATCCCATGCTGTAACCTGGGTCCCCCTGATGCTGAAAGAGAAAAAAGGATTTTGTTACTCACCATAAAATCTCTTTCTCTGAAGCCGATAGGGGGACCCACCCTTTAGTTCTTATGTTACTTGTTGGCTTGTTACCTGTTGATGTTTGAGGTCTATTTTCCTTATGCTCCCTCTTTAGGAAACAACTGAGGCAGGCTACCAGTGCTACCAGCAAAAGCTGAGGCAACACTGCAAAGCGCTGGAATCGCGCACGGAATCCTGTGCGTTACCGCATGTGATTGTGTGCACAATGTGCATTGTGCGTGTGCGTTTGCATATGCGATTTTGCAGTTTTCTGTTATGGAAATGTGTGGCCTTGCTCAAAATCTTATTTTTAGCTTTATTTCTCCTTTAAGGAAAAGGATACTTTTACTATTTTTAGATATCTGACATCTATGTGGAGGAATATTTTATTCCAAAGAAACCTTGGGAGCTAATGTTTTAAATATAAGATTCTCATAAAGAAATTATGATAAGCTAAGAGTAAGCTTTCTATAAGAAATTGACCCTTGTACATTGTATAAAATACAAGTTAAACCAAACCTAACCCTGTTTAGTTTCGAGAGAGACCCTATAACAAACATTACAGGAAAGACAAAGAAGAAGGCAGTAGAGAGAGGGAGTCAGCACAGAATATGACTATAGTAACTGCCGTTAATTGCCACATTTCCCATTTAACCCTTTCGTTCTTTCACATTTTTTTTCTGAATTTAGTTAGTTCTCTTATTTTCTTGGTTCATTTTTTCCACTCTAATTGTTGTCTTGGATTTACTTAACAGAAAGCAAATGTATTAATTATGTATAGTAAATCTATTCATGTTAACCATATTTGATTGAGGTTATCAAACCTGTCTTCCCTGAAGAATCGCCTTAGGCAAAACTTCTGCCAGTTGTTCTATGTCATGCAAGAGCCATATTACAATTTGTCTGTATTTATTGAAGCTCAGGAAAATCACAGTTTCTTTTGACTTTGTGAATGTAAATGAAGATTATTATTCCATTATTGTTATCTGTTTAATTAGCCCATAGAGCACACATTGAATGGTAAATTTATTTTAAAGGGCATGTCCACCCCCAAAACTAAAATTTTACCCACTACTAGCCACACTGTGTAAATCCTTACCTTTCTCCTCAGCCCCTTATAGTTGTCTTGCAATGGCTGTCCAAAGTCTAGGAAACTGAAGAGTAGGAGCTGTCTTCCTGTATAAATGTTTTTGCCACCTGTCTTGCCTCCCCAGCCATGGTGACATGTGCAGGGAATCCCTTTCCCTCCTCCCACCCTCCTGATCAGCCCATGCCTGCCCTTCCACTTAGTGTAATTTCCTTTTTATATATTGTAGATCCACCTTGCCCACCCCTAACCACTGAGTTAGATCTTTAAAAAAACATCAACATCATTATTTCATCCCTTCTCTCCCAAGGCTCTCTCCATTGACGGCAGCAGCATCTGTGATTGACTGCCTCTCAGCCAATCACAGACATGGCTGCCGGTCTAGCCCCTCTTTGCAAGTTCTGGCAAGCAGGAAGCCGAATCAGTGCGACGCGAGAGCAAAGGGCTTTAAGTACAGATATTGGCGATTGAGGGAGGCAGGGGGGATCTACAATTTATCCAAAGTTAATATTTAAGATGGACATTCCCTTTAATTGTGTTCTTTTGAAATAATATACATAGACCTGTATTCACCCCCATATATTAACATGCAATGCCATGTTCTGCCAACATCCCTGTGTATTACTGCTTTATTAGAAACACATTATAAATAAAAGATATCCTTACCGAGCCATTAATGGAAGAGATCCAAATAACATGAACTACACAAATAAAATTATCTGCTGTTTAAGGTGGACTGTAAATATAGCAACATGTTTAAAGTTGCCCTAAATTCAAGACCTTTTACAATTTTTGGTAAAGATACTCTATGGCGAAGTTTCCAACAAAGCTGGGGAAGGGAAGCCATTCACAATAACACTCACTTTATTTAGCAAATGTAGTCACATTTACTACTATTTCAACAAATTATTCTTCCCCTTTTGTAATGACACTTTTGTAATGCATTGGTCTGCATTCTGGTCCATTTGGGGGTTAACAGACATGCGATTTTCTATGTGTTTGTTTGGGTGTGTCCATGTTTCTGATCTATTTGCATTTTTGTGCAGTTTTTGGGAAATTAATAGGAAATACCAGAGAAAATGCAAAAAATAAGTTTGTCCCTGTGTGTCTTCGTTTTGCGTTTTTTACTGCGATTCTGACATGCGCGGACCAAAAGTCGTGTATGCGTGCAGATAAAAAAATGAATCTCATAGATTTGAAATTCAAATTAAATAGTGGGAACTGATTCTCGCTATTTTCATTATATTTTAAATGACATTGCGATTTGCACTACGCACGCAAAACAGAAAACGCAATGAACATAGTGGGACCTCATTAATGTTATCTCTGTTATGTTCATCTAGTCCTTGCAACAAGGCAATGTTTTGTATTTAATTAAAAAATATAGGATTCTCAGTTTTAAAAAGAAGTGTAATAAAAATTAATCCATGCTATTTATCTGTTTTTAAGCATCCCTACCATTGTTCATTGTGAATTTAAGGTTGGGGAGCTGCAGAAGTAGAGATGGTCATTTTTTGCCTTGAAACTGGTTTCACCATGAACTTTTATCACAAATTTGCTAAGCTTGGAAAAATGGAAATTTCACCACAAAATTTCCATTTCCTAAATTTCGCTAGAAAAATGGAAAATGCCACTGTTGAAATTTAGCAGAATTTTGAGTCTTCGTCAAAGCAACAAAACCAGGAATGTCCAGCCACCACTAATTAGAAGCAGAAAATACTCCAATATCAAATATTTCAAACTATGGACCAACCACACTTTTCAACAAGGTTTTAAAAGTAATTTTTTAGGTGAAACGTTTATTTAATGTCAGATTTACAGTGGAAATTACAGTTTATTTTGGAAAACTTCACGTGTTAAAATGAACATATAAGCAATCAATCCACCATCACCTACATACCCCCTTCACTGTAACACACGATGCACATAGTTGTTACTGTAGATTACCAAATATGCATTAACAGCGGTACTAATTTGAGGAAAATGTCATATGATAATCAATTCAAAACAGATTTCCATGATGAAATTTCTATATTTTTATTGGCAGGTTTCGAGAAATTGTTACACTAAAATTTAGAAAGAGAAATGGAGAATGATGCCCCCTGAAACATTTATACAACATATGTGTCCTTTTTCTACACATTTTGAACTAAACTTAATTATTTTTAAAAGCCTAATATTAAAAGCATTTCTCCCCAGAACACCTATACATTTTAAGATTCTTATCTAGTGAGTTGCACCTTAAGTAATTGATTTTGTAACAACTCACATCCCATTACAACCCACAGCCCATGCAGTCTTCAAAGAGCCAAGCCCCCTGACCCCAGTATTCACTGTCTCTATACACAGAGTATTTTCTATACAGATGCCTCCACACCAATATGGAAGTCCCTGATAAGCTTATTAGCCCCCAGTTTCTTTACCAGCCAGTGAATTGCTGCTGACAGGCCTGCTGGGGCAATACAAAACATTCAGCTCATTTTACAGACTTTTTAAAAATTCTGTATCTAGCAAAAGATAATGCTTCTACGTGTACCTTGAACAATATTTACTGTTATAGTATAGTATAGTATTTGAGGTTGAATTTGAGGTTGAATAAAGACATACGTCCATCCAGTCCAACCCATCTAGCAATATCCTAATTTCCTGCCTAACTGTTGATCCAGAGGAAGGCAAAAAAAACCCACCAAATTTATGAAGGGGGAAAAAATTCTTTCCTGAGTCCAAGTGGCAATCGGAAATTTCCCTGGATCAACTCTACTTTATGTATCAATACCAGTAACTTGCAACATTCCTTGTTTGCAGAAACTCATCCAGCTTTTTTTTGAAACTGACCAATGATGTCTTGTTTTAGAAACATACAGGTCATGGGTTCAAATACCCAGACTTACTTTTATTTTTTGTTTCTATTATGTTACTAGCAAAATATAAAAATTTTACATGAAGTAGTGCTCCACCTAGTATGTCTTGTGGGTTAGGGGTAAAAACTCTGCTTTTAGCAAGACAGAGTACATGAGGTTGCAGGTTCAATTACCCAGACTTTTTTAACTTAAAAGTTAACATTCTGTTTCTTAAATCCCTTCTAGCTGGGTTTTTCCCAGCTAAGGCAGATAATGGGAGCTGACCCCTAGTACCCACAGGTTAATTTCATAAATTACCCAGCAGCCACAGAAAAGATAGAAGTGAGACACAGCTTGTTGTATGAATGTGCTCTGTCTATTGGGACAATGTTGTATCTTGTCTTTTCAAATAATTATAAAGTTTTTTACATATTGTTCTTGTCGAATTTTTTGATCTTTATTTTAGAAATTGCAACAAATGTCAAAATTTGTACATTTGACATGTTATGAGGAAAATCCCCAAGCATCATTTATTAGACAGAAGAAGCTGTAGTGAATTTTGATATATCCTTAGGATTTACTTTAAAAGCCAATTGCCAGAGGTTAGTTTAAAAAACAAAGCAGTTAATGTCAGATATGATTTGTTCTAAACAAGAAACACAGAAAAATCTTCATCTCTTAGGTACTCAGTTTTGATTGAGGAATTGCATATAGGATATTAAGGAGATAAACATTAAAATACTTTTTCAAGGTTATTCAATAAAAGTTCTTATTGAAAAAAATGGTGCTAATTTTGCCCTATCCAATCAGATGTTAGCTTTCAAATGTTAAATGATATCTGATTGGTTGGGGCAAAATTAGCACCATTTTAAACGATAAGAACTTTTATTGAATCTCCCTGTTTATTGTAAGGTATTAGATGTACAGCACGCTGGCTAAATAATAAGTTGCCGTTGTGATTTATAGTCAATAGACACAGCATGAAATACTTTTTCTAAAGTAGACCATAATTAATTTAAACTTGATTCACCTCTTCTCTTCATTTGTAATGGTGATTATAGTGTATTTTTTTTACATTTATAACTCTGTTGTGCTTAAGTCAGTTACTTTCTGCATTCTTTGTACATAGAATAAACAATACTCTTTCATATGGTCATAGATTCATAATTCATATCAACTATGCTTCATCAAATTTTGTTTTGGTGCAAATCTGGTTTCCTCTTATTAAGTACAGTTTTCAGGGATACTTGGGTTTTTGTGAAGCATATCAGCCAACCTCCTTATGGGGCCATTAATAGGGGCAAATACAGATAAGGGAGTATATACATAAGTAAAACCTTTTGCTTTTCTTAATCTGCAAACTGCCCCTGCACCAGTGCCTTGTCTTATAAATGCTAATAAAAAAAGGAATGATATAAGCGAGTTCCAGCTACTGAGGAAAAAATTCAATGAATGATCAAATCACAATTTATGTCAATACAAATGTGGCTTTTTATGGAGAGCCGTTATCATGTATTTGTGTCTAACCGATCTAGAAATGGTTAACTTGGTTTTAAGACAGTAGCGGTGGTATGCAAAAACTGGGTTGTGCAAATATGAATTTTTCTACCTAACCTGAACCTATAGAAATGCTCAATGTTCTTTAAACACAATGCATAAATAGTTAACTTCTCCCTCCTTTTTATGTCCCATAAACAACACTGCTTTTTCCCTATGATATATTGCTAAAACCAGTCCCTCCCTCTTTTAAATGGCTAATAAAAACCTTTCATCTTACCTAGACAGCTGCAACCCATTAATAGGTAGAATTGTCATGCTTATATTAATTAGGTATCATAGCAGGGGGATATTTATAAATTAATAAAAAGAATGTAAAACACTTAGGAGACATTTGTTTACTAGTAAATGTCTAACACTTTCTCGATCTTCAGCAAACATTTGTAAAATAGTTTAACACCCAAGAAAACGTATCTTCCATTCTGTTAATATGGAAACATACCATGGGCATTTTCAGCAGCAGTAATGCAAATCAGCTTTCCAGTGAGTAAAAAAAAAAAAAGTAAGTTGGCTTCTCCTTGTCAATCAAAATCACAGCTAACCATTAACTGCTGTTTCCAATGCTGCTTCCTCTGCAAATGCTTAAGCACAGATAGTCACCCGTTTTTGGTTTAAGGAGAAGACATGCCCCTTAACTCCACTTTGAAGTTGGAGATATTCTTTGTTAATTTTATCATGTTTAATGCTACAAACTGCAGTAAAAATGAAAAATGTTTAGAAAACATTTATGTCTTTATAAAAGCATTAAATAAATAATAAAAAAAAAACAGTGAAAAGAACTCCATAACACTTGCTGCTTTAAGAGTTTGAGAATTAATTCAGTCTAAGAAATAAAATAACTACCATAATTAATTGCATAATTTCCAATTCTGCAAGCCCCTATAATCACCAATCCTAATGCTAAGAGCATGGGTAGTCGGTTCTACATAATGGATGTGACATTTTTTTATTCCTAAGGATATACTACCTTTGTATAGAGATGGCCAAAAAGTTTGAAAGTTCAAAAACGGACCCATTAAATTCAATGGGGGGTACTTCGGAAAGTTTGAATGAACTTTCCGAAATATTGCAGTGTAAACTTATCTTACAGGCTCCTGGGAGATGTCCTGGGGAACACGTCCATCTGGGGGGGAAGAGTATAAAAACTGAATGTAGCACACACATGCACTACTTCCAGTTTCCACGTGCTGCTTTCGATAATCCTTTTCGAATGTTCGGCAAAACTCGAATGGCCGCTTCCGAAAATCCTTGAATTTTCCGATTTTCTGAAATCTGATTGGTTAATGTAAACCATGTAAACCAAGGTTTGAAAAATTGACCAATTAGAAATGGATTAGGACTTTCTGAAAACCTATATAAAGAGGTGCAATCCTCCGTGGAGCTCAGATGCCATCGCAGTAGATGGATGAAGAAAGAAGCATCTAGCAATATCGGCTCCGCTGAGGCCGATGGTGCCAGCAGGCTCACTGTCGGCCGCAGTGAGTCTGCCTGGCATTGGCGACCTCAGTGGTGTTGCTAGCCCGAAGGCATCGCATCGGATCAAGATGCCAGTAACATCGGCCTCGTTGAGGCCACCGGCGCTGGAGGTACCCCTGGGGGCCGCAGGGGTGCTTCTCGGGGTCGGTGGCCTCAGCGGAGCTGGTATCACCGGATGGATGAAAGAAGTCATGCTCAAGGGCTCTTTTAAGAGCCGCTCACTGGCAGTCCCGGTTCGAGCTGTGGGACCCCCAGCAAAGGCACTTATCAGTGCCGCAAGGGCCCTTCCAAGGGCCAGGGAGGGGGGTCCCGGTTTGAGCTGCGAGACCCCTTAAGCCCCAAAGGGCCCTAGTCAGAGCCGCAAAGGCACTTATAAGTGCCGGGGTGGGGGGTCCTGGTCCGGGCTGCGGGACCCCTTAAGCCCCAAAGGGCACTTCTTAGGGCCACAAGAGCACTTATAAGTGCCAGGGAGGGGGGTCCTGGATCGAGCTGCGGGACCCCTTAAGCCCCAAAGGGCACTTGTTAGGGCCACAAAGGTCCTTGTAAGGACCCGGAAGGGGGGCCATTGTTCGAGCCACGGGATTGTCGGCCGTTCGGCATTTCGCGAACGGCCGATTTCGGTAATCTCCGGCTGTTCAGGGATTTTCGGAAGCGGCCGTTGGAGGCCTGCCGAGGATTATCGAAAATAGTCCAGCGAGTCTGGAAAATCGAACTAGTTCGAACTCGGGTTCGAGATCGAGTTCTAGTCTAGTTGCAATTAGTGAAATGTGAAATTTACAGTCCTGTCATAAAACTTTTGCTGCAACTTTTCTTCGTTGTGTTTCTGAAAATAAATTACTAGTATTTTGTATACCCACAAGCGGAAGGAAACCTGGCAGATTTATACATTTCTACTAAAAGTAGCAGTCACCCACAAGTTTTACAGAGGTTACACCCATATTTGAAAGTATTATTTGGTTTAACCATATATTTGTATATATATGTAGTTAACGCCTAAACAAAATATTGGTACACCATCAAGGCAAATCAATGAAATACAAATTGATATCAATACCATAATTGAAACCGCAACATTATTTTATAATGCTATACCACATAAAATAACAAGTATAAGTCACAAAATAACGTGGCCTTTTGTACCAAAAATTGCATTTTGCTACATTGTTACAATGATACTGCTCCATCATAAATACCAATCATACGAGCTCCAATACAGATGTGAAAGTTCTTTCTCAACTGCAACCTGAAAGACACCCAAAGCAGAATCTCTACTGCCCAACAGATGTATTTTTTATATTAAAGAGAATATGCAAGATTCCAAAAGTATACATATATATCTATATACTAGATACTTAATGCACATACAAATACAATATAATTTTATCTGTAAACTTGCATACTATAAACAAAGGGGTTTTAGTACTACTACCACATGGAAGCCTGACCACATTTCCTACTAAATACATACAATTGAAGGATTGTGGGAGCACTCACAATTGAATTTTGCGGAAGGGCTGCTGATCTGGTCAAACATTTATACAAACATAGAAAAGACAATCAATGCACATTTCTAGGCCCCATACGATATCATATTATCTGCACACTGGCATACATTATAAACAAAGGGGTTTTAGGATGCATTATGCATTATGACCACATGAATGAAAAGCCTTCAAACCATGTCAGATTAACCCCAGTCTGGAAGGTCCTAACTTTTAACCTTTTTTACATTAAACAAACAACAGAGGTAATCCTGCACACACCTATGTGGATATAGGTAAGAGTTCGTGCTGAGTACAATGGCAGACCCTGGTTGCAGGTCGTGAATCAGCAAAGGAATAAACACCATGCACATCAGTCTTAAATGTCTGTGTATTATTTATTGTTGCATACCACAGAGTACACCAAAGTGTAACGTTTCGGTACGTGAGCTGTACCTTCTTCAGACAATCAATGTTGATTGTCTGAAGAAGGTACAGCTCACGTACCGAAACGTTCACTTTGGTGTACTCTGTGTATGCAACAATAAATAATTACACAGACATTTAAGACTGATGTGCATGGTGTTTATTCCTTTGCTTTTATACATTAAAGGTAATGTCCACCCTTATAAAAAAATGTAATATATTAGGCAAGACCCCCCAAAACCTAGTTTCCGTTTTGTTAAAAATGTAATAATTCTGCTCCCAGCCAGAGAAATAATACATACAAGATTGCAATCCACTGCAGCTTTCTTGTCTCTCCACTCCCTCTCCACTGCAGCTGCTCTGTTCTTTTCATGTTCCCGAGCAGCCGCAGTGGTGTCTCATCTGGGGATGGCGTATGATTTCTCTTACTTGAGCCGAATTATTACATTTTAACAAGACGAAAACTAGGTTATCAGGGGTTCTGCCTAATATATTGATTTTTTTAATAAGGGGTGGACATACCCTTTAATTACAATAAGCAAACTTTTGCATTTCTCATACTTGTGCACTGGATCGATATAGCAAGCTTTCTCACTTCCCCCTGCCCACTGGCTTTTTATAGTGAGGGAAGAGGCTGTCTATCTTGTGCTTTATGTTAAAGGGCTGTGTTGGGGGGGCTTTATAGTTGAATTGGTACTTTTTTAATAGAAGCTTTTTTATGTAAAAAATATTTTGCCTGTTGATACATGTACCCCTTGCCTGTTTTCAGATTCCTATGCGTCTTTTTCTTTCACTTTTATTATTGCTATTAGCCTTAAAAATAAAGTACTCTGATTGATAAATATGAGACAAACCGCTTTATTTTTACTTTTAGCGTTTGAAGGAATTTTGTACTTACTATTCAGATTGCTTAGTACCAGAGATCCCAGAGGGTCCAGAAAACCTGCTCTGCAATGCTTCCTGCTTGTCCTTCATCTTTGTTCCAGTGCCTAGGGGGAACACTCACTGATCCTATGCCTTAGTGCTGATTGCAGATTGCCTTCTAGGTGAACCTGAAATGAAAAGACAATTCTACAGGTCTGAAACACTGAAGGGCCCCAAACTCAAAATAATTATTTCATATATTGAGTTCCGCAGTGCTGCTTAAATATGAAGATATGGAGTCCTGCAGTGCTGCTTATTATTAAAAGGCATGTAGTGTAGTTACCTATAAAATAAAATATAATTTGTGCCTTTGTTATCTGAGCTGCAAGATACCCATATGATTACAGGCGTTATTTACTCATACATAAATAATTCAAGGGCCTATATTTTGTAAAAAAAAAAAAAAAACACTGAAATGATATACTGATGGTTAAACTATCTAGCACAGGATCCTTTAGAAACCACATGGAAAAATAGAACAGGTATGTAATAAGCAAAGTAATGCAAAAAGGGGCTAGATATGTGCTTCCATGTGAATGTGATCTATTAAATAAATGTTGCATCCTCGTACATAAAACCTTAATTGCAAGGTTTCTTGTTGTAGAAATTTAAAAAATCATTTAAAAAAAATAATGGTAATTTCTCATTGATCAAGTTTCAGTCTGATAACATGTACCTATTAATAGCCAGCACTTTATCCTATATTTCACTACTGAAAGAAAAAAAACACTGAAAGAGTATTATGGTACAGAATCGTCAGAAATAAAGCTGGGCAGCTTTATAGAAAAAAAAATTAAAACGGTATCGTGTGCTAATGTAATCGCACATTGCGTTAATAGCAAATTCAAGATAAGCATTGCGGTCAATAATCAGACTCACACTTTCAGTCACCTTGTCCACTTGCAATTTCCAGGCTATAACTTCTTACATCTCTGACTATCTGGTACTGTTGGATCAGCTGAAAACCTTAGACCACCTGCGTACACATTGTTAGAAGACATGGGTATTTATTTAAGAGTGTACTGCTTTGTCAGTAATAGTTCCCTTCACCTCTCTTAAAAGGCATCTATACCAAAAAAAAGGTTATTTTAAATTGACCATAACTGGAAACTATAATTCTTCCCAACCACCTGTATAATTTTTTTGTTGATCTGCCCCTATTTCTATAGATATCCAATCTAAAACTGCTTATATTTCAGCCGTCAATCAAGTTCCTTGCTCTCAAAAAACTATTCTTCTGTGAGTAGTTTTACTGTAGCTGGAATGGTGACAGAGTTTTGACAGTAGGAATGCTGTATGCTGTGTGCAGGCTTGACAGTTGGTTTGTGGGAAAAAAGTCAGGTCAGATGGAAGTGGGAGAAGTTAAAAGAGGGATGGAGGATACTGCTCCTAAACAAAATGTGTGCTGGATTAAAGGCATGCAGCAACACATGCAAATCAGAATATGTGCTACTTACATGTATTCAATTATAGATTAAGATGAGGCAAAGTCATTTTTTCAGTATAGTGTCCCTTTAAGATCCATGCTTTTAAATGTAGACCTTGACATTATTTTTCTACTTATAGTAAAAGCTTGACAAGACAGTAATCCGTGTTATACAAAAACACTTTATGGTTTAAACATTAAGAGAAGCTAGTCAATGAAGTTACAGTTTAGAATAATAAATATAATTTGTACATTTTTGAAAAGCTACAGTATGAAGTTTCAAGAAGTTTGTTAGCTGTTGCTAGGAGCTCCATAAGGAAATGTCAGTTCTCACAGCAAGTGATGCTTTTTTGACATATGGCATCAAAGAACCATTAAAACTGCACCTGCTACAGAAGAGGTCTTTTAGCAGACTTTCAAGCAGAAAAGGTTACTGGGAAAATACAAAGGGTATGCAGTTTTGTTTGAACAAAAAGAAAAGTGCTTGAAAAAAATAGCATGTGTGTGTGAGACAGGGATACCGTCTATGCAGGAAATTAAATGCTTTTTGTGTTCACTTTTCTAGCAACATTTACCTTAATAATAAGGTAAATATGACAATAAAATCAAATTCAGTGCTTGCTTTACCAAATGGTGAGCCTAATCAATTTCATACATAATGTACAACATTCAGGGTGCATGAATCATGGTAGAATTTAAAGAAGAGGCCAAATAGTTTGGCTGTACATAATGCAGGAGCATATTTACAGAGGAGCTCCACCAGAATTTGTATAAATTTTTGTGTTTTATGGCTTTGTAGTAAAAAAACTCAGGGGGATGTAATACCATCCACTGGCTAAAAAAGAGTTAAATCCACACTCCTGTAATATCAGGTTAGAGTGGATTTAACTGGTACTGTAGGGCCTGAACCTTTTCCATTAATGGTGTCCGGAACCCGATGTAAAACTCCAAACTATTTTTTACACTACTTTGTACAAAACTAATGTCTTTTGAATGGTGGCATTAAACTAGAACACCTTAACTTCCAGGTTCCTGCAATGCAGTATATCTCGCTAAGTTACTACTGCATCATGGGAAATTTGGAGGTAAGAGGTTTATTATATCTTCCCCACTATCTCTAGTTAAAAATACCAATACAGTAGTATCAGTTAAAAAATACAGTAGCACTGTTTTATGACAGTTTTGTGACATGGGCATCAAAGAAAACAGTGGCCGTAATATATTTATATAAGTAGTAGTGTAAGAAGTCACTTCTTTGTTTGTCTACTTTAACCTTTAAGTTCAACAGAATAAATTGACTAAGTGCTTCTTTTAGTTACTAAACAATTTATTAACATTTTATTAAGGCTGATATTCACAACATATAAACAGAATAACGCATCTGATATAAACAGGATAACACATCTGACTTATATTGGTTAATGTTAACTTACACATTATCTTTAGATGTTCTTTTCAGGCATCCTCTGTTCCTTCTCCACAGTAGAAATTGGTGTTTTCCCTATTATATCACACTATACTTTTACATCATACTACGTGAGCATTAAAGCACGTCCATGAGCTATTCCTACTGCCAACTCATAACTCCTAAACCAGTTTTGACCAGAAAACTTCATCACAAGTCATCCACCCCTTCTGCTGGTTTCTTTTCAACCAAGTTTTCATCTCCTTATAAGCACATATCTATATTGTATAAGCAATGTACGCATGTCCCATTAATGCAGCCTCAGATTACACCATCTGGTTTGCATTTGTTCTCTGTAAAGGCTTGGGGCCCATGCATGTAGGGGTGGTATCAGATTTCTTATCTGGTCATTTTGGCTGGACCCAGGAGAGCAAAACTAAGTAAAAGTGAACATTCTTTAATTACTAGTTTAACTAAGACAATATTAACCCTTTCTTACAAGTAGGCAACATTATATTATGATCATGTTGAAAAATATTAATACCAATAACAATCTGTCTGTGGTATCAGTAAATACAGAGAATGTAAGCAAGAGGAGCCCACTACTTCTTGGTGAAATTTCACAATTTATTGGTGCATAAGCAACGATATAATGTTTCAGGGAGCTGCCTGCCCCTTTCCTCAGGTATAACCAATGCTTTATCCCTCCACCCTTTTATACCCACAAGGCTCCACCTACCAGTGTTACATCAACTCGAGTGATGGGTGGGGGACCTGCTTCCAGTTTTACTGGTCACTTCCACCCCATATACTAAAGTGCAAAACAGTGCATAACTTAGCATACATCATAAAGTGCCATATAATTAATCTAAAAACATCATTCAATAAATTATTATAGGTATGAGTTGCATCACATATCAATACCTATAAGTAGTATAATATAGCAATAATAGTAAGTATAAAGTGCAAAGTGACATACTTAAAATATGATAAAACCAAAAGGCATCATATTTGTTACTGTGCTCAAATTAAAACCGATACTCTAAGTCTTGATAATAGTGTAATAAAATGTGCTCATATACATGTTGCAGTTTAACTGTACAATAAAGTTATTATAAAAAGTTATTATAAAAAGTCCATCTGTATTATTGCGTCTCTTTTATTTTCTCATTTTAGATGGTAGTCTAAAGCTTGAGTAAAACACAATATAAAAGGAACAATTAGTTATTATATCTATAGAAGTCATGATAATATACATATAATAAGTTTATTCTCTTCTTTCAATATTACTTCTCAAATTCTGGTTATATACTATGAAAGGACAACAACTTAAAGTGCAATTATAGGAAGCTATTTAATCCTGAATCTTCATTCATCCCTCTAGGGTTGATCATTTGTACCCTGTCAATCCAAAATGCCTCTCTATTTAGTAAAGCTTGTTTGTAGTTCCCTACTCTTGTTTTCTGCTTCACTACTTCTAGTATCTGCCACTTAAGCTGGGATGCTTGGTGACTGTGCTGAAAAAATGCTTACTAACGGGGGTCTCATAGCGGTTAGGTGTACCTTTATAGTGGATAATGTCTCTCTTATGTTCAGCTATCCTGATTTTTGCCTCCCTTTCTGTTTTCCCAACATACCCCCAGCCGCAGGGACATTTTAGAAGGTAAACCACTCCTTTGGTTGAGCAGGTAGTGAAATCATATAGCTTAATCTTGGTACCTTTACTAGGATGATAAACTATATCCCCAGGTATGACAGCAATGCAGTTATTACAGTTCCTGCACGCAAATGTTCCTGGCTTCATGGGGCAAAGGAGAAATAATCCACGATCCATGATAATCCATGATAATCCATGATAATGGTCTAACGTAGACTTGGCCTAGAAAAATGCATCATCCTGACTAAAGATGGCCAAAACTACACAGTTTCTGTTTTTCGAATTCCCGGATCTCGGGAAAATCCCGAAGATCTGAAGATCGGAAAACTGAATGAATTTTCGAATGTACGGGGCTATTTTCAATAATTTTCTAAAATATCTTTGAAAAATCCTCGAAAATAAAATCGGAGACCACATTCGAGTTCGATTTTTGAAAATACGTTCGGTCTCTGAATGTATTTTCGAGGATTTTCTAATGTTTGAAGATATTTTCTAAAATTATCGAAAATAGCCTGTACATTAGAAAATCTTTTAAAATTTGTTCCGAAGTCCCGAAATCCGTAGGATTAATCCAGATTCGTACTGATCTTTCGAATTTTGGACGGAATCGAGGGGTTCGTGTTGGACCCGGATCCCATCTCTAATCCTGACACCAGAATCAGGGATTTCTACACAAAATATTAAAAACTTTTTTTTATATTTACATCAAGCAAGTACTTTCACAAAATGTAGTGATTCTTTTATCACTTAACGTATTTTTTTAATGATGCGGCAGCTCCTAAAGCTTCACTTTATATGCTGTGTGATTCTCCAGTTCAAATATGAGTATGCCCTTTCTGCAGCATGACTAGCTACACATTGCTTTTGTGCTTTGCACTGTAGGGGTTCAGTATCTTGTTTTTATCCGGAACAGAGAAGCAAAGTTGTCTCTACTCTTTTGCTTACTTTTCATTATGTGATTTCAGCTTTGGAAACTTGACACATTGCTAAGGTGTGTGGGGAGAGATTTAGAGGGCTGATAACACTACACATAAGTGTCATGCAAGCGATGCTGAAATAACATATTCTAAAGAGGGCGGGAGGGAATGGGCATATTTGATCCTCCAGAGAGTCTTAAGATAAATGTGTTTAATTCCTTTAATGCATGAAAGAAAAGAAACAAACAGAAAAGCAAACAATACAGAGTTTGTTCTTCTAACAAGAAAAATCAATGACTGTAAAAAGGTTGAGAGTCCATGTTTTACAATGCTTATATTTTTTGTTTGGAATTTATAATAGCTAGATGGTGACAGTCCGAGTGCATGAAATAGGGACTCATGCAATTAATACTATTAATTTGAAGCAGATGTTATCTAACGGCAGTATCCTAGTAACAAAGCTAACATCTAATTGGTTGATAGCATAATCAAACATTTGCACCTCTTATTGCATCAGAATCTATAACAGCATATATCAGTATGTGCATCTCCACAGAACTATCCAATCACTCTTTCCATTTATAAGTACCCTAAACCCTACACACGTCACAACAACATATTATTGACAGTTATCATTCTCAGAAATAGGTAAATATTCCCTTTCTGTACAGTCTAAAGCAGTAGATTTTGTTATGCTTTCTCTGCTCCTGAAAGTGACATTATAAAATGTCTGATCAGTGTCTATCACAAACCTTTATCAAATGCCCCATTCAGTGCTAAAAATAACCTCCTATTGACTTTAATAAGTTGGCCAGTAGAGATGGCCAAACTATATAAAGTTTGGTCCGTTTTCGAACTTTCGAACTTCAGAGAAAGTTCTAAAGTTCGAATTCGGACCCATTCAAGTCTATGGGGGAGTAATATTTTGAAAAAAGTCCGATTGATTTACAGCTAAATTAACAGTGGTAACTTACTGTAAATGGCTGTGGCACCTGGGTTTCGGGAACATGTCACTGTCAGCAAAATTGAGGATACATTCGAGGATTATCGAACGAACGAACGATCCTTCCTGTTAGTGAATGGTACATTCGAGGGTTGGATAGTGTACTGGTTAAAGCCACCGCCTTTGACATGGGAGACCAGGGTTCGAATCCTGGCTAGGGGCAGCTATACAAATGTTTGGATTATTATAATAACCATATAATAACTAGTGCACAAAAATTCTAGTGCACAAACAATTCTAATTGCATATTGGCTACCTCCATAAGGTTGCTACTACAAACAGTCTGCTAAACCCTGGATAAATAAAAGCAATTATTTCAATAAGTTGGCCAAATCATTTTAAGCCCAGTCACCATGTCAAGGTTGCTTTCTTTAACTGGGTCCTAACCTACTGGTACTTGCCTCTTTGGCTACATGAGCTGACAGCTTCTCCTTTGTGGCCTGGATGCTTGAAGCTGACTCTCTAGTTTAAAATACTTTGCTCAAATGAGCACATGACCTAACTCTGGGTGGAGTACAATTTCCCAGAAGGCTTGGGCCAACTTCAAGTAACACACATATATAGAAAATTGGGCTGTTGTACATCCTATTAAAGTGCAACTAGAGACCAAAAATATAATACATACAAAAAACAGAATTCTGGTGCACTTTAGAATTGTTTGTGCACTAAATTCTGTTTTTTGTATATTATATTTTTGGTCTCTAGTTGCACTTTAATATGGATGTACAACAGCCCAATTTTCTATAAACCTAGTATATAATAACCATATAATACCCTATATCTAACCATATAATAACCTAGAAATATAATAACCATATAATACCCTAGTAATATAATAACATTATATTACTAGGTTGACATATGGTTATTATATTACTAGCTTATTATATGGTTACTATATTACTAGGTTATTATATAACTAGGGTATTATAATAATCCAAACATTTATATAGCTGCCCCTAGCCAGGATTCGAACCCTGGTCACCCATGTCAAAGGCAGTGCCTTTAACCAGTAGACTATCCAGCCACTACATTATATGTTTAATATAGTATACTAGGTTATCATATGGTAATTATATGGTTATATATAAATATATATATATATACTGTATATGTATATAATATATATATATATATATTATATTATTTTTTTTTTTTTTTTTTTTTTTTTTTCCCTCCAACATTACCCACCTGTCTGCTGAATGTGGAGAAAAATACATACTTGATTTGATACAGCTTTGCACTGAGACACAGTACTAATCCCTAACTGCATTATTTTCACTTTTGGTTTTCCAATAAAACACCCACTCCCCAACCCCATATTCAATGAGTACACTCTAAACCAACATTTTCAATACTTATTTTACAAAAACTACTGATTAAAATCATTTCTCACGTGTCTTTATTAGTAGTTCCTAACTAAAGATACACATGTGTAAAGTTAAACAGTTAAATTTAACCTTCTCCTAATGCCCCTGGATCACTGTGTTCTCCCTAGAGAAATAAGAGAAAAGCTGTCTATAAACTACTTTGTATCTATTTGTGCAAAAGCTTAAGGGAGTTACATACATAGTTATTTTGGATTAAAATAAGAAAAATCCTTCCATGGACAACCCATTATCACCAATACAAATAGACAAAAGCCTCCATTACCTTTATGGAAAATACCTAACACACCCACCAACCTGAACAAGGGCATAACCAATCACAGATCTGCATCTAAGAATACAGTTGTAGCTGTAACCCTGGAAATTCTGTCTGTGCAAGAAGACAACCAAGACAATTTTGAATGCATTTAAAAGAGAACTATAGGGTGTATAATGTTTAACATTTAATGTCCTGTGAGGAGCACCAACCCAAAGGAAACTTATTCTGCCAGTCTTCCTCTTGGCTTCAGCACTATCTTTAATACAGGACTAGTCCAGGAATAACCTCAACGTGTGACGTCAATCTCGTCGCGCGCGCAAATGTCCGTGCACGCACTGACGTCACTACACGTGCACCGTGATGTCATGTGCGCACGGAGCGCACAGAGCGTACATATTAAGGCTTACTAATCAGGAGGAAGATGAAAATCTCACAGGGGTGGAGCTAACCATGCACTATGGACATACAATATTTCAGCAACTCTGAAAGGTAGGAAAAAGGTAGGCTCTGGAGGGGCTTAGGGAAACAAGGGAAATATGCCCAAATTTTTTTTAAAGCTGCAGCTTCCAAGTGACCCTCACTTAATTTTAGAGTGTACTTATCCTTCAACTCAAGTCTATAGGGGTGGCTTTTGTTGAAAAAAGATCCCCTGCATATTAACTGTAATGCCCTCTAAAATGTATTGTCCTGTGTTTATTTCAGCTTTGCTACTCTATTTTTACTGTACCAGCCTTTTCATTTTGATTTTTTTTCATTATTGCTGTACCCTTTCCAATTTGTTGATATCATTTCTGTGGACTAAATGTCCACAACTGTGAGGAATCGGATTATTGTAACTGAAGAGCTTTGCGTGCTAAAATACTCAACTTATTTCATAGAGGTATATACAGCATTTATAGGCAGTATACTACAACTCTTTTTTTTTGTTTTATTGAAAGTGAATAAAATAAATTGCCATGACTGGTGAGTGGTGGTATACTGTCTATGGTTTTTTGATGAGGATGAGCAGACACAGGACCAGTCATCACACTAAATGTTAAAGGGTGTGCAGGGTTTCAGCAAAATGTAGACATATATAGTATTAGGCTAAGAAGGCAAGTGATTCATTCAGGGAGATTCAATAAAAGTTCTTATCGTTTAAAATGGTAATATTTTTGCCCCAACCAATCAGATCTTATTTGACATTTGAAAGCTAACATCTGATTGGTTGGGGCAAAATAAGCACCATTTTAAATGATAAGAACTTTTATTGAATCTCCCTGATTGTGTTTTCCTTGCAATATCTCTATTTGAATTTTTGAAACTGGAAACCAGGTTGCTTTTAAAACCGGGACTCATCAGTAATGCTCATAGGGAACATGCAAATGTGTTAATGCAGTCAACATAATTTTAACGCCCATGTACTTCAGGACATAATAGTATTGGTATACAGTAAATATTAATATTACATCTATATAAACAACAAACACAAGAAAACTACATCTCTTCAGGTCCCTAGTCCTCTTTAAGGAGAATTATAATTTACATTATTTACCATGTTGCTACAGTAAATCCCTTTTTCTTCTAATGTTCTATTTACTTTACACATGCATTTTTATTCATAAAAATATATCAAAATGTATTTTAGTGGGTTTACTGGGTAAATTTTACTAACATACACATGAAACCGTGTATGCTGTAATTTCTTATTACTACTTGTCAATGCTGTATAAGATTGTTTTTCCAATTAAAATATTCATTTTTTAAAATCACATTGTCACTATCAATAAAGGATTTGAGCCTCTTTGTTGATTTTCAGATATTTTCTTCTCAGATCAATGTTTGCATTCCCTAAAAGCTTGAGGCAAAGATATATTCGGAGACCTGAATGTTCACAACAATACAGCAATGAAACTCAATTTAGAAGCATAATAATATTATTTCCTGCTCAAACTTCTTGAAGAAGTTAAGAGAGCTCTTGGCTTGTCTGACTTTAATGCTAGATTAATGGATTTGCCACAATTCAATTAGCACAATTTTATAAGGGACTAGAATGTTTTAATAACCATCTTAATTATTACTTTTATCCAGAATCGGTCATACACTAAATCAAAAATGAATCAATGAAGCCAAATCATATCACATGCAATTCTACAAATAAGCACAAAATCGATAAGCTGAAAATCATGAAGAATTCCTTTTCAAGTGTTTTTCATGTATTCTAGAGCATTTTGTGCTTAATAGCCTATTGATTTTTGAAAAATGTATAAAAAGGAGAACTTTGTTACTAGTGAGACAACAAATACTGTCACATTTCTTGCCATTTAGAGGAAGTGTGCTGAACTTGCAGAAACCCCTTTTCAAAATTTAGCTCCACTGATAATATGGAACAAAAGTGAAATTGAACACCGTAAGCTGTACACAGGGTGAGGACTGAAAAGGCTAGGTCCTCAACCCTGGGGGTACAACTGCTTGAACAAGTACCTTCTAGGTTCCCTTGCTGCCCACTTTGTCTCTTCCTTAGAGTATGTCCTTTCATTGATTGAAATGTCTGCTTGTGAAGGGGAAAGGCCAGACTGGACTGGAACAGAGGGGTAAGGGCACCTAGAAGGTAAGTTTTCTAACTAACAGCTGCACCCTCTGTGGTGAGAGACCAGCATTTTAGGCCCTTACCCTGGGTACAGGTTAGATGAGGGGTTATTTTCACTTTGGTTCTCCTTTAAGCTGTTTCAGCATTGGTATGTTATTGAATGTAAATGTTCTACATGTGTATTTTCTGTATGTGTGTACATGTGTACAATTTTCAAACATGTTTATAGATGAGGACTGGAAACACTTACAGATACCACTTCTTTTCATTTATATGTTATTCAAATGTAAAATTTTACCACAAAACATGCATGTCTATTTGTGCAGTATTATAATAAGGTATATAAACTCTAGGAAGATACATATCTGTGTTTCTGAATGTGATTATTGTGGTTTTAGGGTTTGGGGTGGGGGATGGGAGGGGTAGACATCTACTAGTTAGCAATGCATGTAACAAGAGATTCAGGGATATATTTTGTAAATATGCACAAGTGTTGTAATAATGTTACGTGTTGCTAAATAGCATTCTGAATAGAAAACATTTTTTTTAAAAACAATTGTTAAAAGAATGCTAGTAATTAAATAACAATTTGGGAACAAAAGAACGCTAATGGTAAATAAATAACTGATATAGTTTGTTAAAAAATGATACCTAAATTGCAATAAGTTAAACAGCAATACCAAGCAGTATTTTACAATAGTCAGTATTCAAGAATACTGCAGCTTTTTAAATAGGGCCCCTGGAGCCAAATAGAGATAATGGCAAAATATCATTATTAATGTATGTGGACAAAAAACAAAAAGAAAAAATTGCTGATCTTCCTATTTTTTTGGAGAAAGCCCATGTGGAATGGCATCGAATATTAAAATTACAAAATGATTTTCTCAGATTTATGAGAAACGCTTAATTATGGCCTAGCATTTCTTGCAGTACAACTCAATACAGTACAATTTAATTGCTGGAAGAAAAGTAGTAACAGCCCCGATGCTCAGTATTACGTAAATAGCTACTGTACTATTTATTGTTTTATTTTTTTTTTTATCTAAAAATCATATATATGTCAAAAATATGATGCATTTTTTAATATAGTACTAGTATTTTTAGATAACCTTAGACTTACTGAAACACTAAATAATCCAGACATAAATTGTAAATGTTTCCATTTCTGGTATCCTTCGATGTACCTCATGTACACAGTTTAAACATTTTGAAACATTAATGGGGGAGATGTAATATGTGGGGTTTGGGGGTAAATTTAGTTAAACCCACGCTTCCTGATTTAATATCGGGTTAGCGGGGAATTAAACCCATTTTTCCCAGGCCTGCACCGTTTTCTATAAATGGCACAGGCACCCGATGCAATACATATAACTTTGTTTTGACACTACTAAGTATCATGAAAATAAATGTATAAATTAAGGCTTTACCTTCCCCGCTCCTGGCTTGTTCCAGCAATGCAGTATCTCACGCTAAGTAAGTACTGCATTACAAGAACCCAGAAGGAAGTTTACAGCAGTTCTTGAAGACATTTCGCTAGTTATTTGACTGGCTTTCTCAATTCTCAATTTCTCAATTGTATTATATCTTTAGTGCAGTGGGCATGTAATGCATAAAGCTTTTTAGCTGACTGACGGGAACTGGTTAGGAGGAACTTCTGGCAATGTGACTGGCTTCGTACAGATGTTAAAATGCACCGGTTTCTTATTTATTTACTTTTGCATAAATTTGCTAGAATTTCACTAGCTGCTTTTATTGAAAAAAAAGTTTTTTTTAAAAACATTACACAATGAAATTTTACATTCTTTTTTTGCATATTGAAAACATTTTTAATTATTTTTATTAGATGAATTAAAGTGAAACTAAAGAAATAGTAAATTGAATCTTAGAAATATTTTGTAAAACAAAACAATGTGAAAATGAATAATTTAGAAAGTTAATAAATAGCTTTTGGGAAAAGTGAGGATGCTTAAAATGAAAACATACGTGCTATTGTTATTTAAATACAAAGCACTGATTTTTTAAAACCATTTTGCTTCAATTTTAGATATTTCATTTTACACACCGGAATAACACAGTTTTTTTTTTAAGTGCCCCAAAAGCCAAAAGAACACCCCTCGCAGATACATGGAATTACTAGTGTACTACTAAAGTCAAACTAGTGCACCATGATCCCCCCATCAGCTATGTCATCATCACATGTGTGGGAGGGAGAATGAGCAGCATTGAGATTGAGCATGGGAGAAAAGCATTGCTTTTGGCTGCCTGTCACATTGACTGTCAGTCTTAATACTTTTATATATATATATATATATATATATATATATATATATATATATATATATATAGGATTTGCCAGTTTGCTGTACCAATACCACTTTAATAAAAAAATCCCAGTTTGCTGTACCAGAGTTTTGCCAGTTTAATGTAATTCCCAGATTGCTGTACCAGAGTCAATCTGTCTCTTGCTGTCTGCTGTCTATCTATGTCTATTGGTCTGTCTCTCGATCCACCAATATCTATCTATCTATCTATCTATCTATCTATCTATCTATCTATCTATCTATCTATCTAACTATTTCTGTCTGTTCATCTCTATTAAGTAATTAATGGGCATGGCTTAATTGACATACAGTGCCTGGTGGTGCTCTAGATCTTTTCAAACCCTAAAGCCAACCTGACAGCAATTTTAGTTAATTGATATTTAGATTTTTTTTTCATTTTAAAATTTAAAATTTAAATTTAAGGCATAGATTAGAGGCTGGTTAGTACAATTTACAAGGAGTCACACCAGGGGTACAGGGGAAATTCATGGTGTGCCCACTGTCCATTTACCCATGAAAACAGAGGAAAATGCTAACATGTAGATACTAGAGATGGACTAGAACTCGAACTGGAACCTGAGTTTGAGCCAAACTATTCGAGTTGGAATGGACTCAGATTTCTTGAACTATCCTGGACCCTGATTTTCGATATTTTCCAGACTTTCAATAATTATCGAATGTTCGAAAGTTCGAAGCTTGCAAATAAAATGTCTATTATACCAATACGCGAGTAAATATCGAATTCTCGAATCCGCAAGTAAAATGTCTATTATACCTATACGTGGGTAAATATCGAATTCTCGAATCCGCGAGTAAAATGTCTATTATACCAATACGCGAGTAAATATCGAATTCTCGAATCTGCGAGTCGTTCATGGGATAATTATTGAACTGTTCGAATGCGAGAGCTCGAAAGCTCGTGAGAGTAAAATCGAGTTTTTGAAAGTCCTGGATATTCGAACATGTTCCCCAGACTACCGGTATTTCCCAGGTCCCACAGCCATATACATTAAGTTACCATTGATATTTTAATTGTATTTCATTCAAATTTTTTGAACTATTTGACTCTCATTGACTTTAATGGGTCCATTTTCGAACTTTTGAACTTTCCATATAATTCGGCCATCTCTAGTAGATACAGGGGCAAGGGTAGAATAAGAAGTGCTAATTAATAAACCTAAAAAATCAGGAGAAGTGAGACAGATATGGAACTGAATGAGAGGGGAAAAGATAAAGGTTGACTAGGAACCTGGTTTTATACTTTCTGGTGGCCCCAACACCCCAGTACAACACTGCTTACACATATATTATTTAGATGCATATAATGATTTTTTTTTTTTTTAAAAAAGCTGGAAATCTTTAGAGCAACATGTACCATTTCCTGTCTTTGCTAAACATGAGATCTTAAAGGGCATGTCCACTAAAAAAAACTTTAAAATATAGATTACCCTCCAAACCCCACTTTTGCATTAATTACAGTTTCCAAAGATGCTCCTGAACTTCTTTACATGACCAGGTCCCTCGCAGCTCCTACTCTGCTGCTGCTGCTGCCAGCCACTCCACTTCATGGTTGCAGCTGTCAGCTAAGGGGCGGAGTGACATCATGCCCAATCGCCTTACATCTGTAAGAAAAAGAATTATATATGGAAGAATTTGACTATGTAATATGATTTAATATGGTCAGAAACAGTCCTGATATTATGCAAGTCTGAATGCAAAAAAGGAAAAACATTAAACATATCCGTCTCACACTTCCAATTTCAAATAAAATTCGCCAACGATATAACATTTATTATTTTCTTACATACTGTAAATTAGTGGCAAGCATTGCAGGATTTTAGGATCCAACTCATCTTTTAAATAATGCTAACTTTAACCCCTTGCTTGCACCAGCTGGCAAGTATCAAAAAAGACACCCGCACAGCAGCGGCGCTTAATTATTACAAGTGGCTGAGCGGCTCAATATATTTAATGCCAGCTAAAGGCTGCCACTGCTATTACATTTTATAGGGGAGATCCACCTTAAGCATCTGCAGCTCTGGGTAAACCTCCCACTATATGTTTAAGGCCGACTGGTCATTTGTCATCTTTCAAACTTGAGTCTCCAAATTTTTCATTTCTACTGCTAGTTTGATGTTCAAGACAGGACAAGAAGTGAAATGAAGGCAGAAATGGAGTATCAGGCTTTGGGTATTTTATATAATGTAAATGTAGATTATGTCTAAATTTACATAATGACGACTTCTGAGATTTTAAGAAGGAAGGTTTCTTCTGGTTTTTGTTTTACAATACGAATAGTAAAACAATGGCTTATGGCTTGTTACTTCAATAAGGGTCTTTGACATTCTAATAGATCATGAATAGATAAGAATGGTTGAACTTGGCAGATGTTTTATTTTATACCATTACCTAATATGTCACATAGCATCCCCATAATCAACAAGATGTTATTGCCACCTCCACTATTGTACATTTCCATTATTTAGGACTTATCTTATCTGGAGAATTAATACCACAAAATATAAATCATTGTTAAGCAACAATAACTTTTCTTAATACCAACATTATAATCTTGGCAATGGAAAATTTCAAAAAATTAATGTGGAAAAGTGAAAATTTTATAAAAGTTGCAAACATTGTATTTGTATGTTTTTCTTCTTTAAAAAAAATCAAATAAGGTCTATTAGCATACTTGGGAACAAGATCTGCCTATTTCAATCTGTCGGATACTGTTTCCTTTTTAGAATAAACACAAAGTGGTTTCTTTTCAGTGTTTATTCCTAGTGTTTCATCTTTCTGAACACCGTTCCAATTTTTAGTCAATGCGTCTTTGATAATACCAGATGCTTCATTATATTTCTCAACAAAGGGTACTCCAAAATCAATTTGGTTTTTAGGAATATTATTGAGCACATGATTTCTAGCCTTTTCAGATTGTTTTGATCTATATTCTGCAGTTAGAACTGTTTTGGCTATTTTCTTTAATTTTTTTATCTTTACATTTATAACCATTAATCTTAGAAAGTATTTAACAATATTGCCCTGAAATATTTCTATACTCTTTTTTTCATCTAATATGTTTATTGGTGTTATATAATGCACTGGTTTCATACTAATTAAATGTGTTTTTACTATTTGCAAACACTGGAGTAAACTTGTTTTATAGTCCTATAGGCTATGTATGTTTCTCAACATTTGACATTCACAGTTTTTTCTTATAGAAGCCATGATGTTACATATAACACACTATCGCTAACAGAGAGAAAATTCTATTTGTATAACAGGTATATATATAATATATATATATATATATATATATATATATAAAGAAAGTTTAAGATCAGGCAGCACTCAAATTTTCTTTTCTTAAAGCTTTATTATTTACAATCAAACAGCTCAGGTAATAATGCAACGTTTTGGACATCTTGCCCTTTCTCAAGCTCCTGAGCAGTGTATATAGATAATTCCCCTCCCATGATCTTCTGTATAAATAGCATGTCACAGGAAGTGACATCATTACACCTGGTGATCAACATGGCAATTTTTACAATTCTTCACAAAATCTTAATGTAAACAAAAACCACTATTATGAACAATCAATGTAGTCACAATCTTGTACATCTTCTTAGAAATATATAATAAGGCATCAACATGCATATCATTTTCCAGACTCCACAAGCTTAACAATGAACTGCAGTAAAAAAGTAAATGAATAAATCAGTGATTATAAAAAATGGTACAAATCATAATCATGATTTAACCCAGATGGAGCCAATGTTCTCAGGTGTTTTATCCATCTAACTTCCGTCTTTCTGAGCTCAAAGTGTCTATCACCACCTCTCCGAGGTATGGCCACTGGCCAAGGAGTGGATGCTTGTGAATCTTAGGAAGCATATAGAGGTATGGTGACTTAGGAAAGGGGACAATTAAGTAGTCTTCCAGATCCCTGGAGACTACTCCTATCACCTTAAAGTATTCAATACACTCTTTAATGGTCTTAACTATCTCACTAAGTGGATTCCCTTGTAGTGGGGAATAGACTTGAATATCAGACAGTTGGTCAAGTCTTTCTTTCTTGTAATTTAGAGTATCCATCACTACCACGGCGCCCCCTTTATCAGAGCGCAGGATAGTGATGGATTCATCAGACCCAAGCATATTCAAAGCCAAACATTCTTTTTTAGTTAAATTTGAATATTTAGACATTAAATCTCCAGGGTTATGACGCTATTTATCTATGTCATCCTGTACTCCTTTAATGAAAGTTTCCACTCCCGGATTGGAAGTGAGCGGTACAAAATTACTCTTTTTTAAAGATTAAAGTCCCGTGGACATAAACCATGTTGTATAGTATCCTCTATATGAGGCATTCCTATCTTTTCAGCAAAATGTACTTTTAAGCACAATGTTCGAAATAACTTGTAAAGGTCCACGTCCAATTCAAATAGGTCATATTTTGTATCCGGACAGAAACTTAAACCCAATGTCAAGACTTTTTCTTCTACCTCCATCAAGACATGGATTGGCAGATTAAATACTATCTGTTCATCTGTCTTGTCGTCATCCCTTGTGACCCTTTCATAGGCTTTCTTTTTTGTTGTACGCTTATATCTCCTCCCTCCCCTCTGGGTTCTATCTGTCTTCCCTGAGGGAAAGGATATTGTGTGCATCTCCCCATGATACCCATTTCATTTTTATCAGGGGCAGAATGTGATCTTCTGGGATGCTCATTTGTCTGACTTCTCCTCATATCACCTCTCATCCACGGATACACATGCCCCAGTTGGTAATCTACCTTGTTCAAATTTGTCACACTATCTTTTCTGACCTTCTTGTCGATATTTGTTGGTCAAATTATCAATATGCTCCTTAAAGTTCATTAATTCATTGTCATTCATACAAGTTTTTTAAACTGTATCAGAGATTTCCACCTCCTTTTGGACTATATCCAAATCTTTCTGTCTGAACTCTACTGTAATGAGCATTTATTAAGTATCCGTGCAGAGCGTACCTTGTACTCATCATTGTATGCAAATACTGTTGGTCTCAGATTAATCCGCAGCCCACGAGGATCTTCTCCTGTTGATAGTATGCTGCAAGTGTAGTTCCGTGGAGTTCCATATTAACTTGTTGCTTGTGCAGATACTCCAGCTTTCTCTGCAGTTGCGGTGCCTGCGGATCATTAAGAAAGTCCGTGGAACCCGTTCCGCTCGGATCCTTGTTCCGCTTCTGCCATGTCTATCACATGTCTGGTGTTCCACGTCTGAACTTCTGGTACTCCCTGGACTACGTGTCCAGAGTTCCGCGTCCCAACTTCCAGCACACCTGGAATCACACCTCTGGTGTTTCACATTCAAGCTCAGGGTGCTAAGCTGCTATAGGAAATAAACAAGATAAACAAACAAGATGCAGCAGCACCCCGGTCTTTTTAGGCAAAAAGGTAGGTGCAGAGCCTGTTATTTAGAGGTGCCTTCCCACCTCTTAATAGACAAAAGAAAGTTTCGGACCAGGCAGCAAAAATCAGGGCAAAATTAGCACCATTTTTAACGATAAGATCTTTTATTGAATAACCCTGATTGTTCGTTATTTGACATTATTTGTCATAATGTCTTGATTATCAGAAAACTCAGATTTGGAGGTGATGGAAACTGTGCCATATTCAATTCTGTGTCCTTCTTTTAAACTTCTGAGTTCTGACACCATATTATGTGATTGTTAAGCAGAACTTGTATTTAAGTCTAAAATTACATGTGCTCTCAGCACCAGAGCTTATACAACATTAGTCACTTATCCTTCCTGTTACATCACTAGCGAGCTGTATTATAACTACAGGTGCTGACATAGTCCAATATACTACACCCCCCTCCTTAGCAAAGAAAAGTTATATCTGTTTACATTATAATATATTACTCTTGCTTATTTACATATGCAACAACGTTTAACAAAAGTTTGTTACTTCACATGAAAACTTTTTTCTACATTATAAACTTTTACTTTTAACCTGTATGAGTACATATTATTACTCTCTATCAGGGAGATTCAATAAAAGTTCTTATTGTTAAAAATGGTTCTAATTTTGTCCCAACCAGTAAGATGTTAGCTTTCAAATGTTAAATAATATCTGATTGGTTGGGGCAAAATTAGCACCATTTTTAACAATAAGAACTTTTATTGAATCTCCCTGTATATCTCATAGGCAGTTTAATTTGTCTCACAAACCTAGTTTTGTAAGGTTGAGAACTTTGTTCAGGTACAAGTACATATGACTGATCTCCAACTTCAGTGTTATCTGGTTAAATATCAACTTTTGGCAGTTTATCCTGATCAGTGTCAGTTCTGTCATTAAGGGAGATTCAATAAAAGTTCTTATGGTTTAAAATGGTGCTAATTTTGCCCCAACCAGTCAGATATTATTTAACATTTGAAAGCTAACATCTCATTGGTTGGGGCAAAATTAGCACCATTTTTAACTATCTTTTATTGAATAACCCTGATTGTTCGTTATTTGACATTATTTGACATTATTTGTCCTAATGTCTTGATTATCAGAAAACTCAGATTTGGAGGTGGTGGAAACTGTGCGATATTTAATTCTGTGTCCTTCTTTTAAACTTCTGACACCATATTATGTGATTGTTAAGCAGAACTTGTATTTAAGTCTAAAATTACATGTGCTCTCAGCACCAGAGCTTATACAACATTAGTCACTTATCCTTCCTGTTACATCACTAGCGAGCTGTACTATAACTACAAGTGTCTAATATACTACTCTTACACTTCCGGGTTCCCGTGATGCAGTAATCACTTAGCTTAATTTTAAAAAAGATAAATTAAATTATTTGTTATGAAGAACTTTGTTAGTAAAGCTCTGACCTGGAACAACTGCTTTTTCAAACATACTTGGCAAACATACATGGCAAACAAAAGCTTTCATGTAATCCCTTTTAATTTGCTCTGCATCCAGTATGATTCACATTCCGTAGTAAGGCTAAATACTGCATTTTATACAATCAACTCAGACTTTAATTAGCCTGTCTTTAACCTCAATTTGCATGGCTGCATCTCTCCGTGAATTGGGACAATAGATGTCTGTGATCACCTTGTCCACTTGTAGGTTTAATGGCCATATCAGTTTTCTTTCAGCATCTTTCAGGGTGTCTTTTTTTTTTAAACTGTAAATAGAACAATGGTCTTCAAGAGATGTGACAGAAAGATTCAGACTAAAAGACTAGGAGCTCAGTGGTGTAAACATTTATAACAATCTGTAATATTAGTTACAGATATGAGTTTAGCCCTCTTGAGTATTCATAGAATTTGAAATCATTTAGAATGATTTTGGCAGTTTAAAAAAAAATATTAGTTTCTTTAAACAATGTTTTTATTATATTATGAAAGAGAATACTATTATTAATCCATCGGAACAAATAAAAATGGTTCTTCATTGTGTTTTTTATGCACCAGCTTATTAACTGCAGTTCATTTATGAGTAATTTTCTAAACACACATTTCCTGGCATCTTTCAATTCATTCTGTTACTTACACATTTCTATAAGTAGGATCATTAGTGGTTTCTCTTTAGAAATGCAAATCTTTCTTTAAAACATTTCAATATAATGGTCCAAATGGTACTTGACCTTTCCTAGAAACACCTTACAAAGATCTATCGTCCATCACAGATACTCTGGCGGTCATTTGTAAAGAATCCTCTTCCTTTTCATTTAAAATTCATTTGTCTCCTTGGTCACATCCTGTAAACTTTATTGGAATGAAAAGAAAAAGAAATGACATTTAAAATTAATTGTGAACAAAAATATCTGAATCTGTCAGCATCCCACTTACACACTCTTTATGTTTAGGAACCTCACCATGTTCTAACAACTAAAAGACATCATTAAAATATAGTTTGGACTTGTAATAAACTACATAAAGTTTTGTAGTGCCAGGAAAGTGATTTAATCTAAAAAAGCACAAAAAGACTGTACAATGTACTAATTACATTAAAGCATCAAATAACAATCCACATACTGTATATTGTTGCTTTGCATTCTACTGAAGGAATACAGTAATTGAGCCATTAAAGGATTTAGTGTGGCTTTTAAGTGGAATATATGCGTACTTCTTTATTTTAATTCCATAGATTTTTTATTTTAAATGCAACTCAGGTTGTATGGTGAGCCTTCCGCAAGCCAACTTAAATGCCAGAAGAAGATTAGTGGGACTTAAACATATGCAAAGAGAAAACAAAATGTAACCTTCACTATTCACTTACTGTATTGCAGCAGTGGGAAAGGTAGATAATGTTTGTAGCTCCAAAATACAAGTAATCCTAACTCTCCAACAGAATTGTTAATATCAAATATTCAATGTCTTCTGTCTTGTTTTTTAATATATAACCTGCTGTATTTAATCCATGGGTACCCAAATTACCAGGGGTCCTGGGCCACACTAAAGACTGGGCCACTCCATGAAGCTCCACCCTACTCCAGACCCTCCCTAGCCTCACGTTAGTATGCCCCAACTCACACCTTTAATTTGCTCAAACTCCGCCAGGGAGTGTGGCATTAGTAGGGACCTGTCAGAGGAAGAAGCGGAGAAGCGCAATTGCTTGGGTTTGTAACAATAAAAGTCTTTATCAAACTGAGTTTACCATATAAACTTCAACTATATATCACACTTAAACAATAGGGTACAAGATTATACACTACTATTCTAAACTATCTCTCTGCACACTGGAAAAAATTCAGTTGTTCAATATAAATGAACACAGCTTGTTTACCATAAGGAAATATGGAATTCATAAAATCTCCTCCCTATGTGACAAAAATGAATGTAAGCTTGCACTCAGAAAGTAGGTCTGCAAACCGCAACTAAAGAAATAAAATCTTAGATCACACTTTACTACAGAAAGCACAGCACAGCAATCTAATATTTCTCTTATACACGTATCTTTATGAAAATGTACAAATAAAAAAAACAATCAAATTTCAGATAAGGGGTCATAACACTCTCCAAGAGCTCAAACTACTGTCAAAAGTCAGTACTATGCAATCTATCTATCCACCTTCTATCTATGTATCTCTCTCTCTTTCTCTTCAAAGTAACAGATACAAGTAGAGATCCTCAAACTACCCAGATAGTCCTCCAGATGTCTGAAAACTCCCAGCATTCCAACTTCATATGGAAACTGGAAGTTGGGGGCTCAGCCTTGCAGGGAATTCTCAGCCCTCCTGGTGGTGGTGAGTGGTGAGGAGTGATAGAGAAAGAAAATAAGGAATTTAGAGCCTTTTGAGGGCCCCAGGGGACCACCTAACCTATGACTGCATGCCCTGAGGACCAGCTAGAGAATTTTCAGGCCTACTACCAGGGTGGTTTGAAGTGAGAAAAAAAGAATGAAGGAAGGAAGTGAGAGCCCCTTAAGTGTGTCCTGTGGAACAGGACACACTGGAATGGACAACAGTCCAAGTTGGTAACAGAAAACAGATGGATAAATGTACAGAGGTTTGAGAAAGGTCTAAGACACAGACTGAAACGTCGCTATCTGTTTTGTTGCACATGAAATAAAGTTGGAACTTCTGCACAAGTCCTGTGAGTGCTCTGCAATTTACTTTATGGTTGGATAATTAAGAATCCTTTATGGTTGGATAATTAAGATTCACAGCAGCACCCAGGCCTACAAAGTATCTTAAGGTAGTGTGCACACTATTTTCTATGTTGGTAAATGAGGGTTAGGCATTAGTGAAGTTCCGAAAATCCACTTCGAACCCAATTCCATTTGAATTGTTAGAATTGAATAGCATTTTTTGAACTTTCATTAGGATTTTTTTTTTCAAGAGGAATTTTTTCATTTTTTAAAATAATTTTTTTAGTTTTATTTTGTTTTCGATGAAAAGTTCCAAGTATCAAAAAATTTAATAACTACGTCAGATCTGTGGATTTTTGATACTGGCAGATTCAGGAAAGGATTTTGGGTGATCTGTCAAGACATTTGTTTTACCTTGGTCAAAGATTCGGGAGGTAAATTACATGTCCAATACTGGATCAACATAACATTAAAGGATAAGTACACTCACACTCAAAATCAAATGCATTATATTTGGAAGCCGTCGCGCCAGTGCGCCTGTGACGTGCGTGTGATGCTGATGCCACGTGTTGCTGATGTCAGCGTGTGCATGGACGCATGACACGGCACATTGACGTCACGCGCACCGGCGAGTACACAGGCTCAATAGCCCGCACTTTCACGGACCATCAGAAGAAGGAGTGTCAGAAAATCTTGGGGGGCGGAGCTAAAGACAGGACAAGCACAATCCAATTCAGAGCTTCACAGGTAGGCTCAGGAGGGCCCCCCCCCCAAAAAACAGCAAAAGATTAATTAAAGCTGCAGCTTCCAAATATAATGCATTTGATTTTTGAGTGTACTAATCCTTTAATTCTGTAAAAAGTCTTTTGTCTACCGATATTAGCTTGATGAGAGTAGACATTGAGCAATAATAGCACTGTGCAGTTTAAGGTGTTTCCATCATTAAAACTAATAGTAAGTATTATTGATAATCCCAAACATCAATGTCCTATCAGTAATAAAGTCCAAAAGCACTCAAGCATACTGCTGTTGGCTGTTTGCCAGACAATCAGTAGGAGCAATCCTCCAGCCCTCTACTCCAAGGGCCAAAGAACTCTAACAGGAACAAATATGGAGGAGCACACTATAATAGTTATGATACCTGAGGAAGGGACAAGGTGATCCAGAAACGTTGTATGTTGTTTGTTCAATAAATCTTGAATCACTATTATAGTGTGCTCCTCCATATTTGTAGCAATCAGTAATAAATAGTTCAGCCAGAACAATAAGACCAAACAATATTTCTCCTTAAAGGGGTTAATATTCAGAACTTCGGCCTCTGGAGGACAATAGCACACAGTCCACGTGGGGGCACAGTGCGATCATAAATATAGACTCCCAGTTTGCAATTTGTAATTCACATAGAAAGTAGGAACAGGTAAACTGTGTATCAAGGGGTTAATTTCCCCCAGAGTGCAGTTCCATACATACCAACATGGTACAGTCAATAATACACTGGGATGTCCCAGCAAACTTTCTTGCTGGAAAGGGACAGGGACTTCCTGTGTCACTAAACAAAGTCACTGACTTTAGAATCCCAAAGTCTTAATGGGGTGCAGGAGCAAAGATTATTGTGCCTTTCCGTCTCTCCCAACACTTATCCACTTCCACTCACTCAATGATGTCTCTTCCAGGTTGGAATCTGCCCCTTTGTCCCTCTCTGTGATTGGATGAATGATAAAGATAACCTCATGACAGTGCAGATGCACCATTATCATTGTTACTGTTTAGATTCTGATTGCCTGGAGATCTTGGAGTGGGAACTCTACAGAAAGATTGTTCCTGTTTAAGGGTGTATCAGTAGGTGTGTGTACCTGTGTCTTTGTGGTGTAAGTGGTTATGTTTTGAATTTAGAAAATAAAGCTAAATCCTTTGAAGATTTGGGTATAGTTGCCATGGAAACGGACAGTAGTTGGGTTGCAAGGGGTTAGTAGTAAGTGTGTCTAACTGTGTCTGTGTGGTGATAGGGGGTATGTTTTTGAATCTTTGACCATAAAATTAAATTTAGATTAAAAAGATTTAGGTATGGTTGCCATGGAAACAAAAGATAGGTTGGGTTGTGAGGGTGTATTAGTAGATGTGTGTACCAGTATCTGTGTGGTGTTTATGAGTATGTTTTTGTGTGACCATAAAAGACAGACGTCTTTCCTCTCCTTTTAAGCATCAGCATTTTAAGTGTTAAAGAAGCTTATGATCAGACCGCAGTCACAGTTAGGCTAGTTTTACACAAACACCATTTTTTCACACAGGTAGCATTTTCACCAGTGTTTACCAGGCATTTTTTGAATGGTCACTGTTGCCTAAACGCTACTTGTAGCATTTTTTTTGCCGCTTAACATATGGATCTGCTCAGAAAACATTACAATAAGGTTTTAGTGAAAATTGCCTAAACAACAAAGTAACTAAATGAGTAACTCACAGAGACCTACACTAAATCATTAGATTTGATTAGCTGAGGGGTTTAAAGAAGTATTAATCAGGTGGTGTGGTGACATCATGATGCAAATTAGCAACAAGTCACTGTAGCAAGTTGTGCCACTACCCATGGTTGGAGCAGTCAAAGTGACAAGCAGATATGATCAAGTTTTTCTTCACAGCTTTCGATATATGCTTAATATAGTCCCACTATATTTGTAATAAATGCACTGACAGTTGTGAAAACTAACAGGGTTATTCAATAAAAGTTCTTATTGTTAAAAATGGTGCTAATTTTGCCCCAACCAATTAGATGTTAGCTTTCAAATGTTAAATAATATCTGATTGGTTTGGATAAAATTAGCACCGTTTTTAACAATAAGAACTTTTATTGAATCTCCCTGTGAGAGTACAATTTAACATTAGTGCCAATCGTTATGGAACAGTTTTTAAAAGACAGAGATTCAATACAAGTTCTTATTGTTTAAAATGGTGCTAATTTTACCCAACCAATCAGAACGTATTTAACATTTGAAAGCTAACATCTGACTGGTTGGGGCAAAATTAGCACCATTTTTAAAGATAAGAACTTCTATTGAATCTCCCTGTGTGACTGAAAATCATGTAGAAAAGATCAAGCCCAAAAGAGCATGAACAGTCTTAGTAACCTGAGAAATGTTAGATTTCCTGGCATGAACACATGATTCCATTTTTTACATTGTAGAGCACACTGAGCATTGAGCATGAACATAGACAGTCTTTATTTGAACTTTACTTTTCTAAACAGCAGTCTAACTCAGTAAACCATATAATGTTATAATAAAATGATTTGTCAAATTAATAAAAAATGTAATTAATCTGATTTTGTAAATACTAATGTTACTTTTGTAATTAATATGCATAGATGACATATTTGATACATTTTTCACAGTATGTAGTCTTAAAATCACTATAATAATAAAAACTTGATGTTTCCTAAGGGATCTGAAGTCATGAAGACAGATTACTGCAATAACAAGCACATTTTCTAAATACGTTTTTTTTCCAAAATACGTACAGTACAGACAACACTATTATTGCTTGGGTATCCCCAATCATCTATGTATGTATGTATGTATGTATGTATGTATCTGTCTATCTATCTATCTATCTATCTATCTATCTATCCGGAAACTGAATAAACCCTGGGGGGGGGGGGGGGGGGTTGGGAAAGTTTTCTGTCAGTGTTAAGCCGAATGTTATTGAAATTTAATAACGAAAATCCAATTCTAAAATAAATTTTCATCCACAATTTAAGTTTATTTAACTGGATTTTTGACTTTCGATCATAATTTAATATTTTTCGTGACAATTTTCAACTGGGATTTTTAAGTTTTTGATAAGCTCTTCCTTTCGAAATTATTCCACTAAACCTGCAAGATTTTCAAAACTGACGGTTCTACCTCAAAATCGTGTTTGTTTATAAACTAATACTATATGGCACACTGTATGGAGAATTACAGATACAGGAGTCCAAATAACTTAATATAAACAAATATCTGTAAGGGTCTGCACACATGCTAGTTTGTTGGCTAAAAAAATCATTTGTCAGGCACTTCGGTCGACAATTATCTAATAGGTGTGTCTTCCAGGACAAATTTCAATACAAGCTCTAGGTGTCACAGTAAGTTCTAGTGGAAAATAGACTAATGAATGAAACTAACTATAGGGAATGAGTTGTTGGGTTCTGAAGCACAATGAGTACACAATAAATATTTTACATCTGGCAAACTATGTGTAATGCTGACCCAGAATTCTCCTTTGAAATGAAAATATATAAAAATTTTCTTTTGTCCTATTGAAATAAATCTGTTTCTTAGGAAAATAACCAAACCATTTTGTACTTGTTTTGTTATAAGGAGGAGTGCTAAAACTATGAAAAGGCAACTGTGGTCTCTGAACAAGTTTGAGTTAAATAAAAGCCTGCAGTCTTTCCTTTTCCTGGATAACGCCTTGTGAATGCTGTGAAGTGTTCAGGAAGTTATATTGCTAAACCTTTCCAGCAACACTGTATAACTGCTCGCAAGATGTACCTATAGATGTGGTCCAAGGTTCATTTTAAAGGTCTAAAAGGAAGGCTTTTACTTAACCGTAACTTATTCAGAGACCACAATTACGTAAACAAAGGAGTTGTTCAGCTTAAAATCTGGAATTGATATTTACATATTGTAAATTAACTTGATTTTATTATTGTTTATTATTTCATGCTGTCTAATTAGTTGTGCGCTCATGTAGGTGTCTCTTAATCAGAGATTATTCAGATGTACAGGAAAAGTACTTGCAGCCCAATCCCAATGTTTATGCAATAGCCAAAAACCTTTGCACAGAAATCAAGAAAGAAAAAGTACACAAAGTCATTACAATGTGTTTTTGCTAGAAGTGTTTCATCCAGATATAGATTGCTATGAACCAAATCCATGCTTCTTTCAATATATTTCAATATATAGTTCAAATAATGTACACAACAGGGATAAAAAACAAAATAATAGTGCTACGCACCTACGCTCAGTAGCAATGCTCGATATCCTCATATCCATGACCTGCAGTTGAACTCGTATGAATTCCCACTGTACATGAAACTAGAGTTTTGTGATGTTGCTGTTTCCTATATTTAGTTATTTTTATGTCTTCAAAGTTGAAATAAGCAATATCCACCCGATAAAGCTATTGATAAATTAATATTTATGCTTATTTATAATTTTAAGGTCAAAAACACAAACACACAAAAAAATAAGCACTTGTAATTAATTTTAGGCTGTAGATTAAAAAAAAATAATGAAACAGAATATTTTTCAAGAGAATAAGGAAACAAAGGACATCCCGACCCATAAAACATAAAGAACTGTCACTTGTCAGTTACCTGCCTCCGTCCCCATCCGATATATTCAGCACATTATTAGTAGCGATCGGCGAACCTCTGAAAATCTGTTCCGCTTGAGGATTCGCAGAGTTCCTTAAAAATTCGAAATTCGAAAATGTTGCCATTAAAGTCAATGGGGAAAGAAGTTCGGAAATTTCTGCTAAATTAAGGGATTAAATAGCAGTTGTAACTTACCGTAAATGGTCCAAGGACCACGTCCCTATGGGAAGAACAGCAACGTTGTTAGCGCACACACGTTCCAGGATTCTCGAATCTGCCATTCGAGTATTCCCGAACGGCCGTGGCCATTGTGGCCCTTCCAAGGGCCCTCTGGGGCTTAAGGGGTCCCGCAGCTCAAACCGGGACCCCCTTCCCCGGCACTTAAAAGTGCCCTTGTGGCCCTTGGAAGGGCCCTTGTGGCACTGACAAGGGCCTTTTGGGGCTTATGGTGTATGCAGCTTGAACCAGGACCCCCCTCCCCGGCACTTGTAAGTGCCATTGTGGCCCTTGGAAGGGCCCTTGTGGCCCTGAAAAGTACCTTTTGGGGCTTAAGGGGTCCCGCAGCTTGAACCGGGCCCCCCTCCCCGACACTATATAAATATATATATGAAAAGAAAAGATGTCACTCTCGGGTCTTAGCAAACAACCTTGTTTATTGTGCGATCACATCTACGCATTTCAACCCACTGTGCGGGCCGTCATCAGGATGCAAGTGACGGCCCGCAATAAACAAGGTTGTTTGCTAAGACCCGAGAGTGACATCTTTTCTTTTCATGTATGCTGTTTTTCTGATGGGCACCCGGGCTGATGTTTAAAGTGTCGAAGTGAAAGGTGTACTTACCTGTTCCTTGCATATAAATATATATATATATATATATTAATATATTATATTATATATATTTATAGTCTGCTATACATACACAACATTTCCTAATGTCCCATATTCCTGCTCACTAAGCTCCCTCACAGTGGAGTTATTAACAGTAAGTACTGTATATAAACCCAGTCTCAGCAATCACCTCAGGCAGCTGCAGGGTTAATGTTGATACGGGAATAACGAATGGCAAGGGTGGCACTTCACCTCAGGTGATGAGGAAGGGGGCACATTTATTACCCCCCGAAAAGTTGTTAGTGTTGTATGGTCTGGATCAATAAAGTTATTATTTGGAGTGCCACCCTTGCCATTCGTTATTCCTGCATAATATATTCATTAAGGGTTGGATTACTTTGAGGAGTGAGCACCCATACTTGGTGGGAGTGCAGGGACCTGTATTATTTAATGTTGATATGGACTCTATGCTGCTTCAATCGCAGGGCAGACGGATACATTTTTGAAACAAAAAAAAAAACACTTCTCACTCACAGCTCAATTAACAATGTAACAATCTATGTAACAGTCTATGGCAATGAGCAGGCGAAAGGTTTTTATTTTTAAAAATCGTGCATTTTCAAACAATTGGTATGCCAGTACCAGACTGTATTTTTTTAAGATTGTGGGCATTGATACACATTCCCCAGTTCCCTGAGACATTTACAGTGAGTTACCATCGCTATTTAAACCATTATGGTGAAACTGTGGAACCAGCAGATGTGGTAAAGGCAAGTTCATTGATAGCTTTAAAAGGTGGCTAGATAAGTTTATAAACTAAAAAATATTGAATTACTGGTATTAATACATATACTGCAGTTCTGGTTGGTACAGGGATACTATATAATATTGAGATTACTGGTATTAATACATATACTGTAGTTCTGGTTGGTACAGAGATACTATATAATTTGAGAATTACTGGTATTATATATATACTGCAGTTCTGGTTGGTACAGGGTACTATATAATATTGAGAATTACTGGTATTAATACATATACTGTATTCTGGTTGGTATAGGGATACTATATAATATTGAGAATTACTTGTATTAATACATATACTGTAGTTCTGGTTGGTACAGGGCCTATATATATATTGAGAATTACTGGTATTAATATATATACTGCAGTTCTGGTTGGTACAGGGATACTTATATTTGAGAATTACTGGTATTATACATATACTGTAGTTCTGGTTGGTACAGGATACTATATAATATTGAGAATTACTGGTATTAATACATACCGTATACTGTAGTTCTGGTTAGTACGGGGATACTATATAATTGAGATTACTGGTTTATTAATAATATACTGTAGTTCTGGTTGTACGGATACATATAAAATCAAATTACTGGTATTAATACTATACTGTAGTTCTGGTTGTTCTATGAATACTTTCCGATTGCCAATTGGATTCAGGAAGGAATCCCCCCCCCACCCTTTTTAGCTGTGTTTTTTGCCTTCCTCTGAATCAACTGTTAGGTAGGGTTAAAAGAGGGTGAAAAGTTTGGACTTGATGACGCATGTCTTTATTCAACCTCAATAACTATGTTACTATGTTACATTATTTTAGTCGGAATTTTTTTTTCCGATAATCCTGAATCCTCGAGCAATACAGATTTTTGGAAGTTTGGCCATCTCTAGTTACAATCAGATAGACTGATTGTCTGTTCCCCAGACCCAGTGCCACACCTTTAATGAAGCTGTGTGAGGCAGAACCCAGGCGACACATGATTGTCCACATTTTTTTTTGTGTGTGTGCAATTACAGGTGCAATTACTGTCAGGTGGACAGTGAATAATTTGCCAAAACAAATAAATGCAGAAACGCACCAAATAGAGCATTCTGGCGGCCGCTCTGCTGCTCAGCACGTTTTGATCTGTCCGTCCAGGTGGAGTCATTACTAGACGCAAGCACTGCAAGGGGAAGAGTCTCACTTACCGTCCGCACAGAGTAGTGACGTCAGCCTGGCACAACAACACTAGCAGAGTGGCCGCCAGGCGACTGAGCAGACAACAAGCAGAGTGAGCAAGCTATTTGTATACAGACCAGGGTACATTACATCCTAAAGAAGAAAACCGTTTCCTTACAGCAGAGGTAAATGTGATGTCTCCTATGACTGCACAATAGGCATTTATTTCTGTCATGTCCAATCTGGTCCATCGGTCGCGCCGCCAGACAATGAATAAGATTTTTTTACAGCAAGAAATCTGCTCATATGAGTACTCAGCTAATAAATCTACTTTATAAACAAAGTAAAGGATATATCTGTATTGGCTAACTGCCATGACCATTATAGTAAGTAGAGAATATACTATAAAATGATTATTATTACATGTTTTAGAATATATGGATCTATGTGAGATCTAGAAACTATGCTGTGAAACTAAGTTAGACATAGAAACTATGCTGCAATTCGCACTGATTAATAGTTATTTTTGGTTAGAAATCCCAGTAACTACATGGTTTTATATGTTGATGTTTTCATAATTAAATGTGTATTTCATTGTTAATATGTTAATTATGTATAATTAACTCTTTCTGTATATAAGGGAATTGCTAATAGGCTAATTATGTATATACCAATCTCTTCTGTATATAAGGGCATTGTTAGTAGGCTAATATTGTTATACACCAACTCTTTCTGTATATTAGGGCATTGTTAATAGCCTAATTATGTATATCCACCAACTCTTTCTGTATATTAGGGCATTGTTAATAGGCTAATTATGTATATACACCAACTCTTTCTGTATATAGGTATTGTTAATAGGCTAATTATTATATTACCTCTTTCTGCATATAAGGGCATTGCTAATAGGCAATTATGTATATACCAACTCTTTCTGTATATAAGGGCATTGTTAATTGTTAATAATGTATATACACACAACTCTTTCTGTAATATAGGGCTTGTTAATAGGCTAATTATGTATATATTACCTACTCTTTCTGCATATAAGGGCATTGTTAATAGCTAATTATGTATATACCAACTCTTTCTGTATATAAGGGCATTGTTAATTGGTTATATGATATACACCACTCTTTCTGTATATAAGGGCATTGTTAATAGGCTAATTATGTAACATCACCTCTTTCTGTTATAAGGCCATTTTATTGGCTAAATGTATATACACCACTTTCTGTATATAGGGCATTGTTAAATGTTAATTATGTATATACCACTTTTTCTGTAATAAGGGCATTGCTAATGGTAATTATGTATACCAACTCTTCTGTATATAAGGGCATTGCTAATAGGCTATTATGTATATACCACTCTTTCTGTATATAAGGGCATTGTTATATTCTATTAGTATGTACCAACTCTTTGTGTATATAATGGCGTTTCACTGTCACTAAACTTGTAAAGCGGTGCCTCACCCTCTACCCTCCCCTCTTCCATATCTACTGTGCATCGGACACTGTGCTCAAGTGCAGTTATGTGTGTGCTTTTACCCATTTAGAATAAAGGGGAAGTTTTAAAACCCTCCAGCTTGAGCGTTGTTTGCAGTGAATATTTTCAAGGATACAGCACCAGTTGAAAGGCCGCAGACGTGGAGCTCCACTAAGGAGGGGGTAAGTGAATACTCCCCTTTATTTTCTGTATAGGTTATGGAATGCTAAATGTAGGAACAGCATTTGAATGTTCGATAATTATCAAGATTTCAATAATCATTGGAAGTTCAATAACATTGGAAGTCAAATCTGGAAGTTCAGGTCTGTTCGAACTGTTGAAGCTCGGATTCAAGTTTGGTTCTAGTCCATCTCTAGTCATGAACTTCCTACTGTGCTTGTTCAGAAATCCCCCCCCCTTAACAATCCCGCGCTTGCCCCTGGATTTGATGCATTCCCAAGGGGCACCAGGCACATACAGCGCCAGAAGTGCACTATAATGGAAGGGGCTACAGCACCGCTGGCATGTCATTTTGTCATCAAACCACTGTCTTTGCCATCCAGAGTCAGTGGTCTGACCGTAAGAGCAGAGGCCTCATTTACAACAGAATACTGTTTGGGTAGTTTACAGCATGGTATTAGAGGACCGAACGTTCGGCATTCGTAAATTAGACCTCTAAAAGGCCTTTACTAAATTTGTCCAAAGAGACTTATAGGGGATGAGTCCTTAAAAGGACTTCTGGGTCTCAAATTGTGTAATACAGGGGTTGTTAACAACAAGTGCTAAAATCATCAAAATATCAAAATTTTGCGGGTTCGCAAAATCGGATTCAGGAAAATCCACGAGTTTCTGCGGATTAGCATCTCAAGGCTAAACACCTTTGGAACTTTTTTTTTTACTAGTTGGATATATATATATATAATAAATATATGGATATTTGGGAACTGTTAATTTAACACCAATCAACAGGAAGGGGTGGGGTGTTAGTAACCTTTATAGAGGAATGCACTTTTGTTTTTGTATGCTTGATAAGGAACATGTGGCTCCGAAACATGTCGCACGTAATAAGTTTTCTTGCAGTATAATTCTGCCTTAGGCTCTCCCACTATTTTTCTTATATCTTTGCACTTTTTACAAGGACAGGATTAGGTCCATATGCAATTTGTAAAATGTATCAGTGCAGTCTTGTTTCGTAATTGATCTGTTTTTTTAGGGAGGTTATTAGGCCAATGGATTGGCTGCTTTATATATATATATATATATATATATATATATATATATATATATTTATAGTCTGCTATACATACACAACATTTTCTAATGTCCCATATTCCTGCTCACTAAGCTCCCTCACAGTGGAGTATTTACAGTAAGTACTGTATATAAACCCAGTCTCAGCAATCACCTCAGGCAGCTGCAGGGTTAATGTTGATACGGGAATAACGAATGGCAAGGGTGGCACTTCACCTCAGGTGATGAGGAAGGGGGCACATTTATTACCCCCCGAAAAGTTGTTAGATGTTGTATGGTCTGGATCAATAAAGTTATTATTTGGAGTGCCACCCTTGCCATTCGTTATTCCTGCATAATATATTCATTAAGGGTTGGATTACTTTGAGGAGTGAGCACCCATACTTGGTGGGAGTGCAGGGGACTCTGTATTATTTAATGTTGATATGGGACTCTATGCTGCTGTCAATCGCAGGGCAGACTGGATACATTTTTGAAACAAAAAAAAAACACTTCTCACTCACAGCTCAATTAACAATGTAACAATCTATGTAACAGTCTATGGGCAATGAGCAGGCAGAAAGGTTTTTATTTTTGAAAAATCGTGCATTTTCAAACAATTGGTATGCCAGTACCAGACTGTATTTTTTTAAGATTGTGGGCATTGATACACATTCCCCAGTTCCCTGAGACATTTACAGTGAGTTACCATCGCTATTTAAACCATTATGGTGAAACTGTGGAACCAGCAGATGTGGTAAAGGCAAGTTCATTGAATAGCTTTAAAAGTGGGCTAGATAAGTTTATAAAACTAAAAAATATTGAGAATTACTGGTATTAATACATATACTGCAGTTCTGGTTGGTACAGGGATACTATATAATATTGAGAATTACTGGTATTAATACATATACTGTAGTTCTGGTTGGTATAGGGATACTATATAATATTGAGAATTACTTGTATTAATACATATACTGTAGTTCTGGTTGGTACAGGGATCCTATATAATATTGAGAATTACTGGTATTAATATATATACTGCAGTTCTGGTTGGTACAGGGATACTATATAATATTGAGAATTACTGGTATTAGTACATATACTGTAGTTCTGGTTGGTACAGGGATACTATATAATATTGAGAATTACTGGTATTAATACATACCGTATACTGTAGTTCTGGTTAGTACGGGGATACTATATAATATTGAGAATTACTGGTATTAATATATATACTGTAGTTCTGGTTGGTACGGGGATACTATATAATAATCAGAATTACTGGTATTAATACATATACTGTAGTTCTGGTTGTTCTATGAATACTTTCCGATTGCCAATTGGAGTCAGGAAGGAATCCCCCCCCACCCTTTTTAGCTGTGTTTTTTGCCTTCCTCTGAATCAACTGTTAGGTAGGGTTAAAAAGGAGGGTGAAAAGTTTGGACTTGATGGACGCATGTCTTTATTCAACCTCAATAACTATGTTACTATGTTACATTATTTTAGTCGGAATTTTTTTTTCCGATAATCCGTGAATCCTCGAGCAATACAGATTTTTGGAAGTTTGGCCATCTCTAGTTACAATCAGATAGAATCTGATTGTCTGTTCCCCAGACCCAGTGCCACACCTTTAATGAGGCTGTGTGAGGCAGAACCTCAGGCGACACATGTATTGTCTACATTTTTTTTTGTGTGTGTGCAATTACCAGTGTAATTACTGTCAGGTGGACAGTGAATAATTTGCCAAAACAAATAAATGCAGAAACGCACCAAATAGAGCATTCTGGCGGCCGCTCTGCTGCTCAGCACGTTTTGATCTGTCCGTCCAGGTGGAGTCATTACTAGACGCAAGCACTGCAAGGGGAAGAGTCTCACTTACCGTCCGGCACAGAGTAGTGACGTCAGCCTGGCACAACAACACTAGCAGAGTGGCCGCCAGGCGACTGAGCAGACAACAGAGCAGAGTGAGCAAGCTATTTGTATACAGACCAGGGTACATTACATCCTAAAGAAGAAAACCGTTTCCTTACAGCAGAGGTAAATGTGATGTCTCCTATGGACTGCACAATAGGCAGTTATTTACTGTCATGTCCAATCTGGTCCATCGGTCGCCGCCAGACAATGAAATAAGATTTTTTTACAGCAAGAAATCTGCTCATATGAGTACTCAGCTAATAAATCTACTTTATAACAAAAGTAAAGGATATATCTGTATTGGCTAACTGCCATGACCATTATAGTAAGTAGAGAATATACTATAAAATGATTATATGATACATGTTTAATAGAATATATGGATCTATGTGAGATCTAGAAACTATGCTGTGAAACTAAGTTAGACATAGAAACTATGCTGCAATTCTGCACTGATTAATAGTTAATTTTTTGGTTAGAAATCCCAGTAACTACATGGTTTTATATGTTGATGTTTTCATAATTAAAATGTGTATTTCATTGTTAATATGTTAATTATGTATATATTAACTCTTTCTGTATATAAGGGAATTGCTAATAGGCTAATTATGTATATACCAACTCTTTCTGTATATAAGGGCATTGTTAGTAGGCTAATTATGTATATACACCAACTCTTTCTGTATATTAGGGCATTGTTAATAGCCTAATTATGTATATACACCAACTCTTTCTGTATATTAGGGCATTGTTAATAGGCTAATTATGTATATACACCAACTCTTTCTGTATATAAGGGTATTGTTAATAGGCTAATTATGTATATATTACCTCTTTCTGCATATAAGGGCATTGCTAATAGGCTAATTATGTATATACCAACTCTTTCTGTATATAAGGGCATTGTTAATTGGCTAATAATGTATATACACCAACTCTTTCTGTATATAAGGGCATTGTTAATAGGCTAATTATGTATACATCACCTCTTTCTGTATATAAGGGCATTGTTAATATGTTAATTATGTATATACCACCTTTTTCTGTATATAAGGGCATTGCTAATAGGCTAATTATGTATATACCAACTCTTTCTGTATATAAGGGCATTGCTAATAGGCTATTTATGTATATACCAACTCTTTCTGTATATAAGGGCATTGTTAATATTCTAATTAAGTATGTACCAACTCTTTGTGTATATAATGGCGTTTCACTGTCACTAAACTTGTAAAGCGGTGCCTCACCCTCTACCCTCCCCTCTTCCATTATCTACTGTGCAGTCGGACACTGTGCTCAAGTGCAGTTATGTGTGTGCTTTTACCCATTTAGAAATAAAGGGGAAGTTTTAAAACCCTCCAGCTTGAAGCGTTGTTTGCAGTGAATATGTTTTCAAGGAATACAGCACCATGTTGAAAGGCCGCAGACGTGGAGCTCCACTAATGGAGGGGGTAAGTGAATACTCCCCTTTATTTTCTGTATAGGTTATGGAATGCTAAATTGAGGAACAGCAATTGGAATGTTCGATAATTATCAAGAATTCAATAATCATTGGAAGTTCAATAATCATTGGAAGTTCAAATCTGGAATAGTTCAGGTCTGTTCGAACTGTTGAAGCTCGGATTCAAGTTTGGTTCTAGTCCATCTCTAGTCATGAACTTCCTACTGTGCTTGTTCAGAAATCCCCCCCCCTTAACAATCCCGCGCTTGCCCCTGGATTTGATGCATTCCCAATGGGCACCAGGCACATACAGCGCCAGAAGTGCACTATAATGGAAGGGGCTACAGCACCAGCTGGCATGTCATTTTGTCATCAAGACCACTGTCTTTGCCATCCAGAGTCAGTGGTCTGACCGTAAGAGGCAGAGGCCTCATTTACAACAGAATACTGTTTTGGTAGTTTATTACAGCATGGTATTAGATGACCGAACGTTCGGCATTCGTAAATTAGACCTCTAAAAGGCCTTATACTAAATTTGTCCAAAGGAGACTTATAGGGGGATGAGTCCTTAAAAGGACTTCTGGGTCTCAAATTGTGTGAATACAGGGGTTGTTAACAACAAGTGCTAAAATCATCAAAATATCAAAAATTTTGCGGGTTCGCAAAATCGGATTCAGGAAAATCCACGAGTTCTGCGGATTAGCATCTCAAGGCTAAACACCTTTGGAAATGTTTTTTTACTAGTTGGATGTATATATATAATAATATATGGATATTTGGGAACTGTTAATTTATACACCAATCAACAAGGAAGGGGTGGGGTGTTAGTAACCTTTATAGAGGAAATGCACTTTTGTTTTTGTATGCTTGATAAAGGAACATGTGGCTCCGAAACATGTCGCACGTAATAAGTTTTCTTGCAGTATAATTCTGCCTTAGGCTCTCCCACTATTTTTCTTATATCTTTGCACTTTTTAACACAGAGGACAGGATTATGGTCCATATGCAATTTGTAAAATGTATCAGTGCAGTCTTGTTTCGTAATTGATCTGTTTTTTTTAGGGAGGTTATTAGGGCCAATGGATGTGGCGGCTTTATTAAAGGGCATCTATAGTGGGAAAATAAACCTTTCTTTCTTTCTTTCCATGTGTTCTAAAATTCCCCCTAACCCCCAGAGTGTCATTATTTTCTAAAGTTTCTCTCTCTCTGTCCTGAGATATACAAATTTGAAGAATACGTGATTGCATTCCTCTACTCCTACTTGGACTGTCAATCAAATCTCTGTGATGTGACCCTGTTCCCTGCTCAAGTCCCTCCCTCCTCCCTGCTCTGTAACAAACATAGAGCAGGAGAAGAGTGGTAACTTTGACTGCAGAGATAAGGCTGCACTTGACCCCCCCTGCTTGATAGATTTCACAGTTTGATGATTGGTCACAAAGAGAGAGATCGTATTGCAGCAGGACACGTAGAGATCCGTGTCTCCAGGACAGCTTGCTTGATATTGGCCACTGTGCATGGGTGTGTTTTTCAGGATGTTTAACTTTTAACTCCTGTGCAGTAGCACACGATAAGCTTGTTGGGAAGCCAGTGTTTAGACATGGAGGAAGTAACAGAGGGGAGGGGGAAGGGGGAGTGCTGCAGAGAGATCTAACACCATGGAAAAACAGAGTCACTGACAGAAGTAGGAGAAGAGCAGCACAGAGTACATGAATTTAACTTTGCAATGGAGTGAAGTTTTTTTTTCCCTATAGATGCCCCTTAATACCCTTGGTATTATGTCATGACAATATTTTCTGTTACACAATTTATACAGGTCAAACATCAGGAAGGGCAGTCAGGTAAGTAGTGCCAGAAAGTGGGGGTTTATGCACCAATACAAAACTTATGTAAAATGTGTACTATATTGAATGAGCTGCATTTTTTCAAAAAGTTTTTGGAAGTGGCACAGCCCCTGCATAATTAATGTAAAACCCATGCTAACCTGATATTACATCGTGCAGTGTGGATTTTAGCATGAAATATTGAATATCTTTTTTTTATTAGGATGTCAAAACCCCCGCTATAGATCAAAGTCTACCTAATGTGAATTTAAAATATAACCATTAACATTTACAATGTGGACATACATGAACACTTTGTCCAAAGATTATAGATTTTATTCACTTTTTGTCGAGGGAGGTTTGTTTCTTAAAAATGCTTCATGTAATCCCTTAGGTTTTTAATAAAGAAATCAATGATTTCCAGAAAAGCTTAGGAAAGAGGCAAGGTCATTCAAATAATCAATCACATAGAATTTAATTTACTACTATAAATAAGGTAGAAGGTGTAAAAAAGAAATAAATTCTCTTGTATAAAAATGGTTGAATTTGGTAACATTGTCATTAGTGACCTTCTTTAAAAATGTCCCATCAGTGATATTTACATATCAGGACAAATTGTGTACACCACATCCCTTTTTTTTATTTAAAGACAAACAATAAAATACCAAACACATTCAATGCATCATTAGACCTTTTGATTTTATTATAGAAGCAACTGCAATAGATTCAAGCACATAAATCAATGTGCTGGTTTTACGGGGGATGGTATAGAAAACATTATATACATGAATTGAGAAGTTTTTGTCCCAGCTCACCCTGGGCAGATGCTACTATAGTTGACACATTTTTCATTCAATTTCCATTATTGGCCTAAGGGATGATGGTGATTGTAATTCAGTTACAGCAGAACAGCCACGGCTTGAATACATAAATGCTCTTTCACATACAATATGCATGGACCAAATATATATAAATTGATCCTGTGTGCAGTACTTGATGGATATATATATATATATATATATATATATATATATATATATATATTAGGGATAGCTGCACTCCTACTTGTCCTCAACAATCTCTGTGGCCCGGCTGCATCCAAGATAATATAATGGTAAAAAGGTAAAGGTAAATGGTGCTCTCCTCTGGACTTTACAAAAAAAGTTTTATTATACAATCTACGCATTTCAGTCAACATGTGGCCACCATCAGGGTCAGTGACTGTTGGCTGATCCATCCTGCTGGATCAATGACAGCAGCTGACCGTGTTCCACCCAACCAAACTTCTCTGTGTGTATGGGCCCTAAAACTGAAAAACATTTATATTTATGTAAAGCTTAGATACATTTGCATTATTCAATAACACATACCGTCTGTGCACATAAATTCATTAACCAAATGAATTCATTTTGTAATAGGTTATTTTTCATTTACAACTTGTTCATTAATAATAATTTAGAGGAGAAATGTAACTGATTATAATAAACTGTAATTAGTTTACAGTTATAGCAAGTTAAGCTCAGCTAATAAAGGTAACTTTATTTCTTAGGAACAGGAAAAATAGCAAGGTACCCTATGAATTTCACAGTCCAGATATTTATTGTGACACACAGGTTGCTTGAAAATAAGATTAAAACAATTCCTAAGGTATAGATCCGTGCGCAGGTATAATCTGAAATAAAATGCCTCAGTAAAATCTATAAAAACTGCAGCCAAACCTGAAATTTAATCTGCATTGATTCACTGAAGCTTTGGAATTCATTTGTGTGCAAAAGGGAAAAAGAATTCTTTTTAACTCTCTTTAATATGGAGCACTCAAAGTGGTAAAACAAAGCACAACAACGATTACGTATGTGTAACATTTTGTGTTTGTATATATGAGCAGAATATAAATAAATTCTTACTGGACTCATTAGTTTACATTTTTGAATAAAACCCCATTCCCTGCTATGCAATTTAGACTTTAGCTATCTGCAATAAAAGAAGTAATGGGTTATTTGTACAGCAATTAATGCAGTTCTAACATTTACATTTAATAAAAACCAGCAGAGACGGAAGAGACTTTTTACCCTCCAAACTGCAATTATTATTCCAAAGATTTGTTAGAATAGGCAGACATACCTAATGGATAACCCATTAGGAATATTATCCATTTGAGTGTGGTATTCATCATCCTTTACTGTCAGAACATTAACTTCAGCCAGAGCTAGGGAACAAGGCTGTAACTTAAGTTGTTTTGCTGAATAATGACTGCTCTCTAAATTAGTTTACTTCTAGTAAGTTCTCATAAACAGATAGAAAAAGCTAACAGGTAAACTAGGCAATGTATTTGCATTAAAGCAAATGGGAGATACAACATAGATATTGACTGTTGGCTCACAAGTAATCATATCTGTCATGTATGAAGGAGTACAAATAAATATGATTTCAGAATAAAATCATTTTTTCCATAACATAATAGTGGAGGTTTAATAAACCTATGCCCCCCGTCTAGTTTTTTTAACTTACCTACAGTATAATGCCTGCCTAACAGCTGTTCCAGGGGAAGGCAAACACCCACAGGCTGGGAAGGGAGGCAATTTTCTTCCTGACTTCATATGGCAGTTAGAAGTATCGCTGGATCAACAAAATATATTTCAATATTCTTTAATTTTAGGTTTTTTAGGATGGCCTGAAAAATCATAATTAGCAATCTTGAAATGTCTGTAAAGGGACTTAGAAGTCCAAGATTAACCTCTGGTGTGATCTATTGGAATTTATCGTTAAGACAAATCCATCACATGCAAATATTTTCATGTATCATATTGAATATAAGATTATTCTTGCCTCAAATCTGCAATATACATATCATGGTATCTTCCTAATATGGAAAGGTCCAGTACACAAATTGCAACAAATGGAGGACTATATTAATAAGGCACACACATTCTGTATCCATTGTTTGGATGTTGAAGTAAAAACTCTATATTAACTGTGGTCACCATTTTATTTAGATGCTTAACTATACAGACTAAATTGTGGTTGTATGGCTCAATTAATCTGGAACAGGTATACAGCTGCACTCCTGTCCTGTGCTCAGGGTGTGTAATCCTGTAAAATCCTCATGAAATGTATAGGATTTATTTAAGAGCTTCCATGGAAACATAAAAAAATCACCCAGCAGACTCTTCTCAGACTGCTTTATTTATATAATTCAGACCAGAGGGCCTACTGTATGCTGCATTGATGATGGTTAAAAACAAACTGAAATTGGTCAACAGCTGTCTTTCTATGCTGTGAAATGTATATTGTTTACCTAAGGGCTGCCATGGAAACACAGAAAGTACCTAGAAATCTTGCCTTCCCATAATTATTTGAGAATATTCATTGCCCTTTCCACAGACCATCAGTCCACCTACGATCAGCAATTTTGCAAAATCTCTGTAAGTAAAACCATGATAATGATAAGTTGTTTTTTTTATTCAAGCCCAAAAACTATGTTTACAATAATAGAGTTGTGATTTATTCTAAGAAACTGTCATTCATTTCTGAACCTCTATTATCCCAGTTTTTATAATAGCAAGTCTTTTGTGATTTTACTACTAGCTTTGTCACAGAATTGCAAATGAAAGCAAACCTCTGTCTCTACAGACTTTCATTATGACAAATCTTTGTCAGTCATGCTGTGAATCTGTGTTGTTGTGAAAGTAAATAAATATGAAACTAAATAACAAAACACATCAGTAATTAGGATTACTTGCTCTCATTATAGGGTACTGTATGTACAACCCTTAAAGGGTATGTCCACCCCCTAAATGAAAATTTAGTATCAGCTCGGAAAAGTCTGTAAAACTTAACCTCGCGAGGTTTACAGCTTCCAAAGATGCCCCCAAAACTACTTACCAGCCTTTGTTCCCCCGACAACTTCTGCTTAACTCCCGTGCCTTTTTGAGCACAGAAGTAAAGCAGGAGTGGCTCAACCGGCATCAGGAGTGGCTCGACCGGCATCCGCTCCTGTGATTGGATAAGGCGCGAGGTTTACAGACTTTTCCTAGCTGATACTAAATTTTCTTTTAGGTGGTCGACATACCCTTTAAGGGTTGTACATACAGTACATTATAATGAGAGCAAGTAATCATAATTACTGATGTGTTTTATTATTTAGTTTTATATTGATTTACTGTCACAACAAAACAGATTCACACTATGACTGCAAGCAGCTTGAGGCTCCCAAAGACACAAATGTTACTATGCTTTCCTTAACCAAAATGCTTTTATCATTATTTAAACAGCCTCAAAAGTGTTAAACACCTCCTCTGCTGCATAATGTGTTATATACATGTAGCAGAGCCATAAAGGAGGCTTCTCTTCAACAGCTCCAGGAACAGATGTCAGCGACAGACTTCCAGATACGGAAGCTGCAGAGGAGACAGCACAGCCATGGTGAGGGATCGGGCTGTGTAAGTAATGATAAAAGCATTTTTGGTAAAGGTAAGAATAGCAAAATGTGTGCATTTGGGGGGTCTTAAGTTGCTTGTAAGATTAAACGGTGAGGGGAACATGCCCTTTAAATGTCCCTGCACTAGCAAGTTTCTGTAGCAATAAGCATTTTTTTGCACTCACCAAATAGCAAGACTAATTACTATACTTAGTAAGATACTAAGAATAGTATCACACACTTACGTCTATATGCTGACACCTCTGTACCTGTGTACTCCACCTGGGGTTGCCTTTTAAGTCCACCTCCTACTCCTGCATCTTTTCTACATTTGGACTAATTACTATACTTCTCTGTATAAAAGGAACACTTCACTGGTTAAAACAACTTTTTTTTTTATTTAATTGTATAATTCTCAGCGAGGTAAGACTCACTACTTGTCACACATGTTCTTTTAACCAAGGAGTTGTTTTACCAATGTAATGTTCCTTTAACTATGGGACCTTGATGAGCATGAGCCTTTTTAATCCAATATTGTTTTCCTGTTTTTGTTTTTATTTTGTGATAGGTTACTAACAGAATTTCCTATTTACATTGTAAGTAAGTGTAACTATGGTCCAAAAATACACTTTTAAATCCACTTCCTAGGGTGGTAGGGAAGTCTACTCCTAATTCCCTGGATGGTCGCTAGCTCGAGCAGTAAGCTGTCAAAATTTCACTCTTGATTGGCAGCTTACAGCTCGTTCCTTTGCACGTGTTATTATCTCTCCTAACATTAAAGAGAACTGACCATGTTTGCTAGCCACCACCCAGGGGGTTAGGTGAAGCTTTCCTACCTCCTTGTGAAATGCACTTTACAATCCTAAAAGATATTTATAGTCCATTTTTAGACCATAATTTCCCTTTCACTGTAATGGATTAAACACACAACATCCAGTAAAAATGAACATAATTTATTATATATGCATATAGCTGTGTTTATAGTACATATATCTATATTGAATGATAAACAAATCCTGATTATTTAGTTCAATGAAAACAATATTGTTTATAAATATTTAACACCATCTGTAAAACATATACAAGTGTGAAAACACATTGATAATTAAGCCTACTCAGTTCTGGCAAGCAGAATTTTCTGAGATAATTATTTACATATTAAAAAGAAAACTGAGAATACATTCTTTAAATCTCACAAAATATTTTTAAAAGGAAGAATGCAGTATGTTGTATTTCTAATCTATATTGTTCAATATTATTTGGGAACAATTCCCATTTGTAGTTGTAGATCCCCCTTTCTTCATACAAAGCCATGCATTTGCAACCAACACGTTTCTTACTGAAGGAGCTACCTACCTTTACTTTGAACTCTTTTACCATGACTTCCACTGGAAAAATTAACCTGGAGATGCACACATGCTTTGGCTAACAAGTATTGGTAGTTTCCATTTAAAGGCTTAGGTTAGCCATTCACATGTTGTAAATCACCAAACTTTGATAAAGAAGACCTACCTTGCACCATTAATCTGAAGCAGATTTTCAATATGTCTCATATGATCAAAAATAATTGGCATAGCAGGCCTTAGATTTACCTGGTAAAGAGTAATTTGCAGGTCTGTTACTGTGACAGCTAAAATAGAAGTATTTTTAACAGACTTTAAAAGTGACATTCTCCAAGGCAAACATACCCAAACTTGAAAAACATATAGGATATTCAGGGAGATGTCATATCGCTTAAATAGTTGTGAAACCCATGCAATGGGATATAGTATAGGGTTAAGGTGTGTTTTACACTTATTTACTGCACTGTGTCAATGTTTTTTAAAATAGTGCTGTGCACCCAATACTCCCGAAAGGGCTAATTTCCGATTCTTAGCTTACATTGAACCAGCGGTGCAATACCGGACGTTATCAGGTCAACGTCCAGTATTGCATTCTGGATTGCATATTAAATCTGTGTGGATCTGCGTGGATCTGCGATATTAAATCTTATTGATTATTTGTAATGCCCATATTACAATACATAACATTTATCATTATTTTGTACTAATATACATTAAAGTCTTGTAATTTCTGACAGAGAAATAAATGATGTGTCCATGCGCAAAAAATGAAGTTAATTCCTAGGTTTCCTTGTTTTTTTCTTGGATAAAGAATAATGGGTTTCCTCGTCATAATTAGAGATGGACCAGAACTCAAACCTAGCCGAACTTTAATATTTTGAACTTTCCAAACCTTTTCGGATTTAAAACTTTCGCAAATTTAAAAATTTTAGAAAATTCGATTTTTCTAGAATCCGTCTCTGAATCTCTTAAAAAGGGGTGTTCCTTATTATACAAGAGTAATCATGCCCAGCACACAGTGGCAACGATTCCTTGTTGCATAACTCAAAAAAAGTGGTTAAAAAAACTTTAAAGGGAAAGTTCAGTGGAAAATATCATTAATTCTTAGTTTATATTATGCATACCTAATTATTCTAAATATTCTCATCCATTTAAAAAAAAAAACAGTTAAATTTATACCCCTTGCTATTCCCTGCTGTTGACATTAAAGACCTGACCATTCTGTAATGGTCCTTTTTCTTCCCAGAATGCGTACTACCGTGGAATGTTCCTAACAGTAATTTGTACAGATTGGCTATTGGATGGGTCTAACATGCTCATATGTCTACTGAGCAACTGAATCAACCCAGGCGCTGGGTCAAGTGCAAGATCATAATGATCACTATTAGGGGTCCTGCAAACAGGAAGTCAGTATTACGAAAGCATTTATGTATGCACAGACAAAATGTTAAATGGGTAGGTTAAGGTCATTAGAATGGAAAAATACTGCTCTTTTTTCTAAAAAGCATATGTATTTGCACTGAAATTCCCCTTTAATTTTTATTTTTCTAATTTGCATCATAAGGGAAAAGCAGGCAAAATGGCAATGCTTCACAGCAGCAGAACCATTGAGTTAGAGTAGAGTTCGAGACGAACTATTCGAATAAATTCGGACTTCTCAAACTATCCCAGACCCGGATTTTTGATATTTTTGGACTTTCGATAAATATCGAATGTTCGACCGTTCGAATGTGTGAGTAAAATGCCTATTATACCTTTATGCAAGCATCGAATCCGTGAGTAAAGGGTCCATTAAAACCTATACGCGAGCATCGAATCCGCTAGTAAAATGTCCATGGTATCTAGGCGCGAATGCGAGCACCGAATCCGTGAGTAAAGTGTCCATTAAAACCTATACGCAAGCATCGAATCCGTGAGTAAAATGTCTATGGTATCTAGGTGTGAATGCGAGCATCGAACCTGCGAGTAAAGTGTCCATTAAAACCTATACGCGAGCATCGAATCCGCGAGTAAAATGTACATGGTACCTAGGCATGAACGAGCTCAAAAATAGCGCGAGTGAGAGTAAAATTGATTTTTCGAATGTCCTGGATATTCAAACATGTTCTCCAGACCATTTCCCAGGTCCCACAGCCATTTACATTAAGTTACCATTGATATTGTAATTGTATTTCATTAGAACTTTTTAAACTATTTGACTCTCTTTGACTTTAATGGGTCCATTTTCAAACTTTTGAACTTTCCATATAGTTCGAACTTTCGAAAGTTCGGCCATCTCTATGCACAATGCATACTCTGAGGGAGAGTGTGGGGTATGTTCAGTAGGGCCAAGCCTGCTTGTCTCCTCAACAATGGGGGCAAACTGCAGTGGCTTACGCTAACTCAATGGTTCTAAATTTGGAACCACGTGCTACATAGAAAGAAACAGACCTAGAGTTTATAAATATAAATCCTAATCACGGTTTAAACCGTGTGGTGTTAATGCATTGAGTTTTTTTTACCCACCATTCCTATCTTTGTTTCAACCTGAGTTCCCTATCTTCCCTTCTGATGGGGGGGGAACCATCTTAAGGATCATATATCTAAGTTCCTGATCGCTATGACCTGCTTCTAAAAAGTGTTTGGACACAGGCAACTTTTTATTCCTGATTCTGATGCTCAAACGATGCTGCGACATTCTGGACTTGACCTCCTGGTTGGTCCCACCCAAATATAGCAGCATGCAAGTGCACCATAACATGTAAACTACAAATTTTGCATCACAAGTAAAATGGTCTCTCAGGTTAAATTCCTGCAACGTGGTGGGATGTTCAAAGTATGTTCCCCTGTGTACACTTGCACACTGGGTGCAATGTAGACAAGGGAACATGCCTAATCTTTTAGGACCCAAAAATGTGTCTTTAAGCTTTTTTTCTGAGCTATATAGGGATCTTACCAGTTTACTTCCTAATGCTATCCCTCTTCTATATATGTGGGGTCTCCATGAATTCAGACTCTCACTAAGTGCCAGTTGCTTTGTACTATCTGGGCAATGCGTTCACTTCCAGTCCATAACTAATGGTATTCCGTTGGCACAATGTTTCTTACATCTACCTGCTGATTTATCCTTTATTTTTTCCATTGGCCCAACAGAGATCCAATGTGGCCCGCCACAAGAGGAAGGCATCGTCTATATAACGCCACCAGGCCATAAAGTGACTGGTGAAAGATGGTAAACCATAGATGATGTCCTCCTCTAGCTAAGCCATAAAGGCATTGGCATATCACTGTGACACATTGGATCCCATTGCAGTTCCTGTAAGTTGTTTATAATATCTGCCGTCAAATAGAATGTAATTTTCACTCAATAGAATCTCCATGTTGATGAGGTGACTGGTGATGGCTGTAGTCACGTGGATGGGAGTAGGTGGGGCAATTTTGTATTCGCTGATGCATGGGAGGTTCACTTGTCTGGCAGTAAGGGACGAATGCAGTTACCTCTTGTTGAGGAGCATGTGATTGTTGACCTTTTTGCCAGTATTTGTTGACAATCTGCATGATTTCAAAAGTGAATGCACACCAGACTTACTCAAAAACCTTTTCAATTAAGGGCACCAGGCTTGCAGCAAAAGTGCATTCTCTGCTTCTTTGACCACCTCCCCTCTGATTCCTCTCATCAGTCATAGACATTACTGATTTTAATGAGGAAGCAAGATCAGTTTCCTGCTGCATCAATCACCTAATTTGCCTGGCTGCAGACTCAGGAAGGATATGGTGTACTGGCCTACGTGAGGTTTGTATCCATGAATGTGCACTGGGTTCCTCAAACTAAAGTTCGAGTTTCGGTTTTCGAAAATCGGCTACTTTCAATTTTTGAAAATCATCTACTTTCATTTCCGATTTTCGAAAATCATCTACTTTCGATTTTTGAAAATCATCTACTTTTGATTTTCGATAATTATCTACTTTCAATAAAAATCAAAAAATTCGAAAAATTTGGGTTCTGTGAAATTCAGGAGTTCCGTTGGGACTTCGAAACCCTCAGATTCGATTCGAAACTGGGTTCTTATCGAACCCACATTACATCTCTAGTTTCATCTGGGGTCCCTTGTGTGCTCAACTCTACTAGTTGTCCCTGAGGTTGTGGTTCTCCCAGCCTCTCTTGTTCTGCTGGTGGTGCTTCCTCTAACAGATTATCCTATGAAATGCGTGTGAAAACATTAATAAAAAAAAAAAATAACAAATATATAAAGCAGAATGCTTGTGAAGGTTCCCAGCCATCCAGGTCATGGTATATCTGTTGTATTCATTTAGATCAACTGGACTTAAAGTTTAGTTTCGGTACCGTGCTCTCCTGCTGGTGCCGGAGCTACTTCGAGAGCCCTCCCGCTCAGAACTGTGTGGAGTAGCACATCAATCAAAGCATTTTTCTGGAGGGGCCACATTTTTCTGGAGTGGCCCAGTGATATCAAAAAAAGGTTACATTTAAAAGCAAACAATTTTTACACATTTTTGATTTATATTCACCATTTTTCCCTTTTTTTCTTGGTGCCTGGACCACTCCAAACACACTCCTGCAGTCCCACTCCACTCACCCACTCCTGCAGGCATACACCACTCACCCTCCTGCAGGCCTACTCCTCCTACTCCTGCAGTTCCCACAAACCACAGATCCACAGATCCTCTACCACACACCACCCACTCCCAAAGTCCCGCAAACCAAAAAACAAACTTTTTTCCCTCTCCGCGCTGCTTGATCCACATGAACCAAAAGTTGTGTACGCTTGTGGATAATAAATGGCCCGCTTAGATTCGGACTATATAGTGGGAACTGATTTTCATGATTTCCATTATATTTTCATTTACACTGCGAATCCAAACTGCCACGCAAAAAGCAACGCAACACACATAGTTGGACCTTGCCCGTAGTTCTTTGATAAGTGTAAAATATGGGCAGGGACATATGAGGCATGAGAGAAGAAATATAACTAGGAGCAGCAGAGCTTAGAGATTTAAATGTTAAAAGAAAAGGATTTTGTAAACAATACATTGTTTAATGGGGAGCCAGATAGTTGTGCGGCACAGGGGTGATTTAAGTTCCTGTTTATTAGAGAGGGAGACAATGTTTGCAGCAGAGTTTAGTATTGACTAAAAGATAGAAACATGGGAAGCACAAAGACCAGAAAGCAGAAGGTTACAATTTTCCAAGTATGATAGTATAATAGCCTGTATAAGAATAGCAGTAGTCGGAAGAGAGAGGAACCTACGAATTTTCAAAATATTGCAAAGAAAAAAGCAAAATGGTTATAAAAAGAGGGGTATATTAAAAAAACCTGCGGTATCGCAAGTTGGCTTAAAAGTATGATCGCGGCTGTTATACTGCAGTGCTGCAGTGATATTGTATGGCCAATTGTAAATCTGCGCTTATAAATTTACAACCACAATTGCAGATTTACAGACGTTATTTTAGGTTTATTTATAAGTAGAGATGTTCGAAACTGTTGAGTTTTGTTTCGCTTTCGAATTTTCTAAATTTTCGGAATTTTCGAAAGTTCCAGTTTCGATTTTTAAAAATCGTCTACTTTCGGTTTCCAATTTTCAAAAATCGTCTACTTTTGATTTTCGAAAATCATCTACTTTTGATTTTCGAAAATCGTCTATTTTTGATCCTTATCCACTTTTGATAAAAATTCGAAAAATTCGGGTTCCGTGAAACTCGGGAGTTCCGAAAGTTTTGTCCGGACTTCAAAACCCTCAGATTCGATTAGAAACTGGATTCTAATCAAACCCACATTACATGTCTATTCATAAGTAGTAAAAGATGGAATAGGACCAAGTTCAGGTGGGAAAATTATAAATTCAGAGAGAGGAGTATATTGTGCTTGAGGATAAGTTTTGTATCTTTGCTCCATTTAGATTAATTGAAGAATTAGAGGTAAGGCATAGTTGTGTATTTCATTATATTGGTAGCAAACTGGCAATTTCAATATATACTGGTAGCAAACTGGCATTTTATTACATACTAGTAGCAAACTGGCAATTTGATTATATACTGGTAGCAAACTGGCATTTTCATTATATATTGTAGCAAACTGGCATTTTCATTGTATACCTGTAGCAAACTGGCAATTTGATTGTATTCTGGTACCAAACTGGTATTTTCATTTCATGCCTGTTGCATACACGTTGCCCACACTGCCCACATTGACTGGTACATACAAGTTGCCCACATTGCCACACTGACAAGTACAAACAAGTTACCCACTTTGCCTGATATATACAAGTTGCTCTAAGGGTGAAACGCGTTTCCCTGTAATTTTTATGCATGTATTGTGGTTGCGTATCCTGTTATCACCATATTTACCACCTAAAAAGTGCATGAATAAAGAGGAGGAACAAGATAAACTAGTGGAGTGACGTCATCAGAGCGGGACTGAGTAGGAAACGTGGACCGCCGAGCTCAAGCCGAACTCCGTGGATGCGGTCTTGGATGCCCCATGCCCAACATCACATCCGAATATAGTGATTGAGGACAACGGGGTCAGTTTCTGTGTAGTAGCAAAACTGAGCAAATAAAAGAACAACGGCACCTCCTTAAGCGAACTAACGCCAGACGTTCCTGCCACTGATTCTTCCTTCTCCCATACAGGCAACGTAATTGGTGGAATGAGCTACAGGATCGATAAGTATTACAAAGAACTTGCACATTGTTACTGACTTTAAGCAACTTATACAGTGTTGCTGCTGTTTAGTAAAACCAGAAACAAGGAACTGCTATTTGTTACAATTGAGGCAATTCACTGGGGTTACAGCTTTTTTAAAAAAAGGACTTGAATATTAATAGTCACTACTGTAACTAGAGACTTTTAATTGTGATAAGTCTGGAACAGCATTTTGTTTTACAGGGACACAATATTTATGATGATTTAAGATATACTGTATATATGTTTTATGGATATCGGCTGGCCAGCCAATGCTTTAAGTACATTTATAATTTTTAAGAGGTTGCTTTAATAGCTGGTGCAATCACAGAGATTTTATGTCTTTGAATAAAATTGGATTTATGGTTAAATATGCCTTTTGGTTAAATAGTTTCCAGTAATGGGACATTTAAAAAGAAAAAAAATCTGTTTAGATACCCTTTAAGATATTAGGGGTTTTTCTAATAACAGTTGCAAACATTTTTCCGTTATCATTGTCTAGTAACTAGAGACCCCTTGGTTACCCCTTGGTTCCAAAATCTGAATGTTCCGTCCGTCCGAACGGATCATTCGGATTTCGGGACTTCAAGGCCTATTTTCTATAATTACTGAACGTTCGAGGATTATCGAAAAATAGCCTTGAACATTCGATAAACCTCAAAAATACGGTCGGAAACTCAAAGTTAGTTTCCGATCGTATTTTCGAGGATTATTGAATATTCTAGGCTATTTTCGAAAATAGTCTTGAACGTTCGATAATTTTATAAAATGGGCTCCAAAGTCCCGAAAGTATGCGCAGTATACCCAAGTGCAGAATAACAGTATAAAAGAAATAATTTAAATATAGTCTAAAGAGACTGAGCACAGACAGAGGGGAAAGACATACTAACCAGGAGTGTGATTTTTTGCCTTCAGAGGAAAAAAAACCTCTAGAATTATGAAGGGGGAAAAAATCCTTACTGACTCCAAGTGGCAATCAGAAATATCCCTGGATCAACTCCAACTTTATATATCAATATCGAATACAACCATAGCAAAGCTGACCTATGTAATATACTCTAGTCATTTTTATTTTACTTCTGTAAAATCATTTAAACTACATATAGGAAACACTTAAGTGCTAACTGTTCATTAAAAGTTTTTTTTTTAATTGTGGAGTTATATATCTTCTTCAATTAACAAGACACTGTCTATTTTTGTATCACACAGTAAAATGAGCCTGCAGTTGCCATCTGGCCTGATCCTTTTATTCTACCTACTATGGGAAATTGCAAACTAATTCCCTTTAGCATGACTACATAAAAACTGTGAAGTGTGTATTGCTTCAATTAGCGAATGTTCATGTTTTAAATTTAGTTAACATGCACAATTTCCTCTGGATAATAGTAAGATAGCTCACTTGCATTAAAATGATCACATACGTTTATTCCAGGTTATTTAGAAGCAGATGCTAAAAAAGCACTCCAAATTACTAATAAAAGCAATCTAAAAAGTGATTAATTTCCACAGTGTTATGTCCTTGTGATATTCTCTAAGGACTTTTGCTTTCTTCAAACTAGCTGCCTTTTAGATCTTCAGGGTCACAATTTTTCAATAGCACATAAATCTGCATCCACTGTGGAGACAAAGACATTATGTTTTCTCCTTAGAGATGGTTCCTACAGTAATTATCTTGCAGTAAAGGTAACACTTACTGTAAACCCCAATGCAATTAGAATAATGTGTATACAAAACATTGCTTGTTACAAACTAAGAAAATGTGACCTCCCCATGTAGCAAAACACTAAAGAAAATCCAATGATCAAAAGAAAGGAAAAAAAGGAAATAAAATATCACCAAGGGAAAAAAATTATATAACTGGAGAATATTACTGAAGAGTGATTGCTATTTGCTAAAAAGAGAGGACACGCTCACCTACATACCCACCTATTATGCACATGTGATAGAAATAAAACACTTTATAGATTAAAAGAAGTCAATACAATGATAAATCTCCATACCAAATGGACTAGCTTGCTTAGTTTTTATAAAGAAGTTAGTAAGAATTTAGATTCTGGCATAGAAGTGGATATAGAATTCTTGGATTTTACTATAGCTTTTGTTATGCACAGGCAACCAATATATAATCTGAGGTCTGTTGGCCTAGAAAGAAACATTTGTACATGGAATAGAGAATTATTTGTTAAATCGCATACAGAGAGTAGTAGTCAATGGAGCTACATGTTTGTGGGTTAAAGGGAGTGTCTCAGAGTTTTGTATTAGGGCCGCTTCTATTTTATCTGTTTATAAATGACTTGTGGGTCTTGAGAGCAAGGTCCCTGTGTTTGCTGATGACACAGAACTAAGCAGAGCTTTCAAAACTTAAAATGCTGTGCAGTTGCAGCAAGCAGACCTAGATAGATTATCAAAATGGCCAGCAGAATGGCAGATGAGATTCAATCTATTGACATTCAGGCCATTTTTGAGGACTTGTAGACACCCTTTAAAGGGCATTTATAGTGAAAACAACACATTGCCCCATTGCAAAGTTAAATTCATATACTCTGTGCTGCCTTTATCCTTCCTCTGTCAGTGTACTCTGTACTCACAGACTACTCATGAACTCTGTGCACTCCCCCCTTCCCCCTCCCCTCTGTTACCTCCTCTATGTCTCATCACCCTGGCTACATGACAAGTGCATGTGCAATAGGATCATGTGCAATAGGAGTTAAAAGCTCAACATCCTGAAAAACACACCCACGCACAGTGGCCAACAGAAAGCAAGCTGTCCTGGAGCCACGGAACTCTTCGTGTCCTGCTAAAATACGATCTCCCTCTTTGTGACCCATCATCAAACAGTGAAGAATATCAAGAAGGGGGTCAAGTGCAGCCTTATCTCTGCCATCAAAGCTATCCCTCTCCCCCTGCTAATGCTCGTATATTTATGTTTATTACAGAGCAGGGAGGGGGGAGAGACTTGAGCAGGGAAGAGGGTCACGTCACAGGGATTTGATTGACAGTACAAGTAGGAGTAGATCTGTTGTATTCAATTAGATCAACTGGACTTGAAGTTTAGTTCTTGAAGTTTCAAGAACTAAACTTCAAGTCCAGTTGATCTAATTGAATACAACAGATATACCATGACCTGGATGAATGAGAACCTTCACAAGTAGGAGTAGAGGAATGCAATCATGTATTTTTCTAACTTGTGTATCTCAGGACAGAGAGGGAATCTGAACAAAGTGAAAACACTCTAGGGTCGGAGAGAATTGTAGAACACAAGGAAAGAAAGAAAAAAAAGTAAATTTTCCCACTATAGATGTCCTTTAAGATTAGAAGAAAATAAGTTTCATCTTCAAATTTGGAAAGGTTTATTTACAATGGTGAAACTGTGGTACTGTCTTCCAGCAGATGTGGTAATGTCAAGTTCATTTAATAGCTTTAAAGGGCATGTCCAATCTAAAAAAAAAACAGTTTTAAATGAAGGGTCCTTTAAAAATGTAATTAAAGCTCTTACCCCGACTTCTAGAATCACTTTGTAACTGTCATTTAATTCCTGTGTAGTTTTCCCTGACTAGGAGGGGAATGACGTCACCACAAACACATTCTCCTCCTCCTCGGTTTCGAGCCTGTTGTGAGCAAAATTGTGCATGCTCATTACAAGTAAGGAGCTCTTTCCCCAGCTTTACCTCACCCTGAAAATCTTCAGCCAATCAGGAGCCTTACCAATAAGATGGCTTATATTGGCAACCAATTTTTGTGAATTACAGAACTTCTCCATAGACCATACATATGGTAGTCGCCAGAAAAATAGAGCTGGAATTTTTGTTGGTGGCTGCATATTGGATTTACTGACATTTGGATTACTATTTTAAAAAAACGTATTGCTATTGATATACAAGCCTCTTCCCCCAACCTCCTCACGACACATTCTTTCTAGATGGTATATAACCCCTTATAAGCATGTTGTACTTTAGCCAGGTTCTTTTGTAATACATTTTTATTTGACTAATAGTCAAAAAAGGAGGAGACACATCACGCACATATGTTATTACACAAGTTGGGTTGAAGGTTGAGGGAGGTAGACAGCTCCACTATAGCCAGAAAAAAATACTTCCTGATAACAGCTGCAGTTGGCATGTGATCAGACGCTTCACTGGTGATGTCACAACATGATCGTAATTCTTAGGAGCCAACTGCTGGGATCAAGGAGGGGGTTTAATTGACATCAGGAGATAAGGAGATGAAGGTACAAATCGGGAGGCATATCTCAAAGGTAAAAAGGTTTATTGAAGTTTAAATCGAAAATTAAGAAAGAATTATGATTTAGGTGTCAGCTTTTATTTTCTTGTAACTAAATGATTAATAAGGTCTAGGAAACAAGGCAAACAGCTAACTTTGTTTACTATTATTATCCTAATGTACAGTAACTAATAAAATAGTGAACTGTACATGGCAATTCTTTATAAATTAAAATGAAAATCAGACACTGTATGTAAGCAAACATAAACTTTATTTAAACAAGTGAATTAAAATGTTAAGTAATTCAGTGGTACAAAAATAAAAACTTGTGACCATGTGGCCCCTTCCCTTGCAGCTCCCTTGAGCCTTTCCCTTGCAGCCTTCTGTGGCCCCTCCCACCCAAGGGCCCCATGGCCCCTCCCACTCAAAGGTCCCTCCCACTCATGGGCCCTGTGGCCCCTCACACTCATGGGTCCAGTGGCCCCTCCCCTTGCAGGCTCATCCTGGCTCATTCCCTTGCAGCCTCTTGTGGCACCTCCCACTTATGGGCCCCAATGACCCCTCCCACTCCCTTCTGTGGCCCCTCCCATCTGTGGACTCAGTGGCCCCTCCCACTCATGGGCTCTGTGGCCCCTTTCACTTGCGGGCCCTGTGGCCCCTCCCACTCATGAGCCCCATGGCCCCTCATACTCATGGGTATGGTGGCACCTCCCCTTGCAGACCAATCCTGGCTCCTTTGGGCCAGGATCCCCCTTGGGCCTTTCCCTTGCAGCCTTTTGTGGCCCCTTCCACACATGGCCCCAATGACCCCTCCCCCTTGTGGGCTCCCCATTGCCCCTCCCCCACTTGCACCTCAGACCAATACACACACACCTTTACAATAAACTGTAAAAGCAGCTTTTTAAGCAGTGAAAGAATCAGCAGTTTTAAACTTTGTCTGATTCTTTCTCTGCAGAAAAGGCTGCTTTTACACAGTCTTCTGTAGGGGGTAGGAGGGTATTGGTCTGAGGTGCAAGTGGGGGAGGGGCCACAGGACCCATAAGTGGGTGGGGCCAAAGAGTCAGAGGGGCCACAGGGGGCTGCAAGGGAAGGGGCAAGGTTGGGTCTGCAAGGGGAGGGGAGACAGGGCCCACAAGTGGGAAGGGCCAGCAAGTGGGAGACCTTAAAAAAAGCAGTGCTGTGGGCTGTGCTGTTCTCTCCACCCCCTTACGACCCTTTAGTCATGCACTTAGCATGTGCCAACCAAAGATTAGAGGAGGAAGTAGTATTTATGACCGCAGATTCAGAACCTCCCACCCCCTAACTTTCTGATCAGTGATTTCTTCATATTTTGGGCTGTGCAACACATAGAGAGGTAGTTGATGGCTTGTTTGCACACAAGTTTATTATTTAAAATAAACTTGTTTGGAGACCACAGTTCCTCTTTAAAGGAGAACTGTGGTTAAACATGTAAATGTGCTGAAAAGTGCTGCCATAAGATCATATGTCATATACATTTTATCCTTTTTATAATGAACTAAAAAAATGACTAAGTTTACTGGATTTGCAGGGATTTAATATTCATGATTAATCATTTAAAAAAAAACTGTAAAATGTCTTGTTACTAACATAGACAGGATCCTCTCATTCAGCTGAATAAAACAATACATTGTTTTTTTCTGATTTGACTCCTGTAAAGACAACAGTCTATCAGAGTTATTCAATAAAAGTTCTTATCGTTTAAAACTGTGCTAATTTTGCATCAACCAATCAGATGTTACCTTTCAAAAATAACAGATGTTAGCTTTTTAAATAACATCTGATTGGTTGGGGCAAAATTAGCACCATTTTAAACTATAAGAACTTTTAATGAATAACCCTGTATGTCTCTAATAGGATGTTGAGGACATAACAGAGAGAAATTTTCACAATGGACTGGTAGTCCAGAAAAGTCAGGTAAATTTGCCACATTGGTTGGCCATTATGTAAAAGCATTCTGATTGGTTACCACATCCCTCCATAAATGGCATTTGGGTAATAAGCAGAGCATGTCAGTAAGTCATGCAATAGTGAAATAAAGACCATACATAGTCACAATAACCAGAGCAGGATTATCCATTAAGGCAATCTAGGCAGCTGTCTGAGGCCCAGTTAACATCAGGGGCCCTGCTTCAGTGCTACAGCCAATACAATATAAGAACAAGGTGGTCCCAAATGTCAGCCCTGCCTGGATCCCAATTTGATCCATTTTTGACAATAGCACATAAATGTTGCCACTTTTGGAGAAATGATTATATTTTCCTTTAGATTTTATTCTTATCTACCTTTATAGCTTTTGATTGCTTTTATAAAGTAAAGGATGTATGAACCAATTAGCTTCTGTTCATTTCTTTGATTAGTGCTATGCATTAGGATGTCAATGTGTTTTGTTCCCTCTTCAGAATAGCTGAATAGAATGGGCAATCATTATATCATAAACAAAATGTCTCCTCTCTTCACCTGAAGAAATTCATTACAGTGTTTCAATTTAAACAATAAAAATATCATGTTGCACGCAATAGCTTTCGATTTATCAAGCCAATAAAGATGATTGAAAAATTGACATGAAAATTATAACTTTCACACATTCCTTATGCACAAGAAAGTGAACAACAATAAAACATTAAATATTAACAATTCAATTAAATAAAGTTAATAATTTAACTTCTCTATGGTCTTCAGAGGGAGGATTCTTTTAGTATGCTGTAGTTTGGTCTTAATAATGAAACTAGAATCTATTAGTCTGCATGTCAAAAATTTCAACTGATCGTATTTGTGTCTGTAGAAATTCAAAGACATTTCAGACACTGGAATAATTTATTATGCTTTAGCCCAACTCTAACATAGCTTTGTCATAAGACCATTTTTAAATTATTTGTTAACGGTTATTCAATATTTACAGAGGTATAGTTTAGCATTTGAGGTTGAATAAAGACATACGTCCATCTAGTCCAACCTACTCAGCAATACCCACATTGCCTAACTGTTTATCCAGAGGAAGGCAAAAAAAGTCACCAAAATTATGAAGGGCAAATTCCTTCCTGACAGTCGCAATCGGAAATATCCCTGGACCTGGTATAGCACACCATTATATAAATTTCTTATATATTATTATATATCACGTATACAGTATGGGAAATGGAATAATTTAAAAAATAATAAACCATTTAATCAACCAAAACTGTGTTGCCTTGTTTTGATAAGTCACATAAGATACCTCTCATTTAGGGTGAGAATATCATCTTTAAAAAGAGCTGGAGCTTGTGTAACACATTTCAGTATCATAGAGGGGGATGTCTGCATACTAGATCAGGAATGTAAGATGTGATGTCTAGGGGCTAACATCCAATTTGACCATAGTTTCTCAAGACAGGTAGTAGTGAGTTGAAGGGTGTGGACCACATCTTCTGAGGTTTAAATTATTTGTTTAGACTTTTTTTGAAACCTTTGATATGTATGTGCATACTTATTTACCCACTTCACCCACTTTGGTAATTTCACCATGGCTGTAATTTATTAAACTGGAGAATAAACCGTTGTTGTACCCATATAACAAATATGCAAATTTTAAATTATATATATAAATGTAAATGTAAAACATATCACTTCCTACTTTCTTAATCCCTACCTACTTTTTTTAATCAGTCAGGCTACACACTCATTTCTGACTTGCATGGAAATTAGATAAGATTTTAGTTAAAACATACCTGGATCCAGTTTTCTTCTGGATATCTACTAGAAGATGTAAAGTGTGCTGAAAGTAATAGTGCTAATGTTAATGTTAATAAGCACACCGTGTATACATAAAGGTGGTCCTTTAGTAGCTTAACATAACTATATACCACCTATAGCTGGATGAAATATGTATATCAAATGCTCAGGTAGGCCCTAACCCAGGGCCCCAGATTGCAAAAAAAAATCAAAGGGTAAATAGAGGTAGGCTACAAAGGGGGAGCAACCGCAGGGGGGCCCAGAAGCCAATGCACTATCATCTTATTTTTCCTATGACAGATATAGCCTCCTCCCAGAGTACCATGGTGGATGAAGCACGGATAGGAGCCCGATCATAGTTTTGCTGGGGGCTCTGTGATTCCTAGTTACGCCACTGTTAGGTGAGATCATACTGTACATACATTTGCACATGCTAACATTCTCTTACAGTACATCTTCCTGGTTCTACCCATAATGACCTGCCATAAATATCCAAGGAAAAATGGGCAAATCCCAGTGAAAGACATAAGAATGACAATCCTATGGGGACCTTTTGCTTTCTAAATTCATCATTTTAATTCCTCTGTAGAAGTTACTTTTAGGAATTTAACATCTAATCAATAAGCAAATATTCACATACACTTGCACTTAAAGGAAAAGTTCAGTGGAAAAGATTTTTTTTCTTACATATACATAGTTATTCTACATATTCTCTTCCAGCTTGAAAATTCAGCTGAATTCGTAACCTTTGCTATGCTCTTCTGAATGCTGAATGGACAAGTTAAGGTCATAGGGATGGGAAAATGCTGCTTTTTTTCTCTAAAGAATATGTATTTGCGCTTAACTTTCCCTTTAAAACCAAAACTGTATTGGGGATTTAAGCACATGATATGAAATCAAGAATGCCATTACCTGATGCAAAGCACATTTATTGTACATTCTTTCTTTTGTTTTACATAATCTTATGTAATGTTGTTATCCACTGCTTTATGCACCATTTTTCAAATGTATTTTCTTGTTTGTTTAAAGACATTTATACTTCTTAGAATAGTTTACTGTTTCTGAAAATGTCGCAATGCGGTGAAAAAAGACATATGTGCATTAACATGGATTTTAGATTTCCATCACTTTAGTGTCAGACAGACTAATTTTAAACTATTATCTTTCAATCATTATATCTTTCATTGAATTGAATTTCACATGCACCAGCTGTGAGAAAAAGTCCACTGGGATATTTACTTTGTTCAGTATATGAGTTTTACAGTTAATTCTGTTTTAATAACAAGTGACTAAAGACTTGTATCTTCAGAAGTTGCACATAGACACTTGTAATTTTCCTTTGTATTCTAGATGTGATGGCTTCATAAGCATATAAATTCCATTGGTATTTATTCAAATATCCTGGATAGATAGATAGATAGACAGACAGACAGACAGACAGATAGATAGATAGATCTTCCATATAACTTTGGCAACAAAAAGACCACACATACAACTGTATTTACTTAAAACAGTTTGAAAATTGTACAAGTAAAAGATGATCTTTATATTACAAAGTCAGTGCACTGTTTTACAGAGTAAAAGTTGCACTAACTGATTCAATAACTTTAACTTCTTCTCTGAGCTTACTGGTCGGGTTTCGCAAAAAAGACACCCACACTGCCCGCGCAAGCGATTTAATATTGTGTTTGCACTTTTTTTTAGAATTTTTAATACCATCTAACAGTCTGCAAGTGGCCACACTATTTTCCTATATATTGGGAGGCATAAACATGATACTGAAATGCATACAGTAGAATTACACAGAGCGATAGCGGGTCTGGGTAAATCTCCCTGGTAGTGTAAAGTTTTTGTTTTTTTTCTAAGTATTTGTTTATTAAGAAAAAAAGCCTTTGATAGATGAGGAATGTAAATTACTTTCATTTGCACATAATAATAAACTTTTTCATTTGTATAATATTATTCATGGTAGATCTTAAATAATCAAGAGAACATAGAAATGACATGTGTAATCTTGGACCTTATTGAAGATTATGTTCTTAGATGATGTTGGGGTTAGAGAGACTTTCTATATACTCATCAAATAGTAGCCACTCGAGTGAAAATTTGTAGCTTTTCCCCATTTTTGTGGCTATTATATATTCCATGGAGCAGATAAATTTGACACCGCTTAGAATGCATGACATTGAGTGGTTTACAGGTGATGAACAGACAGTTTTTTAGCTATGATTGATTTTGTAGATAACAATATAAAATTTCTGTTAATGTCTGAGCTGAGGATTTTCAAAAGGTACTCCAAGGAGGAATGTGAGGAGATCTAATGTTATTGTGGTGTGGAAAATAGATTGGAGTAGCTGTCTGGTATCTCTCCACAGAGAAGCTACTGCTTGGCATGTCCACCACATATGCATTTAGGATCCTAGATCTAGACATCCTCTGAAGCAGAGGGGGGATATTGTGGTATAAACATGCTTGTGGAGATGCTCAGGTGTGATATACCATCTGTGTAGTATTTTGTAAGACCTTTCTGCATGAGTTGTACAAATTGAGATGGATTTGGCTTGATCCCAAATTGTGGTCCATTGTGCTTCTGTTATAGGTGAGGGGAGATACTTGTTCCATGCTTGTTTATATTTCTCTTTAGGTAGAGAAAAGTTAGGATCTTCTGGATTTATTAAGTAGTTGTACATTTTTGATATGCATTTCTTTGGAAAGGATTTTTCCGACATTAATCTGATTATTTCTGGAAAGGTTGTTGTTTTTGTGATAGATTGTTGTTGCTTCAGTTGCAAGAATGGGGAAAAAACTGAGGGAGATAGTTGATGTTTCCTTCTGAATACGTCCCATGAAAGAATGGATTTATCTGTATGCAGAGTTTTAGTACAGTCATAAATCTGTTTAGTTTGCAATTTTGGGAAGTTTGTTTGAGAGAGTCCTGGGGGAAAGCTTTTATTGAAGAAAATTGGGGTGAGCTGTAGAGGAAGGTCTTTTATTTTGTACCGTTTAAGGATATAGTCCCATAAGAAGAGAGAGTTTTGGTGGTGAGTAAGATTGAGTCAGGTAATGCTAAGTTTGGGGGGGAGCCATATGTAAATATGCCATGGGATATCGAAGAAGTAAAGACTCTCTATTATGGACCAATATTTGCCACTCTCAGTTTAGGGGGCTTGTATAATAGTTGATAGTTGTGCTGGAACATAATACAGTTGAATATTTAGAAGCCCCAGTCTTCTACCACGGCATTGTTTGGATAGTATTTGAAAGCTTATCCTTGGTCTAGTGTGAGACCATATGAAAGCTCTGATATCTTTTTGTAGGTTGTTGAGGATTCTCCAGTGTATATGGAGTGGAAGGGCTCAGAAGAAATAAAGTAATCTGGGAAGGATGTTCATTTTTATTGTATTTATACATCCTATCCAAGTTAGGGGGAGCAAATTCCATCTTTCGAGATTTTTTTATTGTTTGTAGTAGTTGAGGGTAGTTGGCTAGGTAAAGAGTATGATATGTTGGTGTGATCGTGATACCTAAATATTTTAGGTCCTTTGTCTTCCATTGTAATTGGAGGTGGGGTTTTAAAGATGTTACTTCTTGGATATCAGAGGTCTGCTGGAAATTGTGGAGGAGGTTAAATAGATTAGGAAGAGAGACAGTTGGGGATGTTATGAATAAGAGAACGTCATCTGCAAACATTGATTTTTGTGTGTCTTGGGCTACTTGTAGGCCTAGGATTTCAGGTGTGGAGCGTATTAGTTCGGCTAGAGGTTCGATTGTTTTTGCAAAGATTAGAGGTAAAAGGGGACATCCCTGTCTAGTTCCCCCTTTGATGGGGAAGGGATCTGATGTATATCCCATATGTTGGATGTTAGCTTGTGGTGAGTTATATAGTTTTTGAAGTGCTGAAATTAATGAGGATGGGAAGTGGTGTTTATGGAGGACTGTAAACATGTATGTCCAGTCAACCATATCAAAAGCCTTGTGGGCATCTAAAGAGAGAAAAGGAGTCTGTTTTATGTGTGCGTGTGAGATTAGATTTATAGTTCTTCGGATATTGTCTGTTGCTTGTCTGTTTGGGATAAATCCTGATTGGTGTTGATTAATGTTGGTAAAATTTGGTTCAGGCAGGTGGCTAGTATTTTTGAAAAGATTTTAAAGTCGTGTCAATTAGAGAGATGGGTTGGTAGTTTGAGCAGTTTGCCTTCTTTGTGGATCATGGTAATAGCTGTTGTGTTCATGTGTTGGGTAGGAGTTTAGAGGGTTTTTTTACCAAAATATCGACAAACATGAGGAGACATCCTGGATTTGTTGCTATTACTCGATAATGGTTGTGTTCTTTAGGAACTGTGGGGGGGAAAGTATGCAAAACTTTGAGCATAAGTACATGTTCCCCCATGTCATTTCCCAGGCCCTTTGCAATTTATACAAAGTCAATATTGATATTAGACTATGGATGAATCCATGTTGATTGATATCTAATAGGTTTACCGAAACATTTTCGTCCATCCCTGCCAAAAGGCAAGCTTTGCTTTTCTTCTTTGTATTCGAGTATTTCTAAACAGTAGATCAACATTAGTGCAATGTCCCTAATTATAAAGAAAGAATTTCTGGGTAATTTTTAAGTTTCTTTGCCAGCACTTTAGAGAATACGGCATCATCTCAAACCTTTTCTTTCTTTAGGGACACAACTCACTTGTCATATGGTGTTTTGCTGGAATGTTTTTTAAACAAACACAGCAAAATGTTGATTTAGATAATGTGAAACCAATTGTAATGGGTCTATATATCCAATGTAGTGTTCGCTTTCGGTAACCCTCGAATTGTCTGTAACCCTTGAATGTAGCATGCGGAAACCCGACAATTGCCTGATTGTGGGGAAAAAAGTGTTTAAATGTGTTTTGGTAATGGGTGCATGTTCCCCAGACCATTTCCCAGGTGCCACAGCCCATTTCCCAGGTGCCACAGCCATTTACAGTAAGTTACCATTGTTATTTTATCTATTATTTATCTGAACTTTTCAAACTATTATCTCCCCATTGACTTTAATGAGTTTGATTCCGAACTAACCGAACTTCAGGAAGTTTGGCCATCTCCAATCACAGCAAGTCATACAGTAGAAAATAGTAGAAAGGTCTCTGGCTAGTAGTGTAGCATACGTGAGGAAAGGCTGCAGGTAGAATAGAAAAGGTAAAAAAAAAATGTAAGAGAAAGAGCAATTACCAACTCTACATCTGAAGTCCTATCAGTATAATAGTCAAAGAGAGAATCTTCCTTTGCAAAACAGGTAGAACTATTTCTGTTATAATCAAAATTCTTTAAAGGGCATGTCCACCCCCAAAACTATAATTTAACCCACCATTGGCCCCAGTATTTAGTGTTAAAAAAACCTTACCTTACAGCTCTGCTCCACATGGTTCCTCTGCTCCACATCGTTCCTCAGGGTGAATAGTAGGAGCCTGTCTTCCTATGTAAAGGTATCTTCCTCTCCTGTAGCCTCCGGGAGAAAAGTGACAAGCGCTGTGGAGCAGATTCCCCCCCCCCCCTCCCACCATCTAGATCCACCGGGCTGCCATTTTAGTGTTCCGTTAAACCCTTTTTCTATAATATAGCTTCCCCCTTCCCAACCCGAACCGCACTGTCCTTGTAAAAAAAGACTCCTCAGAACATTACTTACCAGCCCATGATCCCAGCACTTACAAAATGCTGTTCCTTTCACTACATCCACTACATCCCAGGAAACTTCAGTATAAATCCTTAGCCCACCTTCACTCCCTGTTTTTTACTCTCCTTTCTGCTGGGGATATTGCTCCCAACCCTGGACCCTGCAACATTTCCATCTGCCATCGTCCTCGTCTTTCTACCCCCCTACTTGCTCTATTCAAGGCTCTAAAATTTCTAATATTATAACCATCTCTACTTGTTCATCTTCACCATAACCATCCCTTTCACCTTTTCACCTTTCCTGTGGTCTCCTTAATACACGCTCTATTGCTAACAAACACACCTTTATTCATGACCTGTTCTTCCATCTCCTGGCTCTTACAGAGACTTGGATCTCCCAACATGATACTGCAGTTGAAGCCTCGATTACACATGATGGTCTATCTTTCTCTCATTCTCCTCAGGGCAGGTTCTTCTGTTTTGCCCTATCTGTCACTTTAAACTTGTTTCTTTTCCACCTTCTGTTGCTTTTTCCTCATTAAAATTCCACCCTTCATCTCTACGGGTAGCAGTCATATACAGATACCCTTCTGCCTCATCCCCAGCCACTTTCCCTGGCTCTCTATCTTTCCTCTGACTGTCCGGCTATAATTTATAATTTCTACGCCTAACTTTCTCTTACTTTTTCTACCACCTACTCTCCCTTCTCCTCTGATACTCCATCTAGTGTCCTTGTTTGCAACATCCAAGTAATAGACCTTCCAGCTCTATCCTCTTCTCTCAGTTCTAAACTCGCTGCCCTTATGTCTGGTTCTAATACATTCATATAACTCTATCTTATTGACTGCTATTGACTCCTTTGCCCCCTTCAATCATTGCCCCACTAACCCCCATCCTTGGCTCAATTCAGATACCAAATTCCAACGCAACTGTACTCACGCAGCTGAGCGGATTTGAAAAAAATCCCACAGTCAGGCAGACTTTTACCACTACATACTCAAGTTGTAGTGTCTTAATTCAGCTCTTTCAGCAGCAAAACACTCCTTAGCACACTTATCAACAATAACAAAACTAACCCATGTCGTCTATTTTCACTATTTAACACCTTCTTGCAGCCCTCATCTACTGACACTCTTCATTCCATTAACGCTCCTCAGGTTTTTTGCTTACCACTTTAGAACTAAAGTAGATAATATCTGCCCTCTAATGCCCTCACCCTAGGACAACTCAAACTTTCTTCAGCCTGCCCCACTCACCACCTGCAGTTCTGGAATCTTACACCCGTTACCCATTCTGAAGTCTTCGACCTTCTGTTTTCCTCGCCACTTACAATGTGCACCCTTGATCTCTTGTCCTCCTTCTTCACCCTGTTCTGGCTCACGTTTTTAATTCCTCCCTCAGTTCTGGGTTTTTTCCTTCTGCCTTTAAACATGCATGCATTAAACCTCTTATTAAAAACCCTCCCTGGACCCTACCTGTCTTTCAAACTACTGCCCTGCCTCCCTTTTACTGTTTGTGTGAAAACTCTTAGAACATCTCTACACGCATTACCTCCATGCTAACAACCTATTGGACAAGGATTCTGACCATGTCATTCAACTGAAATGGCCCTTTGCAAAGTCTCAAATGACCTACAAACTGTCAAAGCCAAGGGCAAGTTTTCTGTAATCTTTGACTCCTCTCTTTCCTTCCATCATCCCATTAACAATGTCACTGGAATGGGGTGAAGCCAGGCACTGATGTGAGCACAAGCACCTTCTGTGAGCTCTGCAGAGGGACATAACAAAACGGCAAATCCAAGGGATATATTAGACCCCAAAAGTCACAAAAAGTCCCCGGAGGTAACAGAACATACCTGGACAGAGATGACTAAGTGCGGAGATGCAAAAAACAAACAGAAGCCACAAGACATCATGGAGTTCTTCCCAACCAAATGTGGAAGCCAAGATGGCACCAGTAACTCAGACGACTCCCGATCCCCAGCAGCTTCACTTGTGAAACAGGGACAAAGCAAGGGTAAGAAAGCGGAGCTAAGAGAGATACCTCTAACATGCGAGGACACACCAACAAAGGGTAAGCAAACCCGAGCTTCTAATGAAACATGTGTGTATACAGATAATGATGTGGTGGGAAATGGCGTGAAACCCCTTTCTACTAAACAAACAAAACCTATGGATATAGGGGGAAAAGACTACACTTACTGAGAAAGTTACAGAAGCTATTGAAACTAACACAGTAAGGGGAAATGAGGTCTACCAAATCCACTCTGAAAGGGAATTTGAAACTCAGACCTCACCACCCCACCTAACACACCAGAGCAAATTAAGGGAAATATTACATCAAAGCAATACAGATCCATATATCACAGTAAAAACAATGACCCAACTTTTAACATCTTTTAAAAACGTTATAAGTGAGGATATCAATACAGCAATCACAGATTTAAAAGATACTATGGAAGGTTTGGGCAATCGCATAGCAGCAAATGAAGTCAAAATAGACGAACTGGTGGCTGCAAATAATTCAATCGTAGAGTCCTATAAATCAGTGGACTACGATCTGAATTTTATGTTTAATAGACTGGCAGATTTGGAAAGCAAAGCCAGGAGAAACAACATTAAAATACGTGGCATACCAGAAGAAGTTAAAAACAGGGATTTACAGGACTATGTTCTGAAACCAAAACAAAAGACATTTTGAAGACACAAATGAGAAAGCAAAAAGATATGCCTCCAAACTTCCCAAAAACACAACTGTATGTAGATTTATCACCATACTCCAGAGAAAGGTTTTAATCCCTATAACCAATATATTACGACTAAATAATATTCCATACAGATGGGGATTCCCTATTAAAATAACAATTCTCAGAGAAGGAACAATACATACCATCACAAACCCAGAGAAGGGCAAAAAGCGACTTTTTAAATGGGCGTTCTGCAAAACATCAAGCATAAACTCACCAAATAGAAGCAAATCTCAAAAAAAAAACTGGACAAAAACTGGCAAACCAAATGAAAAACAAAAACCTACAATAGAAGGAATACAAACATCTAAACTCTATTCCCTTGGACAAGATATAATACCACATCAGTATTATTTACCAATTTGTCACCCATCAGATGGAGTCACCTCCAAACAAAGGCTCTTTTTGTAATTAAACTGGCAAAGAACTTACCCCCTCAATCAAAACCTTAAAAATCCCTTCTATTATATTATAAAGAAGAGAAATAAGGTTACTTCTGTTTTGTTTATTATACTATAGCTTTTCTATCTCCTTTCTTACTACTATGCTATTGTAAAAGAAACTAGATTTGCAATTTACCTTTTCTATCCTCTTTTTCTTCAATATGTTTATGTTTATATATAAGAAAGTAGATGTGATTGAAAACAGTCTAGACGAATATGGGAAAGTGGATAAGCACTTTTCTGTCTTCTCTTTTTCCAATGTGTTCATATATAAGAAAACAAATGTGACTGAAATCAGACTTGTTATGTTTAAGAAAGTGGTTAAACAACATCTTTCCTATTCTCTTTTTTTCCAAGGCGTTCATAAATGAGAAAGTAAAAGTATTTGAAGTTATGTTTGAAACGGTTTATCCAAACTGGGTAAATATTCAAAAAGGACACTCAATCCAAAAGAAAGATGTTAACAAAAATTATATTGTGAAAACAAATGGTTATTAAATTATTGTCTTTGAATGTAAAAGGATTGAATAGCCCTTTTAAAAGATCCCAGTTGTGGAGGGAGGTAGATAAAGAAAAAGAAGACATTGTCTGCATTTAAGAAACACATTTTAAACAAACAAAAGAACCTCCCATCCACAACAGGAACTTTAACCATATAATATGTGGAAATGGTCAGCAAAAAAAATAGGAGTGTTATTAGCAATCCGTAACACTATAAGAACAACAATTCACAAAACAATAGTGGATAAAAATGGTAGATATATTATCTCGAAATGTACACTTAATAATGTTGTGAATATATATGCAACTCATAAGAATACAATAAGCTTCTTATCTAAGGTTTTGGCTAAAACAAGAAACAATGTAAAAAGTAATTTGATTATATGTGGAGACTTTTACCAAGTAGCAGACACTACAATAGACACAACCAATAAAAACAGACAAACAATACAACTGAAACCATTCTTTCATGCTGAGGATATCCACGATTCATGGAGAAATTACAATATAAAAGAAAAAGACTACACATTTTATTCCAAAGTCCATCTATCATATTCAAGAATCGATTATATTCTAGTAGATAAATGGTTGTTACAGAAAATCAGGAAAACTGAAATAGGTCAAGTCTGTTGTATTCAATTAGATCAACTGGACTTGAAATGTAGTTCTTGAAGACGTTTCACTAGTCATCCGACTGGCTTTCTCAATTCAGAATGACTTGTACAAGAATCTGTGGCAATTATGTACCCTGGAAAATCCCAATTAGCATATTACAGCCAAGTGTTAAGGGCGTGATTAGATAGTGGCTAAGAGGTGTTATAGGAACGCCCAGAGTAAGGTGTCAAAACAGCATTGTACATGACAGACAGATGGTGTCGAACCCCCCCACCTCTATTTAGGCTTGGTTTCTTTATCTTCACATAAATGGCCTCCTTAACACCTCTCTTGAACCAGTCACGTTCCTTTGCCAATATGTTAACATTACAATCTTCAAAGGTATGTCCTTTATCCTTAAGATGCAGGTACACGGCTGAGTCCTGACCCGAGGAATTGGCTCTTCTGTGCTGGGCCATACGTTGATGCAGTTGCTGTTTGGTCTCCCCCACATGCAAATCAGAGCATTCTTCACTGCACTGCACTGCGTATATGATGTCGCTTTTCTTGTGTTTCGGTATTGGGTCTTTCGGATGTACCAATTGCTGCCTCAGTGTGTTGTTCGGTTTAAAGCAGACAGGGATACGATGTTTTTTGAAAATTCTTCTTAATTTCTCAGAGACCCCTGCTACATATGGTATAACCATGTTCTTCCTCCTGTCTTGCTTTTCCCCTTCACTGTTGGTATTTGTGTTCTTTTCTTTCCTTCTACTTCTTTTGACAAAGGCCCAGTCTGGATATCCACAAGTTTTAAGGGCTCCTCTGAGATGTATCATTTCTTTAGCCTTCGCCTCTGTGCTAGTGGGGATGTTCTCGGCTCTGTGTTGCAAGGTTCTGATGACACCCAGCTTGTGATCTAAAGGGTAAAAGCCTAAATAGAGGTGGGGGGGTTCGACACCAACTGTCTGCCATGTACAATGCTGTTTTGACACCTTACTCTGGGCGTTCCTATAACACCTCTTAGCCACTATCCAATCACACCCTTAACACCTGGCTGTGATATGCTAATTGGGATTTCCCAGGGTACATAATTGCCACAGATTCTTGTACCAGTCATTCTGAATTGAGAAAGCCAGTCGGATGACCAGCGAAACGTCTTCAAGAACTACATTTCAAGTCCAGTTGATCTAATTGAATACAACAGACATACCATGACCTGGATGAATGAGAACCTTCACATGAAATAGGTCAAATAACTTGGTCTGACCACACACCTAAAAGCATAACTATAAATGAACCACAACAAAACAACTTATCAAGAGTATGGAAATTAAATCCATACTTAATCAACAATAAATTAATACAACCAGAAATATTTACACTCCTTAAAGAATATTTCTCGATAAATGACACTAATGATATGGATCAGTTTGTTATCTGGAATGCACATAAGGAATTTATGAGAGGGACTTTAATCCAGATATCGTCCAGAGAAAAAAAGAAAAGAGAAAATCAATACATAAGTCTCTTAAACCAATTGAAATTGCTAGAGACTAAAAACAAACAGAATCCACATAGAGAAACTCAAAATAACACAACCAAATTACAAAACCAAATACACGCACTAAACCTCTATAACTACCACAAACATCTTCATAGACTCAAAGCACAATCATATATGCAAAATAATAAACCACTAACAGGGAGATTCAATAAAAGTTCTTATCGTTTAAAATGGTGCTAATTTTGCCCCAACCAATCAGAACTTATGTAACATTTGAAAGCTAACATCTGATTGGTTGAGGCAAAATTAGCACCATTTTGATACAATCAATTCCTTTTTACAAAAATTAACTCTACCCTCACTAAACCAAGACCAACACTCTAAATACTCCATTCACTACACAAGAAGTCACTAAAGCAATTAAAGAACTTACAGGGAGATTCAATAAAATGTTTTACCATTTAAAATGGTGCTAATTTTGCCCCAACCAATCAGATCTTATTTAGCATTTGAAAGCTAACATATGATTGGTTGGGGCAAAATTAGCACCATTTTAAACAATAAGACCTGTTAAACTACAAAAATCACCAGGACCAGATGGGTTTACTGCAAAATACTACAGAAACTTCCTAGAAATATTAACACCACAACTCACCTAAATTTTCAATCTAGCACCTTCAATTCAATCCTTCCCAAAAGAAAACCTAGCTTTTGATAGGATACACTGGACCTTTCTTTCCTTAGTACTAGATAAATTTGGATTTAATGGACAAATCAAACAAGCAATATTAGCTCTATATTCACAACCCACTGCCAATATTCTTATCCAAAATAATCCCAATTACAAACAGAACGAGACAGGGATGCCCATTGTCACCACAATTATTTGCTTTATTAATGGAACATCTTGCCTAGGCAATAAGAGAACATACAGAAATGTATGGAATCAAAATAAATAATAATGAACACAAGATTAGACGATGTTATAATGATCTTAACAAACCCAGAAGAATCGTTAAACACACTTGAAACGCTTCTAAACGAATTCAGCAATATTTCTTATTATAAAGTAAATGAAACAAAATCCTCTATATTGGGTATTAATATTAAAAATAAACTTAAATCTGTAGGCAACATTCCTATTAATGGGTATTAATGGGAAACAGACAAACTAAAATACTTAGGAATACATTTGTATATACCCACAAAAACACATTCAAAACAAACTATGAGCCACTCTAAAACGATATGCAACAAAATATAGACATATGTTATATCCCATTTTTAACGTTAAATGGCAAAATTTCATTAATAAAAATGATGATTCTCCCTAAGTTCCTATACTCATTTAGAACCTTACCAATAGAGACCTATTTTAAACAAATAAACAAAATATTAACAAATTTTATATGGAGTAACAAAAAATACAGAGTGAGTCTGATAAAGCTCACTAAAAGTAAACAAACAGGAGGAATGAATCTTCCATTATTCCCAAATTATTACGAAGCAGAAATAATCTACAACTCAAAAACTCGTGGAATGATAGAACAGAAATATCTTGGGTAAAATTGGAAAAAGACCTAGTCCCACACCATTCAATTCTCTCCTCATACCTATTCTTAAATAAAAACAATATAACTACAAATTACACAATCCCAGATACCGCCCTTAAAATATGGAAGACTACAATTAAAAAATATAAACAATATCAAGAGCTCAAACAATATACATACCTGGACACATTGGAAGAGATGATTCCTTTCTTCTCATTGAGAGTCTGGAACAAAGCAAGAGAAATAACAATTAAAGAAATTGCTCAAGGAAATGAAATATACACATATACACAACTACAAACTAAATATAATTTCCCAAATAATAACCAGTTCAAACATATCCAAATGAAAAGCTTTATATAAAATCTTCCAAAATCTCCACATACAACACTATCAAATGAAACCACAAAATATGTTTCGAAAAACTGTGATAGCACCAAAAAAGGAATAACAATAATATACAAATTACTAAGTAATAGAATGATCCTACAAATTAGATCTAATGTTCTAGATATAAACAAAATATTTACATTAGATCAATGGGAACAAGCCATACTAGCCCCATATAAATATACAAAATGTGATTCACACTGGGAAACAAACAGAAAGATTCTATATAGGAATTATTTAACACCAGTATTATTGTTATAGATATATAAAACAACAGACAAGATATGTTAGAGAAAATATGGACTTGAGGGAAATCTAATCCACATAATGTGGCACTTCCCTAAAATAAATAAACTGTGGACAAAGATTTTTCTTATGATATCAAAATGAATAGGTTATCCATTAATTGCCACCCCTGAGATGGCTCTAGTAAATTTAAACCTGGAGGAACAGGATACGGGAATTTGCATGATGATATTCCATATTATTCAAGCTACAAGATTGGCTATAACAAATAAATGGAAGTCTGACAATATTCCTTCAATGAGAGAAATTTAAAATAGAATAAACATCAACAAACAATGAGGAAATATTTAATTTAACAAATAATACACATCTGAAATTTCTAGAAAAATGGGAATTATGGATATAAATAACATGGCCTGTCTGATGTCTGATGCCTGTAGATTGATATCCTGTAATCACTATGCAATGAACCATTTTTAAGCAAATCTCATCTACTTATCATTATTATTATTATTTATGTGAAGATTGTAATTATAATTGTAATTGACACTGATAAACCTGACATATAATACATTGAAATGTTTATTTTACTGTTTTGTATAATATTTCTAAAATTTGAATAAAAAGATTGTTAAAAAAACCCAAAAAACAATATCGATAGGACGTGTTGTTTTCTCCTTCACAATACTGCCAAGATCTGCCCTTTCCTCTCTCGCTCTACTACTAAAATGCTCATGCATGCCCTTATAATCTCCCACCTTGACTACTGTAACATTCTGCTAGTTGGACTCCCAGCCTGTCACCTCTCTCCTCTCCAGTCTATCTTAAACTCAGTAGCTTGGATCATCTCACCCTTCTCCAAAAGAGAACCCGCAACCCCGATGCAGCAGTCCATAGGGTGGCTTCCCATCAAACAAAGAATCATATTCAATATCCTTCTTTTAACCTTTAAATCCCTTCACTCTACTGCACTTTCTTATCTTCTCTCTTGGTCCCTAATGTTCCTGGACGTGTTCTGCTCTCCTCGCAAGGAGAAAAAATTTATTGATCTGTATAATGGCTTGCATTTATCCCCGTTTGTATACTCTGTATATTATAATGTACAGCGCTGCATACTCAAGTGGCGCTATTTAAATAAAATTTTACATACATGCATACATACATACATACATACATACATAAAAGTTTCAACAACATCCCAATTACTAGACAATTTCCATGTATGATTGCATATTTATTCTTGTGGTATCAGATAATTAACTTAATTTTACAAGGTATATTTAGTAATTAATAAAGTTTCTCATGTATGAAGGTAGTTCTTAAAAAAAATACCTGTTAGGGAAAGTTTAATAACCTGCAATATTTTACTGCAACTAAACTAATTAAACCAACTTGGCGTATATGTTACTCTGTCTAGGTGTCTGAGTTTTCCATCTGTTCAGCTACGGCATAAATTCCCACCTAATCTATTTTATTTCTTTGATTTTCTGTACAACGAGCAAGCACACAGTGCAGCTGCTTACTTCTAACAACACAGAAAAAAAATGAATATTAGTGGTGGAAAAGTTACCTGTGTCACCAAACACCTTTATTGAAATTAATATTCGGAAATGCATAACATACATGAGAAAGTGAGCAGGTGATAAAACCTTTTACTATATAAAAACCTTGCACAATATTTCATTCCATTACCAGGTAAGCTACAGGTACATTGTATAAGTGGTTGGAAACACTTTAATCATATAACATTAGGAAATGTTAATTGTGTAAGTATATTTTCACACACACATGCACACACCCTACACCAGGGCCACTCTCAGACTTTTCTGGGCCTTATACTGGGTAAATTTCTGCCCCCCCAAACACGCACAAACTCAGACACGTTACACACAGACTAGAACACAAATTAAACAGACACACTTTCCACTAGAGATGGACATAACTGAGAAGTTTTGTTCTGATTTGGGATTTAGGGAACCCGGGGAAAACCCGAAGATCCGAAAATGGAACTAACTTTCAAGAGTTCTGAATGTATTTTTGAGGGTTACCGAATATACAAGGATATTTTCGGTAACCTTCAAACATAACCTTGAACGTTTGCTAACCCTCGAGAAAACAATCAAAATTACTTTTGAATTTTCAATTGTATTTTCGAACGTTCAAGGTTATAATTGAAGGCTAGAGAAAATAACCTTGTACATTCGGAAACCCTTGAAAATATGTCCCGAAGTTTCGAAATACAAACAATCCGCCCCGTGTTTTAGACAGAACGTTTAGTTTTCAGAACCGAGGGGTTACGTGTCGGGTCAGAGTCAGACCCCAATCCCATCTCTACTTTGCACACACATATACCGCTTATATAACACTGGCCTATATATATAAAATGCCATGTCAAGCAGCACACACTGACCTGTATATATATAAAATGTCATGTCAAATATCACACACTGACCTGTATACATTATATAAAATGCCATGTCCAACAGAACACACTGACCCTGTGTATATAAAATATCATGTCCAACAGAACACGCTGACCTTTATATATAAAATACCATGTCCAACAGAACACAATGACCTGTAGATATAAATTGCCATGTCCAGAAACACACACTGACCTTTATATATAAAATGTCAAGTCCAACAGCACACACTGACCTGTATATATAAAATGCCTACTCCAGCAGAACACACTGATCTGTAAATATAAAATGTCCTCAATGTCCAGCACACACTGACCTGTATAAATAAAATCACATGTCTAGAAACACACACTGACTTGTATATATAAAATCACATGTCCAGAAACACACACTGACCTGTATATATAAAATGCCAGCTCCAGCAGAACACACTGATCTGTAAATATAAAATGCCCCCAATGTCCAGCACACACTGACCTGTATATACAAAATGCCCCCAATGTACAGCACACACTGACCTGTATATATAAAATGCCCCCAATGTCCAGCACACGCTGACCTGTATGTATAAAATGACATGTCCAGAAACACACACTGACCTGTATATATAAAATTTCATATCTAACAGTACACACTGACCTGTACATATAAATGCCATCTCTAGCAGAACACACTGATCTGTAAATATAAATGTGCCCAATGTTTAGTACACACTGACTTGTTTGTATAAAATGCCCCATAGACAATAAAGCCACTAACTGACTAAATCTCTGGATACCAGGGCCCCAGCCCCCAGAGGCCATGCACCAGTCACAAGGAGCTCCAGTAAGCAAGCACACGCCTCCTTTCTCTTATTCTAGGAATGGAACTCCTGTGGCTGAAACGCAGTATTGCAGGAAAGAAAAAAAAAATTTTTGCTACTGCTTTTCCTTTACTCTCTGGGCCTCTGCCAAATCCGGGCCCTATACTGAAGAACCTTCTTCCCCCTCATGGCGGCCCTGTTGCGCGCACTCGACAACCTAGACCTTTAATATAAATAATTATTTTTCTGCCTGAAACATGTAAGAAAAGTAATGTGTTCGGAATAGGGCCTGATGTTATGTTGCCATAAACTTAAATTATTAGGTATATAATTTTAAAATATGTTTGTGCTATTTAAATTTTTGGTGAACAGTCCTGCACAATATAATAAATAAAGAAATATAACCAAAGGCAGGTAATTATCATGTTAGCACTGTTAATATGAATCCTTCACAGCCCTAAAGATGCCTGGTCCAGTATAGTCACATGTATTTTGCCTAACAAGCCCCCTGCAGTTTTACTCAGATCCAATTTATCAATAGGCCTATTATTATTATTACTAATAGGAATACTACGGATACAATGCTAATTTTGAGAAATGAGGGCTCTGGAAGCTTCTGGAGTCTTCTATTCTTCTTCAGGAAAACAAAACCCTGTGGACCAATAAAGCACAGAGGTGATTTTTCATACCCAATGGTAGCACGATGTTGCAGCTAAAATCTGCTAAATCTGCTAAAAAGTATTTAAAATCCAGTCTCTTATTTTATGTACACAGTTTGAGGATTACCATATGTTTGTTACTATTACTAGATGTATGTGTCTTCTGCTCAAATTTTTCCCAAAGAAAACAATAGTCTTATAGTATAAGCAGAATAACAAAGGTATGCAATATTGTACTGTTATTTGGATGGGCTTGTTTTTTGCAGTTATTTTTTTCCTTTTTAGGGAGCCCCATATTTTTGTTCCTCTTGTCCTACCCTATCAGCCATTTTGTATTCAACTGAATTAAAGAACTGGAACTTATCCCACTAAAGACTATGGAGCTTATTTAATAAGAGGTGCAAAATTTTACCCGTGTTCTTAATCTGTATCAATGAGTTATATTAACAACATTTAAGGGCATGTCCACCCCCAAAACTATAATTTAACCCACTACTGGCCCCCTACTTGCAGTTTCATGCAAGCAGAGGGCCAGGACTGGACATCGGAGAAAACAGGCAATGTAAGTAGACATCAGGAGAGTTTTGCTTCAAATAACTATAGCGTTTGGGGTTGGCGGATAGAGCCCTACACTACAGAAAAGTTTCAAAAAACAAATGGACATGGCCTTTAACCAAATAACCAGATTAACCAAATTAAAAGTATGGGCAAACTGTTGCTCCTCTTATTAAATAAGCCTGTTTGACTTAAAAGCTGTCAATTCCTCCTCAATTCTCCTAAGTAATCTGCATTCCTTTCCTTCTAGAAGTTCTAGAAAAAGAAAACCCTTTGTACTTACAACTTCTCCTTTCTTCTCTGTACATCATTGCAGTTTTCCATTTTGCCACACTAGCAGGGCGATGCACAGAGAAACGCTATTGGCTCCCTGGTGCAAGCGATATTATATCTTGATAGTACTGAAATAGGGTGAAACGTGGACTATGTGGTTAAATTCAGCTGCTGCAATAAGGGAGTTTAACATAGTAACATAGTAACATAGTTTAGCCAGTAGCATTTTTCAATGCGGCTTTCTACTTTGAATTGACTGAGAAAGGAATTAGACCTTTACTAGCAAGAAATTAGAATACTGTTTAACACATGTAAGATCAGAACCAAGAGAAACCTTGAAACAGCAAAAAATTAGATTCAAGGAATCAAATGATGCCTAGAATCAAATGATGCCTAGCTCACTTAGGGCTAAATTTATTTTATATATTTTATATTAAGCTTGTGAAGGTTCTCATTCATCTAGGTCATGGTATATCTGTTGTATTCAATTAAATCAACTGGACTTGAAGTTTAGTTCTTGAAGACGTTTCGCTAGTCATCCGACTGGCTTTCTCAATTCAGAATGACTTGTACAAGAATCTGTGGCAATTATGTACCCTGGAAAATCCCAATTAGCATATCAAAGCCAGGTGTTAAGGGTGTGATTGGATAGTGGCTAAGAGGTGTTATAGGAACGCCCAGAGTAAGGTGTCAATACAGCATTGTACATGGCAGACAGTTGGTGTCGAACCCAGTTGATTTAATTGAATACAACAGATATATTTTATATTAAGTTTTGATACCGTGGGTTACTAAATTATGCAGCAAACAGAAACGTGATCCCCAGGATCAAAGTAGAGCCATGCAACCCAGGATGACACAAGGCAATTCCCATAAAAAAGAACTTTATTAGGTATCGTGCATATAAAAAGCGTCCATACCTGACGCGTTTCGTGAGGGTAACTCACTTCATCAGAGGCTGAACATACAATGTGTCTCTTCCTTATAACAAGTGCCCACCCCTTAATTAGCTCAAGGGTGTGGAGACCAATTAACATTTAAAAACAGACCTAATGTGTTCGCGCACACTTTGTGCAAGAACACATTAGGTCTATTATCCGTAGGAATACTAGCAGTCCAGTAGCTAGGCACTTCATGCTATGTAGCAATGCAGATTCTACCGCAGCTATGTTCCAGGGTATACAGAAAATTCAAATGCCCCCAAGAGGAGGTAATAGAACCACTCGCTTACTGAGATATGAGGCAGAGTGGATTTTTTCGTCTTGGGACACGGACCCCTTCTGGCCTCAATTTCATGTGGGATATATCATGCTTTGTTGATTTGTGATGTCAACTTGTATCTAATATATATTTGTTTGCGTATCAGTCTGTGCTATACTAGTTGCGGTCATATGACTGTATATAGGTATCTATTTGCATAACGTGTGTTTTTAAATGTTAATTGGTCTCCACATCCTTGAGCTAATTAAGGGGTGGGCACTTTGTCTTGTTATAAGGAAGAGACACATTGTATGTTCAGCCTTTGATGAAGTGAGTTACCCTCACGAAACGCATCAGGTATGGACGCTTTTTATATGCACGATACCTAATAAAGTTCTTTTTTAAGGGAATTGCCTTGTGTCATCCTGGGTTGCACGGCTCTACTTTGATCCTGGGAATCACGTTTCTGTTTGCTGTTTATGAGGTCGCGTGAAGGGCCTGGGGCTGCATGCACCTGGGCCACCTATGGAAACGGGTAAGCTGATCAGATTTAATGTTTCACCTTTATGGAGCTGCTGCTTTATGGATTGTTTTCTGCCTTAAGCGACGAGGGTTGGGGGATTTCCACCCAGCCCTATTTATATATGAAGTAGGTAATTTTCATTAGTTTGAAACACCTACCAATTTCATTATATGCATTTACATTGTTAAGGGTGGATACTGTAAAATTATGGCCAGGTTTGTACATTTAAGGCCACAGTCGTACAACTACGATTGTTCGCCTGTAAAATAAATATGCGGTAGTGCACTACTGCAATGGTATTGTATAGGCAATCGTACAATTACAATTGTAAATGTATGATTGTGACCATAATTGTAAGATCCCGATTGTAGTTTTACAGCCGTTAATCGCTGTTGTAAAAATCACAATCGTTAAAGGTGCAGTATTGCTAAATAGCAATTCATAAATATGGCCCCAAAATGTCTAATAAACATATACATGTATTAGAATAAAGGAGAAAATGTGTACACAATAGAGATATGTTCTTCCTTCACAGTCAGTAACTATGTGCCAATTGGCAAGTAGACAAAACGTTTAAACCCCTTATATTATATTGGTTAAATTATACTGTGTGAAGGAAGTGCAACAGCTCTGCTGCCCTTTCACAGAATTAAAGGGGAACTGTGGTCCAAAATGACTTTGTGTAAATTGATAGGAATTGCTCTCCTGAGAATTTTTGCTATGTATTTTCATTGTTTATTTTGCATAGTTTTGAAGATATTTACATTTTTTGTGTGATATGGCTGCAGCATCACCAGGTCCCCTGCACTTCCTGCTTCCTGTTCTGAAACTATGTGACAGTCAATCTGCGCTGTGTCTCTTCCTCCCTTTGCAGACCCCCTCCTCTTGCAAGCCCCCCAATCCCTCCCACTCATTGACCCCATGGCCCCTCCATTTGCAGGCCCCCATTGGCCCCTTCCCTTACAGACCCATGTGGCCCCACCCACTCGCAGACACATTAACCCTGCCCACTTGCGGGTGTCTTAGCCCCACCCAGCCACAATGCCTTAGCCACACTCACTTGTGGGTGCCTTAGTCCTGCCCGCTCGTGGGTGCCATGGCTCTGCCCACTCGCGGGTGCCGTGGGCCACTTAGACCCCCCTACAGAAAACTGTGTGAAAACAGCCTTTTGAGGCAGAGTAAGAACTCTGCCTGAAAAGGCTGTTTTCACGTAGTGGGAGAGTAGGGCTGTAGATTCCCTTACCCTCACTGAATTACATCGGGATGCGTGAAGTTAACTTCATTATCCTCAACGAACACCAATATGGAATACGGCGCACACCGAAAGTAGGACACCTGGACTCTGCAATCCAACACGCTTTATTCAGAACAGTGCCATAACAAACAAAGGAGTCCCATAGCCTTACGCGTTTCGAGCGTACCCTCCGCTCTTACTCATAGGCTCATAGGTCCTTTCCAGCCTATGAGTAAGAGCGGAGGGTACGCTCGAAACGCGTAAGGCTATGGGACTCCTTTGTTTGTTATGGCACTGTTCTGAATAAAGCGTGTTGGATTGCAGAGTCCAGGTGTCCTACTTTCCGTTGTGCGCCGTATTCCATATTGGTGTTCGTTGAGTATTACGGAGGACCTACAGCGACGGGTCCGGGGCGTGCTGCACCCGGACCACAGACCTACGTGGGTAAGTTTAACCCTGGTGAGGTTTGTGTGCAATTTTTGAACCTACATGAGTTAGGAAGAAGGAGTGTTTCCTGGTTGAGCGAAGGACCCGGGGCTTGCCTGCACCTGGGTCAAGCTACTGACAGAGTAAGTCAGTTGGTTTATATATAGCACTAATAGGTGCTCTATATGGGTTCATATTGTATATAAGGGGAGTTGAGCACTGTATTTTGTGGTTCTGTAAACTTCATTATCCTGAAAAATACTACATTTCCACCTGATTTTGTTTAAAATTATAAAAGCATTTTATGTCACAGAAAAAGTATAGGGAAATGCTTTCTAAACAGACAAGTAAAATGAGAAGTGTAATTGAATTTAAATAAGGACAATAAGTGTGTATGCTAATTTTTATATTTAGTTTCTTCTTTTGTGCAGAACTAATTACATTTGCATTTTGTAGGTCTTCCAATTTTCAGCTATTCTACAGACAGAGCGATGTAGTTAGAGCATTTTGGTGGAATCTGAAACCAATTAGTTATTAGAATGGCCCACAGATTGCATCTACAGATTTAACCTGGTGATTGTAAGGCGCAGCACTGACAGCCTGTGGTGTAGAAACAGGGGTCAGAAGTGCAACTGGGTGACCTAGTAAACAGCTGAAGTACAAAGCAACAAAGGGGTACAGTAGGTTGTGAGAACTGGAAGCTTTGCAACTTGACTTATGCTGCCTTCCTGTCTTCCAAACGCTTCTTAGTGCAGTGTGTTGTGGTAAAGCATTTATCTTACTCCCTCCAGAACTCTACCTGGACAATGAAATTGTTACCACTGAAACTGTGCCCCCGCCTGTTTCCCCTCTGGTATAATTAAATAAGGTTTGGCTTGCTAAGCTGTTCTGGATAAAAGTTTGCAGAAAAGAAAAGCAGCAGGGGACACAGCTCTAGAGTGTGAGAGAATTACTAGCCATTCACCAGTTTTCGTTAAGTTTTCCAGAATTTTCACCAGTCTGTTTCCCACACAATTCACTGATTTCACTTTACCAGCCATTTCACCAGTCACAGCAATTTGCCAGCTACTAGTCACAGATAATTTCCACCCAATTTATTTGTCCTAGTTAAATTTTCCAGCCAATTTATTAGTCCTTGCTAGCCAACTAACCAGTCTGTTATCCACCAAATTTGCCAGTCTGTTATCCACCAAGTTTACCTGCCAATTCAGCAGTCCTAGATATTTTTTGCCAGCTAATTCATTGGTCTTAATTAAGTTTGCTTGTCAAGGAGCTAGTCCTAGTTTATTTGTCTAGCCAAGTCACCATCCTCTGCCATGAAATTCAACTTTCTGTTTGCCATTTAATTTTTCAGTTTCAGTTTGTGAGCCAACTCATTAGTCTCAATAAGGTTTGCTAGTCTTAGATTATTTTTCCAGCCAATTTACCAGTCTCAGTCAACAAATTCACCAGTCTATTTGCAACCTTATTTACCAGTTTCAGCTTTCCATCCATTGTATCAGGCTCAGTTAAGTTTCTCTTCCAATTCACCAGTCCTAGTTAATTTTTTCAGCTAATTAACCAGTCTCAGTTAAGATTTCCAGCCAATTTATTAGTCTACAGTTTTCATGTCTGTTATCTGTATTCTGGGGCATTTTTTGGCATAAGCCATTAAGGCAAAGAACTATGGTGCCCAGTGTTCTCCCTAGAATTTCCCTGTCTGATTTTACTTGCTGTGATAGAACTGCTCTCCTTGTTCTGCTGCTTTTATTTGCAACATTGTATTGAGTAGTGAGCCTGAACTCAACTCACTATACTTGGAAACAATGTTGCAAATGAACTGAAGGTGAAGGAAGGAGGAGGGCAGATGAGCTCATCTAAAAGAACTGAGGAGATCGGTTCTAAAATGGCAAGTAAAAGCTGCTGCAGGCAGTGACCTCAGCTTTAACAGTGACCTCTGTGATTAGCAGCTATGAAATCACTATCCCTGCCTCTTTCTTCCTTGTACCCAAATCTCCAATATGAACTTTAGAGTAAGTTAGGAGTGAACAATTCAATTAAGGGGCATGGAAAGCAGGTACATACTATATATCATGTTGATACTAGCAGCTGAAAGGATTAAAGGTAATACACTGATGGCACTGAAAGTGTTAATGGAAATAATCTGGGGAAAATACTGGCACTGAAAGTGTTAATGGCAATACTTTGGAAAAGTACTGGCACTGAAAGTATAAATAAGAAAATCTGCTGACACTGAAGGGTTAATTATAATATTCTTTTGGCACTGAAAGTGGCAATGGCAATACTCTGGGGAAGTCTGCTGGCACCGAAGGGTTAATGGCAACACTCTTGGAAATTCTGGTGGCATTGAAAGAGTTAAACATCTCAGATCTCACCAAATTTCCCTGTTCCGCCCTTTCTGGCTACTTTTCATGCCACCCGGGTCACAGTTTCTGGGGAGAACACAGGTGCCACTTACCATGCACCAGGATTTGGATCCTAGGGGGCAAATCTCAGTTCTGCATTGGGGCCCCTTTGGACTGTAACTGCACCACTGTTTACAGAAATATACTTTTATAATAAACCCAAGCAGTCTTATACAGTATGATGCTTTATCTATTGCCTGAGGACAATACAATATATAAATTAATTATTCAGACATTATTCTGCAACAACTTGAATAGGAAACTATATAGCACTGTACCACTGTACATGTATTACTTTACATATAGTTTCTTGTTATTGAGTAATATGTCTGTACTAATAACACTTCTTTCAAGTAGCGGGCAGTTAACAAAGCCCCCTGGAACCTTTCCCTTATTCACATGCTATGTACAGGGTGAGCGTAAATTCGTAGAAGGGGGTGATGAATAAACCGGGCTGTCTATTTTAGTAATAACACATTACCTGTAATTAAAGATTTAATTTAAATGGCTTGTTATTCAGGTTTACCGTATATACTCGACTATTAGTCGATCTGAGTATAGGTCGAGGTACCTATTTTTATCTGAAAAATTTATAAAAACTGATTGACTCGAGTATAAGCCAAGGGTAGAAATTATGACCACTACTGCCTTCTGATTCAGTATTGTTTTGTGGCTTAAGTTGCTCTTTAAATGGACAGCAGAATTCCCATACATGAATCCCATAATAGTAATAGTCAAATCCAGTACCAGTAACCTCCTCCAGATGTTTGGAAACTACAACTCCCAACATGCTTTGTTGCTGGGAGTTGCAGTTTCTAAACATGTGTAGTGGCAAGGTTCAGTAATCTTTTAATTAAGCTTACCATCATTTACAATTCTCCTGACCCCCATATAGTAAAGGGCCCTCTGACCCCATATAGTAAAAATGTCACCTGAGAGTTGTAGTTTCAAGCTGTCATTTGCCCTGAATTAGCAGGTGTTTTCTGCCCTTAACTGAGGAGACCCATCAGATTTACAGCATCCAGATGAGCAGTGACAGTGCTGAGTGAGTCCAGCAGCCAGACTACAGGAAGCAGGAAGTGTAAAGGCAGATCAGCTCCTGTAATTTTCTTTGCATGTTAACACAGTGCCACCTACTGGTTACTAGAGATGCCAGAACTTCGCAAAATCCGGTCCGCTCAAGGATCCGCAAATTTTCGGGAAAATTCTAAAATCCGCGAGCGGACCCATTAAAAATGAAAAAGTTCGCGTATTTTCGAAAATTTTCGAAAAACGGATTTTTCGAAAATACGAGTAATCCTTGTATTTTTGAAAAATTTGAATAACGAGAAATCTCGAAAATTTTCAACATACGAGAAATCCGCGGTTCGGAAGTTCGGAAGGCGGAAAATCCGGAAAAATCCGCCGTTCGCGAACGGGATAAATCCGCTGCGGATCCGGGTTCGGATCCACGAACCGGCCATCCCTACTGGTTACCCTACGCAATTGCAGAGTTTGGCTCTAAATTAGGACTTGACCCGAGTATAAGTCGAGGTTAGGTTTTCAGACAAACTTTTAAGCCTGAAAAATTCGACTTATACTCGAGTATATACGGTAACTATGAATTTACTTTTTAATACAAAGCAGCCATTTTGATTGTCGAGAAATGTTGTTGGCTATTTAATGTTTTCTTTTTAAGAACAACCATTTGTTTAATATAAAGGGACAATTCTGTTTTCATTTTTTTCATTTTCATTAACATATTTTTATTAATGCGGTTCCTTGATAGTCACGATTAGTGTAGATTGTTACCACACTCTAAAAAAAAGCCTAAAGCTCACAGCACCCTAATTTACCCTATTATTACAAAAGAAAAATACCCAAAATACTCAAGCAGCCAGCATGCACCATATCATATCGCATAAAAAGGAATGGTACAACAAAATAAACCCCATGAATAGGGGTGATTGCATGCACTTCTTAAGGCTGAAGTGATATGCTCCCAGATATATGAGTGTACACTAGAGATGAACACATATTATGTTCAGGATTTAAAAGGATGCTCAAGATGCTCAAGAAATCTTAGCACCCCTCCCTTTATTGGGCCAGTTGCTAGGTGAGCTAGAATTTGCATGTGTCACTTACCCACGATACTATAGATTGGTGACTGAGGTTGAGCTGGACTTTTCATAAGAATGGAGATTGTTAGTTCCCTGGCTCCAAGCAAAACGTTGAAGGTATGCTTTGAAGAGTACATGTCAGCGTTCCAATGTGTTGGAATTACTTTTTATGTTTTTGATTTAGTTGTCCTTTAAAATTATAATGCCTTAATAATAACAATAACTTTTTTTCTGAACTTCATAATTTAATTACACATAAAGTATGTTAATAAATGTATTCTTTAACATGATTACCAAGAATAAATGATCTTAAATGGGAAACTCTAGTAACAAATAAGAAGAAATAGCAAAATAAAACTTTTTGTGCCATATATTAATTAATTAAATGCTATTTCTTCCTTAAACCAATCTCCAAAGTTAAATGCCAAGCTTAAGTGATATAAATGGGTTTTTTCATTGGCAAAGCTTTGTCTTGATTTATTATTTAAACTATATGTACAATATAACATGAACATCTGGATATAATTAATGCATTATAATTTGTGCTTCTTATATTGATATTATTAAAATACATTAATACAAACCTTGCAGGGTTTTTTTTTGTTTTTTTTTAGGTGGGCCCCTAAACTCATCCTTGTGGGCCCCTGGTCTCAGATTTACTGGAGGGCCTCAACAGTGTAGTGCAGATTCCCTAGGGTGCTGTATAAAAAAGGGTATTTTTCACGGCCCCCTTTACAGTTTGACATCTCCAATGGCCCCGTTGACATCTCCAATGCTTTGTACCAAAGAATAAAGAAAGGTAGAATTTAAACTGGGTATTTATCTGTTTATTTTTACCAAAGCACTGTAGCAACCTGAAACATTTTATTGCTACTTCAAAAATACACATTGAAAAGTAACAAACCTCAGGTAAGGGAGCGTGAATCTTACCCCATGTGCAAGTGGAGCTCGGTGTTCATGGCTCATTCAGCAGAAGCCATGCAAAAATCCAAACAGAGAGGCCTCTGAGTTAGTGACCAATGTCACGAAACGCGTAAGGCAGTGACCTGCCCGCTCACACCCCCTTCCTTCCCCCTGCACTCTTTGTTACATTGGAGAGAGTGGCTCTAACTGTGATTTTATATGACTAAATACAAGTGAAAATTTACTGAGCTGATGCAGTTGGATGCCCATTCTATATACAGACTGTTTACACATTGAAAAGTAACAGGCAAATGCTGCATAAAAAGAAAGAATCTATCTCTATATCAAGTATAAGAATACAGACAGGAACAATTTAGTAGGAAGTGTGTGGGTTTCCACAGAGGAAAGTATTTTCTTAATTTCATTGCATTATGTCCGGGTGGCTCCCAATCCTAGAAAAACTGTTTCATTTTCATTCTTAAGGGTACTAAGAAATATAAAAAAAATATCTTAGTCGTGCTATACTGTTTCTTTAAATTCTAATGCAGGTGCAGAACAAGATTTATATCTATGTAAGGCAATAGTAAGATGGGGGTATCCCGGGTATGCAGAAGACTCTTATGATGGTATTCTATGCACAAGACTCTTATTTATCAGGAGTGGACCCTCGCATATGTTGGAGGCAGGGTGTTGCTGAACTACCACCCTAGGGAGAATGCAATAAATGGGTGCCAGTGGTTCTTGAACTTAAACAGTAGTCTTTATTTATTAACAGAACAATATTAATGAAGCCTCTGCAAGTAGACAATAGAGATGGCATAGCACGGCACAGATATCACATAAATACTCATAAACCAGAGGGATCAGAACAGCATACCGTATATACTCGAGTATAAACCGTCCCGAGTATAAACCGAGGTACCTAGTTTTAGGTAAAAAAGGAGGAAAACACATTGACTCGAGTATAAACCGAGTATTTGCCACTTAAGATGTTTGGAAAACTAACACTCCCAGCATGCTTTATTGCTGGGAGTTGTAGTTTTCAAACATTTAAGTGGCAAATACTTGCAAATAGGGGTAAATCCTCCTTTTTTGTGCATACAGTATGCACAAATAAAGAAGGTTTTACCTTATTTGTAAATATCGCCCTCCCTGGTGCCATAGTATTTCTCCTACCTTGTCCGGCAGCCGCTCGCTCCTCGCTCCACATCCTCAGTGCGCATCCGGATGATGTCACTACTCGGCGCCGCAACGTGAGAGGCGCTGGGTAGTGACATCATCCGGATGCGCACCAAGGATGTGGATCGTGCGGCCGCCGGACAAGGTAAGAGACAGGTTGACTCGAGTATAAGCCGAGGTAAGATTTTCAGGCTTTTTGTAAAGCCTGAAAACCTTGGTTTATACTCGAGTATATACGGTAAGTAAAATCAGCTTGTAAATGCCACCCCAGCTTTGTAGTGGAATCTTCTACCCCTGTATCTGGCACTATGTCCCTATTTTTGGGTGGTATTCCCAGGACTCTTACTAAATCTCCTTGTTGGAGATCAGGCTGCTCACTAGATACCCTACTCCTATCTATCACTCCTGTAGTGATCTATAATAGAATATAATCTCTCATTAACTGGGCATACCTGTTATCTAACATCCCAGGCTCTTCCCCTATCCTCTGGGGAAACTCCAGGAAGCAGAAAAGGCTGAGCACATGGTTGATCTCCCTTTTATTATTTTACACAGTGGCCCCTACTGGCCAAATCCTATAAGAACAAGAAGACTAAAGGATAACTAGTTTATAGTACCCTACATCTATAAAAGGCACTTTTACTGAATAAGACATTTGTCTTCATATAGATTCTCCTCTAATACAAGCTATTCTACTCTTACTATTTTAATTACCACCTACAGTCCTGTCTTCCTCTAGGAGGGCCTTCCTTTTTGCTGTGTAGGATTTTTCTGTCCATCATTAGAGTAATGTATCCATGTCCAAATACTTTTTAATTTTTGATTACCTACCACTGTGTTCACTTCTCTATCTAATGAGGTCTTGTTCGCAAAAATGAGGAGTCTTCTTGTTATGCTTCCTTTTTACATTTATGTAAATGTAACATGGTAGAAAACTGACTGGCTATATTTGGTAAAAACATCTTTAAGGTTTTTACACAATTTAATCTTGTTGTAGGTTTAAGCTGGTGGAATATTTTACATTGTCTTAGCCTTGCATGCAAGTTTGATTTTCCTGCTATTTTTGTTAAGGGAAATGTCCTAATTAGAACCTTCTCTTTCTTATTTTCACTGTACTTAACATGTTTTATATGACTATTAAAAGAAAAGGTTATATGATTATATTACAATATAAACACAGACATCAATTGCATAATAAAACGTTTCATGCTCATTTTAATTAGAAAAGGATGAGAAACATTAAAAAGTAAATTAGGCTCTCGTGAAAATGAACACTCAAGGCAATATTTTGCCCATTACCTTTCTTGTTTATTCATTACTTCTCTTATTATTATTTTTCATTGTAATGTAATGTATGATGAGCTCATTTTAAATATAAGAAAAAGGTCAAAAATGAAGTAGGAAAAGGTTTATATTTTAGATATAGATATGTTTTCATTTACAAGATGCATACTTTTAAAAGGGGAATAAACACTGGTGTGGAATTTGCACCATTTTGTTGTTAAAAGCTATTTATGAAAAATATCTGTGGTATTCAGTTAGATCAACTGGACTTAAAGTTTAGTTCTTGAAGACGCTTTGCTAGTCATCCGACTGACTTTCTCAATTCAGAATGACTTGTACAAGAATCTGTTGGCAATTATGCACCCTGGAAAGTCCCAATTATCACAGTCAGGTGTTAAAAGGACATTATGAATGCAAGGCGTCATTACAAGATTGAAGATATAGTACTTGTTATCTTTTAAAATGGTGCTTATTTTGCCCCAACCAATCAGATGCTAGCTTTCAAATGTTAAATAAGATCTGATTGGTTTGGGCAAAGTTAGCACCATTTTAAAAGATAAGCAGGGAGATTCAATAAAAGTTCTTATAATAATAATGGTGCTAACTTTGCCCCAACCAATCAGATGTTATTTAACATTTGATAGCTAACATCTGATTGGTTGGGGCAAAATTTTAACGATAAGAACTTTTATTGAATAACCCTGAAGAACTTTTATTAAATAACCCTGATAGTTAAATAACCCTGATAGTACCTGACACACAAATAATTACCACTCTGCACAAAGTGCACACTATATACTGTGCACACTTAGGTCTTTTTAAATTATATTAATTGTTCATATATTTACAATCCAGATAAATCTCTATCAAATCCAAAAATCTTTGACGGAACAGAAGTACAAAAGAAAAAATATTTTGTGCGCTCAGAAAAGAGGAAGATTTCCATGTGCAGTATAATCTAAGGGCAGCAATATCCTGTTTTCCTTTCTGCTCCTTAATCTTCCACCCACGTGGTTGTTTACTACAACTATAGGATGTGGCCTTTCTTCCAGCTGTCTCAACCAGAATTCGTGGTTATACATTGTTCTTTAATTAGAAAACAGTGTCCAAATTGGATGATTAAAACAGTTTGTGAATTTTAATTAATTCGATTGGCAAGCTTCAGTGTGTCGTACAAAGAAATTAAGAAATATTGTGCAGTTACTCAGGGATAACTGTTTATAAAAATCATACAAATGTAACATCTATCTATCTGTCTATTTATCAATTCATCCATCTATCCATCTATGGCTCTATCATCATTTATCTATCAAAAACCTGGTATAATGAAAACAGTGTATTTTTCTTATTTTTTTGTAATAAGAACGCCATGTGCATAGTCCTGGCAATCCAATAATTCCCACTTAGGAAAAATAAATAATACATCTGTGAAGATTTGAGATCTGGACACTTTACAGATATAATTACCAGACAGATTTATCAGGCAGTTTTAGTTTATCTAGCATGTTCTTTCACAACATAAACAATTTAGAATTAACTCATACATCAAATACAGTTAAGTTTTTTTTTTTTATAGAAAATTACAGTATTTAGTATTATTAACACCAGAAAAAAACCCACACACATCAATAATGATTTCCTAGAATCTGTTTTTTAAATAAAAATAATCAATAATCAATGGTTAGTTTATTGGTAATATACAGAATGCAGCCTTAAGTAATTTGTTTAACTTATTTAATTGTTTTTGTTCATGTATATAATCAGACAGAGGCGTTCCTCAAAGTTTTTTTCATCAAGGGTTGGGCAAAAAAAGAAAAAAAAGTAGACTTAATTTTTAAAAATCCTAATGCTAAAGTTTTTCTCCTCAGAACACCAATACATTTTAAAGGGCATGTCCCCAAAACTATAATCCCCCCCACTACTGGCCCCATTGTGTAGTGCAGTTTAATCCTTACCTTACATCCCAGCTCCATATGGTTCTTCTTCTATCCCCCCCAAAGTCCAAAAAAAGCCCACCAGGAGTACTGCAGAGTCCATATAGGACTCTGCCTCCTGTTTCCCCTCCGGGAGAAGTTTGGCATGCGCACTGCAGCCCTTCTCCCCCTCCCTTCCCCTCCCTCTCCCTCCCAATTTAGATTCCCTCCCCCTAGCGTAAAAACCTCTTAATATAATAGTCTCCCTGTTCCCCCAGCCCCAACCGCTATAGTTTTAATATCAGAAAGTGACCCAAACATTACTTACCTTCCCTCTTTCCTCTGCCGCACTGAACTCCCGGCAGCCACGTCCGTGATTGGCTGCCGCTCAGCCAATCACCGACGCGACTGCCAGTCCCGCCCCTCTGCTTGCATTTTCGCACAAGCAGAGGGCTGCAGCTTCCTTGTTTTGATCAGCTGTGCACTGGAGAGCATTCAAAGTGTAGCATACACTAAGACTCCCAGAGTCTCAGGGAGAGGAATTATGGGAGTTGACTAACAGATTTAATTTTTTTTTTATAAATCTACCAACAGCCACAGCAATGGGTGAGGTGAGACACAGCTTGCTGTAACTCTGTCTATTTGGAAAATGTTGTCTGGTGAGTTAAGTTCTCCTTAATTGACTGCTACTGTATCTTTAAAAAAAAAAGAGTGTTGTATATTAATAGTAAAGCATGATGAAACCTTTTGGAAGCTATTTGGAGAAACCCATTAATCTCCTATTAGAGACCTGTGTGCGCCAATTCACAGAAAGAAAAAAAAGAGATTAGGATCTGTCCATGTTGTAAATGCAACGTGATTTTATTAGGGATTATCAATTTGCCATGAATTTGCCTGTCAAGCTTCACTTGGGCATTTTGGTCTACACAGCATAGTGATTTTAACATTAGGTATATGATGGCGTTAAAATGTCATGACAAAAACGACACTAGCATGATATTAAAAGGACTGAGGCATCTTCGGATGTTACAATTCCCCTTCTAAATGGGTAAGCATGACTTTAAGGAAAGAAATTGCATGTTGTGGCTTTAAATTAGGCTGATTGGTTTAATTTGATTTGAAAACTTTTTTGTAGATATTGTCAGTTACTGAGGCTCTTACATAGCTTTAGGCTGTTTTACAATAGATTATTTTCACTACAAAAGCAGTACATCAAAGTACTAATGACAAAATGTCTTATTGTTAACTAGACGGACGCATGCAATGAACTGTTACCTTATGTCTTCTGGTAATAAAACAATTATTTTTTGAAGTAAATATTTTTAATTTGCAATAATCTGGTAAACAACTGTGATGATTATGATTGATTCTAACTTGCTTGATAGAAAGAGCCAAGATCATCATGAGAATTTAACAGTGAGGACCTTGTTATTTTGATGTAAATACTTTATGAAAGGAAAAAGCAAAATATTGTGAAATTTTATGTCACAATATAATACTTAGAATTTCAAGTTTGTGCTTTTCTGCATTAAAGGGAAATTTCCAGCTAAATTAAGCTTTTAAATAGCAGTGGTAACTTACTGTAAATGGCTTTGGGACCTGGGAAATGGTCAGAGGAACACATCCCCACGGGAAGAACAGCAAAAAAACAAAAGTAACACATGTGATGTACTTCCGGTTTCCGCAGGCCATTTCTGATAATACTCAAACAGCCAATTCGAGAATCCTCGAACGTTTGAAGATTCGTGAATTGTCCGTTTAAGGATTCTAAAGTCCTGAAGGACCATTGTTGCACTGACAAGTAAATTTTGGGGCTTAAAGGGTCCCGCAGCTCGAACCACCCTCCCATCCCCAGCAATTAGAAGTGTCCTTGTGGCCCTTAGAAGGGCCCTTGTTGCACTGACAAGTGTCTTTTGGGGCTTAAGGGGTCCCGCAGCTCGAACAGGGACTCCTCTTTCTGGCACTTAAAAGTGCCCTTGTGGCCCTTAGAAGGGCCCCTGTGGCACTGACAAGTGCCCTTTGGGGCTTAAGGGGTCCTGCCCTTGGGGGCGTGTCTTCTTTATTCTTAGCCGATGGCACCAACTCCACAGATGTCGCCAACACTGGGCGATGTCACTTCGGCCGCCAGTGTCACTGCTGGCGCTGGTGACATCAACATCACTGTTGCTGACGTCTTCTTTCTTCTGCCATCACTGTGATGACTTCTGAGCTCCACGGGGTTTGCACCTCTTTATATAGGTTTGCTGAAGGACCAAATCGAATTGTGATTGGTTAATATTTCAATGCTTGCAATCAATTGATCACACATTAACCAATCATATTTGAATTCTATTTTTTTATGGAGTTTGGAAAAAGTTCGGAAAGCTGATTTTGGGAAAATCTACGAGATCCGCAGTTCGCGGACCCCCGAAATCTGCCACGGATCCGCGTTTGGATCCCTATGTCCAACTTATTTCTTGTGTCGCTGGTGACAGCTTTTTAATTGCTTTTTTTAAATGACTCACCTCACCTATTCCCAATTTAAAATAGCTAAAGGATGGAAGTCCACTCTCCCTACTTCTAACGCCTCACTGTTGAATGGTATAGCATGGGTTAGACTAATGAAATATCTTACAACTCAAATTTTTAGTCCCTAAATTTGACATTTGGGATCATTGGGGTAGGGTCCTTTAGCTTAGCCTTAATATGAATACCCTGTCAGCCTTCTTTTTGGATGCACACATTCAAAGTTTAGCTCCGTCACTATAGCAATAAATTTAGGATTATGTGCTACTGTGTGGGTTTCAGGAGCAATTGGGATTGCCTATTTTAATTGATTCTGTACTATTGTGTTTGTCTGGTTATGTTAAACTTGCTAAAATATACTATATGATGTTGGTTTTGTTGTACAAAACGATGGGCGAAACTGAGAAGTTTTGTTCCATTTTTGGATTTACGTTCCATAAAGAACCTGAAGATCCAAAAACAGAACTTAATTTCGAGGGTTCGGACAGTATTTTCAAGGTTATTTTCGGTAACCTTCGAAAATAACCTCAAACGTTCGGTAACCCTCAAAAATATGATCAAAACCTTAAAGGTTTGTTAACCCTCGAAAATATGGTTTGAAGTCCAGAAATCTGAACGATACGCATGGTTTCAGAAGGGATATTCGATTTTCGGAACTGAGGGGTCCCGTGTCAGATCCCATCTTTAGTACACACTGAATGAGCATTCTCAATATCCATGTTTCATATATCCTCACGACCCTCTCCACTAGGGATGTCGCTTTGCCACATGGGGAACTGGCCCAACACAGAAGTGTCAGCATACATCCACCTCTCCCCCTAACATACTTGTTTTGTTTGTAATCAGTGATACTACTTGTGTCATTGTTTTGATTGCTTATGGGTTAACCTATTATATAATATTCAAAAGAAACATTTAAAAAAAAAAGAAAATTAACGCTTGTGGAGGGTCTCATTCATCCAGGTTATGGTATATCTGTTGTATTCAACTGGACTTAATTTAGTTCTTGAAGACGTTTCGCTAGCCATCCGACTGGCTTTCTCAATTCAGAATGACCTGTACAAGAATCTGTTGGTAATTATGTACCCTGGAAAGTCCCAATTAGCATATCACAGCCAGGTGCTAAAAGGACATTATGAGTGCAAGGCGTGATTGCATTGTACGATATCGGGATATCCCGATATCGTACGACCAGAATTTAAGCGTTTATGGCCACCATAAGAGGTGTCCATAGAACCACAATGCAATCACGCCTTGCATTCATAATGTTATTAACACTTGGCTGTGATATGCTAATTGGGATTTTTCAGGGTAGATAATTGTTAACAGATTCTTGTACAAGTCATTCTGAATTGAGAAAGCCAGTCGGATGACTAGCGAAACATCTTTAAGAACTAACCTTTATGTCCTGTTGATCTAACTGAATACAACAGATATACCATTTTTTAATATTACTAAACAATTTCTTTAATTCCATACATAGTAACATAGTAATTGAGGTTGAATAAAGACATGCGTCCATCAAGTCCACCCTTTTCACCCTCCCTTTTATCCCTACCTAACAGTTGATCTGGAATTACAGTATATGTATTAATACCAGTAATTCTCAATATTATATAGTATCCCTGTACCAACCAGAACTACAGTATATGTATTAATAACAGTAATTCTCAATATCTGTTGTATTCAATTAGATCAACTGGACTTGAAGTTTAGTTCTTGAAGACGTTTCACTAGTCATCTGACTGGCTTTCTCAATGTATCATCGCCTCGAGCAATGTATCATCGCCTCTACCCTGGGTGGGTATAATCAAAAACACTGATGTACTATGGGATCTCCAGTTTCACCTATTGTGGCCAACCTTTACATGGAGGAGGTAGAAAAACAGGCGCTTAATACCTTTAAGGGCATAGCACCCAGCCACTGGTTCTGATATGTGGATGACACCTGGGTTAAAATCCACCAGAAGGAAGAACAAGCTTTCACAGAACACATCAATGCGGTAGACCAAAACATCAAATTTACAAGGGAAGAGGTACAAAACAACAAACTGGCTTTCTTGGACTGCTTGGTAGAAGTTAAGGAAAATGGTAAACTGGAAGTAGAGGTTTACAGAAAACCAACACACACAGATCAGTATTTGATGTTTGACTCCCACCACCCTTTAGATCACAAGTTGGGTGTCATCAGAACCCTGCAACACAGAGCTAAGAACATCCCCACTAGCACAGAGGCAAAGGCTAAAGAAATGAAACATCTCAGAGGAGCCCTTAAAACTTGTGGATATCCAGACTGGGCCTTTGTCAAAAGAAGTAGAAGGAAAGAAAAGAACACGAATACCAACAGTGAAGGAGAAAAGCAAGACAGGAGAAAGAACATGGTCATCCCATATGTAGCAGGGGTCTCCGAGAAATTAAGAAGAATTTTCAAAAAACACTGTATCCCTGTCTGCTTTAAACCGAACAACACACTGAGACAGCAATTGGTACATCCGAAAGACCCAATACCCAAACACAAGAAAAGCGACATCATATACGCAGTGCAGTGCAGTGAAGAATGCTCTGATTTGTATGTGGGGGAGACCAAACAGCAACTGCATCAACGTATGGCCCAGCACAGAAGAGCCAATTCCTCAGGATTCAGTCGTGTACCTGCATCTTAAGGATAAAGGACATACCTTTGAAGATTGTAATGTTAACATATTGGCAAAGGAACGTGGCTGGTTCAAGAGAGGTGTTAAGGAGGCCATTTATGTGAAAATAAAGAAACCAAGCCTAAAGAGAGATGGGGGGGTTCGACACCAACTGTCTGCCATGTACAATGCTGTTTTGACACCTTACCCTGGGCGTTCCTATAACACCTCTTAGTCACTATCCTATCACGCCCTTAACACTTGGCTGTGATATGCTAATTGGAATTCTCCAGGGTACATAATTGCCAAAGATTCTTGTACAAGTCATTCTGAATTGAGAAAGCCAGTCAGATGACTAGCGAAACGTCTTCAAGAACTAAACCTCAAGTTTGAGTACAACAGATATACCATGACCTGGATGAATGAGAACCTTCACAAGCAGTAATTCTCAATATTATATAGTATCCCTGTACCAACCAGAACTACAGTATATGTATTAATTACAGGTATTCTCAATATTATATACTATCCCTGTACCAACCAGAGCTACAGTATATGTATTAATACCAGTAATTCTCAATATTATAAAGTATCCCTGTACCAACCAGAACTACAGTTTATGTATTTAAACCAGTAATTCTCAATATTACATATTGTATCCCTGTTCCAACCAGAACTACAGTATATGTATTAATACCAGTAATTCTAAATATTTTTCAGTTTTATAAACGTATCCAGCCCATTTTTAAAGCTATTCAATGAACTTGCCATTACCACATCTGCCAGAAGGCAGTTCCACAGTTTCACCGTTCTCACTGTAAAGAAACCTTCCTTAACCTGAAGATGAAACTTATTTTCTTCCAATCTTAAAGGATGTCCACTGATATGACCGATTAGTAAACAATACATAATATATATTTATTTATTTATTAGTCCAAAATGTACTTATTTACTTATTCCATGACATACAGCCGCCATGTCTTTCTGCTGGTTATTTACTTTGCATTATATATTTATTGAGCCAATATATAATTTATGTAGTGGAGGTTATATAGGATTGATTTAGCACCAATAAAATGCCAGACAGAACATATAAGTTGCTTCTTTGTAATGTATGATTACTATAGACATGTGATAAAATATTTGGTTGAAAATGTCCCTAAAATGCTTTTTACACCATTTGTTTTAGAACAGGAAAAAGCAACCAATAACCTTCCAGATGTTGGAAAACAATTCCTCCCACCAGTCCAAGAACTCTGCAGCCAGGGAATGATAGATTGTGAGGGCTACTTACTGCCTATCCATGTTTAGAAGAACCGCACGTTTATATGCAGTAGCTCTGTGTTAGTCTACCGAGCATTTCCGGGTGATTGCAAGAATATGAAAAAGCTATTCTTTTCTTATAAAATTTATATTTAGAATTGGTATTTATTTGATACTCTCCATAAATTTCATAGACGTTTTTTAAACTTAATATGTTTTTTTAAGGTAAAATTCCTGTAATACTGTATCTCTATCTCAATTATTAGTAGTTTTCCACTGACTCAGACAGTCCATAGTTGCTTTGAAAGCAACAGTGTAACTATTCAGTTGCTGAAGGAACCCCAGAGACCAGTGTCTTTGTGAAGGATGTAAAACCAATGCCCATAAATACTGTAGGAACCTCAGGTGTTTACATATAAAATTATATTTCTTTGGTTAATAACATTGATTCAATGAAACACTATAGAATTGTCAAAAATCAAAGCAGAAAATGTAAATGTTATTTACTGCATTTTGCTTAGAAACTATCCTAATTTAATCAGAAAAAATGTAGACAGACAACTGTTGTATCAAGGATAATATAGGTCAACTATAAAATGATCATTTTATAATATCCTTAAGTGTGTGTTTTAAACTGCTCAGATGAGATTATTTCAATAACTAAAACAAAAAGGCAAGCAGTTACTTTCATAGTTCAGGGATTTTCAGAATTAACTTACTTTAATTAAAAAAAATGTATCCTTCCTAGTGTCATACTGAATGCAATATCAGCCAAATAATGATCTTACATATACTGTGGAGTGTCACAATAAACTGTTTCAGAAAAATGCAGATATGCTGTATTTATATTTCACTAAAGATATTGATTCTTTAAATTCTGTTAAATACACTTATGTAAATGCCCCACAATCATGCAAAATGAATGTATGCAAGTGAATGGATCTTGCAGCAGATAATTCCGTATCTGCATCTCCTATATGGAATAGTGTATTGTAAAATACAGTATTTTATTTACACATTATCTTAAAGGCCATCTCCACCATTATAACAAAAAACTGGGTACTTGTCAGTAGAGATGTCCGAACTTCGCAAAATCCGGTCCGCTCGAGGATCCGCAAATTTTCGAAAAATTTGAAAATCTGTGAGCGGACCCATTAAAATGAAAAAATCTTCGAAAATACGAGAAATCCTCGTAATTTTGAAAATCTTCGAAAATGCGGTTTTTCATGCATTTTTGAAAATATGAGAAATCCTCGTAATTTCGAAAATTTTCGTAAACGCGGTGCGGAAACGTTCGGAAGGCAGAAAACCGGAAAATCCACGATATCCGCCATTCGCGAACGAGGTAAATCCGCCGCGGATTCGGGTTCGGATCCGCGAACTGGGCCATCACTGGGCCATCAGTAGCCTGCTCCCAACCCTAACTGATATTCAACACTTTATTTGCAATTAAATGCATTGCCAACCAGATATAAAAAGGACCTGTTCAAAAACTTATTTTTAAATAAGATTTTTAATTTATTTTATTTTTAAGTAATAAGAAAACTTATTATTAAATACCCGGCTACAAATGCATGTAATAAAATGGCAAAAATAGCAGCTGTGGGAACTGGAAGATAACTGACATGTCACCAGTTTTTTCTTTTTAAGGGTGGACATGACCTTTAGGACCATGCTCTATCTTTCATATTATAATTTTTCAGCCACTTCAATGTATGTTGATATAAGATTTCAAAAATGTGCTGGTCAAAAAAAATAAGGAAAAAAGGACAACTTAGCACAAATTTTTGATTGTTTTACTGGTTACCTGACCATCATTACAAACATTTATCTCCCCCCCTTTTTTTTTTGGTGAAGGTTTATGAAAAGTAAATAGTGTCTAACTATATAAAAATATAAAACTTTAAGTTATATTAGCATAACTGACCTTTATTTTATATAGAAAACGAACTCCCTACCATTATGTAGTCAGTGAATCATCAAGCAAATTGTTGTACCTCTTTTTCCCCTGTTGTCATAAGATAGACATATGTGTTTCAAGATTTTAAAGGCATGTCCAGGCAAAAAATAACTTTAGCTATAAATGATCTTCAAGCCCCCAAACCCCACCTTCGCATTAAAAATATTTTCCATATATGCCCCTGAAGTCCCTTTCTTAACCCGGACCCTCTCCGCTCCTCATCTGCTCTGTGGCTGTCAGCCACTCCACTTTCTGGCTGCGGCTGTCAGTAAAGGCACAACATGACATCACACCTAATCGTCTGACAGTCGTGACCAGGAAGAAGAGGATATTTTTGGAAATAATTGTTAATGCGAAAGTGGGGGTTTGGGGAGTAGAAATTATTTAAAGAAATTATTTAAAGAAAAAGTTATTTTTCACCTGGACACTGCTTGCATTTGGGATAAGAAGTGCATGCCAGATATAGGAAAGACACAATATACAATGCATTCAATATAATGTTGGTATAAGAGAATGGGAGCACAGTGGATAGTGGCTCATTTACCCACAGCCCCTATCGCTGTGGGTAAATGTCCCAATCGTAATTCATTATCATGTCTGCGAATGTGGGTAAACCCCGAAAAGGAAAATATTCCCAGCAGGATTTTAATGCCAGCTATTATAATCCAGCGCTAAAAGTAGTGCAAACTCGAGTGTAGGATGCGTGGGTGTCTTTTGCATAACCTGCACATCCAGCACTAATATGGAATTAAAGTCACGTTAACCGGTTAGCACGACTTTAACTCTGTAAATTTGCCCAGCGCCTCTGGGTAAATCAGCCCCAAAGAATTTTACAGGCCGAAGAAGTAAAAAAAATATAATTTTTCTGTATCTGACCTCGATCCTGGGATGCTTTAAACTCCCTTGCGAGCCATACTGCATCTCGGAATCCTGGTCAGGTAAGACGTAACTTTTTTCTGCATTGGCCCCTATTACAGCATTCAGAGAGCATCTTTTATCGGTCAGTGAAAATATACAAAACTTAATTAAAATTTATATCGGTTGTATTCAATTAGATCAACTGGACTTGAAGTTTAGTTCTTGAAGACGTTTCGCTAGTCATCCGACTGGTTTTCTCAATTTAGAATGACTTATACAAGAATCTTGGCAATTATGTACCCAGCCATGTACAATGCTGTTTTGACACCTTACTCTGGGCGTTTCTATAACACCTCTTAGCCACTATCTAATCACACCCTTAACACTTGGCTGTGATATGCTAATTGGGATTTTCCAGGGTATATAATTGCCACAGATTCTTGTACAAGTCATTCTGAATTGAGAAAGCCAGTCGGATGACTAGCGAAACGTCTTCAAGAACTAAACTTCAAGTCCAGTTGATCTAATTGAATACAACAGATATACCATGGCCTGGATGAATGAGAACCTGCACAAGGTTAATTAAAATTTCAATAAATGTGATGTAGTGGTGTATACATTTTGTTAACAATATATTTCTATATAAGGTGTGATATAAAAATACATAGTATTAAACATAATACTAGGGACCCATGTGCTCCTTAGACCTATTCGCTCAATATTTAGAAACCTGTGGTGCTCAATGCTTACCATTTGATGCCGTTTCTGCATGTACAGAAATCCTCAAACGCTGGAGGATTTTCGAACGGGGTTTGGAAAGAAATCTAAAAGTGGAATTCCAGAGTTCTGCCGCAAAACCGGGTTTGGATCTGTGATCTGGCCATCTTTACTGAGCAGGTGTATATACCTGCTCAGTAGCTTTGGACCATCTTTCTTTGACTCCTAAATAAGATGTTGACCTGTGGTCACTGACCGGGGTCTGCCGTATATTAAGGCTGGTACATAAAGTATGAAAGAAGAACAAAAATTAAATTTTTTAGTCTTAATATAAAATCCTTTTTTCCCCAGAACATTATATATACATTATAAGATACATCTCCAGTAAGCTACATTAACATACATTCAAAAAGTAGCTTCTGTAACCAAGAAGGCTTCTGTGTTGGCTTCTAGACAACATGAATTGCAGAAATTCTACCAAGAAAAACGAAAAATAATCGATGATTTTACTGCTGTTTCTCTCTTTTTTTGCATTCATTCTGTTCCCAGCAAAAAAAATCAACTTTCTAAATGTACCTGTTATCTCTGTGTTAGCTCTGGTGGCTTAGTAGAGTAATATTCTACTTTTAGAAACACACAGCCTATGAGGCTACAGGTATAAATCCCTAGACTTCCAAAATAATAATTTTCTTTCTTTTGCTTGATGCTGGATAGAAAATAAACTGCAAAGATTAGTTGATTTTTTTTGTAAGGAAAGCAAATAAATGTTTGGAGGGAATAGAGATTGTTTAAAAAACAACACTTGAACACTGTTCTGTGTCAGAGAAGCAGAATCTGCAGTTACATGATCTGTGCCTAACAGAAGTACAGGGTCTCTGAATTGGTTGGTCTCTGAATATGATTGGATGTCAGCTTTCACCATTTACAAACAATTCTGCAATTTACATTCGGGACATTCACCTTAAGTAGTTGGTTCTATGAACAGGAATTTGAAGTTGGAATTTTCTGGAGCTGCTATTACAGTAAATATATTTTAAAGTATTCAGACACTTTCTCTAGAGGACTACACACAGAACTGTAGTCCTGTACAATGAGATAGATTGGCAGAATTCCTAGTTACAGAAATCATTTGTCGAAATAAGAGAAGCGTAAAGTAACCCTTTAGTGATACAAAATATTCCTCTCAATGTAAAAAATAGTTCTTCTAACTAACTTGTATTTCAAAAATCCTATTGCATGCAATATTTTGCATATTTAATGCCAACTCATAATTAGCTTTATAACTGTTAATTTGTCCTCCCAAATCCTACTCTCATATACTGTAAGTCATGGTTTTATATCCTGGACTAATGAGATCTAACCAGATAAAAACATGTCTATGCCTTTAGGCTGTATTCATGTTATTGACCCAATGGTTCTGGACACATCGTTAGTCCAAGGATAAAAGGCTGTAGCTTTACATTTGTTTGGAATGATACTTACTGCATTAAATAACATTTTCTAAAAAAAAGGGTTAAAGAATAATGGAGAAGAAAAAACAAAATATAACTAGAAAAAATATTCTAAAGAGGAAGAGGTTATACCTTAAAGTATATGCCAATAAAGAAATATTGAACATAATTTTATGGATGTTGTCAAATTGGTTTAAAATCATTTGGACTCTACAACAGTTATTAAATGTTTAAAATGACCTGTATTTCCTCTTGAAACTGCAAATGCTTGTTTGATGTGCTTATCTTAAATACAGTACAGATGGAACCATGCAAGAACTGAATTCTGCCGTGCATTTAGAAATCTGCAGGGATCTTGGCCACAGTAACATTTTATGTAGAACCATATGCCAACTAAGTTTTTTTTGTGGTGGGTGGGTTAACAGAAGGTATACCAGTGGATTTACTGTATGTTAGCTCAAAAGATGGTTTGTTTATGTTGGCACTTTGAATCAAATTAATCTATTTGGTCTCATTCCATGATATTGTTCCGAGAGATAGAAACTCTTTTCAGAATGACATTTCCTAGTCAACTTTATAGATGTGATACACTTTTGGTAATATTTTTTCATTTTTTATTCATGCTGGCATGTAAAGTTGAACTAAATCTTTCAAAAAAAATCTTTGAAACAAGTGCTCCCCTATATGGTTTTAGTGGCATAGCTGGGTATCTGCTCATAAGACCAAAGATAAAGTGCTGCTTTTGATGCTGGTCAGGAAAACAGGATTCTGAACTCTTAATTAAGTTTTACTGATTTTTATTTTATATAAAATGTGTACTACAAAAAAGAAACAAAGGCAAAAGTTAAAAAAAGAAATGAAAAAAAGTTTAAAAAATCTTTGGGTCTGAAACCTGTTGCACAGCATGTTTCACTGATAAAAAACCAACCCTTTTGATCATAGCTATAAGTCTGTGCCTTCTATGCAAACCTATATGATTTTTATTGCACACATTATCCAGTTTAGTGGAAACTGTCAGGCGAGGCATAAACCACTATCTTGCTCCAGTATCTGGATACCCATGCCTGCAACTATGTGGGTATGTGGGTACAGTCTTTATAAATATTATTACTGGGGGGGTTTATTTGGCATGTATTTGTATTATTGAACTGAACTGACCATTTTATTATATTTGCACAAGGCCAACAGGGAGATTTAGGCACAGCTGTAATAGCTCTGTGAAAATTCAATACATGCTTTATGCTTTACCCACATTGCTACTTTAATGGCAGCAATCATCTGCTATAGGGGCATATTTATAAATAGTCACACAATATTAAGAAAATTATTTTTCTTAATATTGGTTAGCGCGACTTTATATACCGCTGTGTCCCTGTTTATATTCTACTTATGAGTAGTGAACTTTGTAAGTGTGTTTATGTAGGCAGGGTGTGTGTATATGTGACAGTGCTTATTAATATCATTGTGTATGTGCTATATTTATTATGGAAGCCCTTGGTAACCTTTACTGCTGATTAAAACCCTGGAGCTAGTTCTGCTGTAGGCAGTAACACATATATGCGGTATTATTGCATGTGAAACAATAAATGTTATGTTTTATGAAGTCCTGTGAGTGCCTCCGTATATGAACCTATACTTTCCTTTGGCCAGGCACCCAGGCATAGACGATGAGAATGGAGTGTTAACCCTATGAACTAATATATATATTTAGAGAGAGTATATTCATGTATATTGCATTAAAGGATTCTAATTTACTTGTGAAAAGCAAATATATTAAAGATAATTTCAACTGTATTGAAATTATGGATTGAAATAAAAAATAAATGGAGAGTAATTGCCTTTTTCAAATTGGAGCTAAACTGCATGCTATCCAAGCTAGGACAGAAAGCATTGATTAAATCATCCTTATTAATTTTTCATGGTTATTTTTTGTAAAAACCACTTTGTTGTATTTGTTCTTTCTATAAACACATCATCTATAACTAACCTTCAAGAATGTTCTGGGTTGCCCAATCCCCTGAAAATTGTTAAATCAGCATCTGGAAAATCTATCTATCCATCTGTCTGTCTGTTTGTCTGTCTATCTTCAATAGGGGCATATTAGGGGGCCCACTTAAGTAATCTAACACCAAAGGGTGATAATCCAAAAATATTTTAAAGTCTATTTCCCAAAAAGCCAGGAAAGCCTACTCCTACCTCTTTGGGTGACTGCTAGCAAGAGCAGGGTGCAACTCGTGCTGGTGCTGACAGCTCACCACCTGTTGCTCTGTTTCCAGATCATGACTATCTCTCCAACAGAATCTTTAATGTTAAAATAGATAGTCATGCATGCATAAAGCAATGAAAAGTGAGCTTTCAACTACTGCATGAGAGAAACTTTGCCAGCTCCCCACAATGGGAGTCAAATAGTTGAAAAGTTCTAATGAAATACAATTATATCCAGAACTTTCCAAAAAATTTATTTTATTTTCACACGTGGTACATTCGAGTGAGAAAGATACCGAAAGTTTGTTTCGAGACCAATTTCAAGATAATGTCTCAATGAAATAGCTATAATAGCCTTTTGCTTTTCAAAATGGGCAGCAAGGTTGCAGAAGAGGTTCAATGCTAATTAAAGGAAAGTGATGCTTTTGGGGCTTAAAAATCCTCGCCTGTTCTAATTTTCCAATAAAGACAAATTTATGGGGCTATTCACATTGAAGGATAAGTGCTTGCATGAGGATATTTATACTTTAAAATACATTAATGGGCCATATAATAAACTCTATGGTGCACTGATCACCAATAAATCAAATCATGTAACACATGGGCATATCGTATATATGGTACTTTAAGATTACAACACATGTAAGTTACAGTAAGAATGGTAAAACTGTGGAACTGTCTTCTGTTAGATGTGGCAATAACATGTGCATGGGATAGTTTCAAAAGGAGGCTAGTTGTAATTTTAAACTTGCCCATCAAATGGTACTAGAGTACGTCAAGGTCTATATCTTAACTCAGGAGCACTGGGAGAAAGGTACCGGTAAGTATTGCAAACATGGGGATTTGAGCTGTTTAGTATATGTGGGAAAGTTTGTGAATTGAGGGTAAATTAGTGGGATCATTGAATAGTTCCAAGAGCCTGATATTTTTCATTGAATCAATTGTTGAGCAATTATATAGACAAAAATGATATATTCCAAAAGGATATTTTCAGATTGGCTTTTTCTTTTCCTCTGGATCAAATGCTTTGACACTGGGTTTGGACCTAACAAAAAGAAGTTTCCTGTGAGTCGAAATGAACTAGAGTGGAACGTGTCCCTTATTCTAAAGGATCTTGGTTTTAAGGACATAGAAAAAGAAGAACATTTAATCATTTGATGGTTGTATGGTTTGTGTGAAAGTTTGAAAATAAGTTTGAAAATAAGGATTGTTTGTGCTGATAGTGTGCTGTGTTAAGGACTGTGTGTGCAGGACTGTGTGTGCAGTGAGCAGATTAATCTTTTTTTCTTCCAATTAAAGGGGTGCACTGGGCTTCTATATTCTAGTATTGCACCTGTTGTAATCGCAAACAGGTTGTGAAAGAGTTAATAAGTATTTAGTTTTTTTCCTCCTCTCTTCCAGGCTCTTGCACTAATTGGTGTGGGGGCTGGGGCCAATTAGTTAAGTAGGACTCACATTTGTTTGGACCTAACAAAAAGAAGTTTCCTGTGAGGGGAAACAAACTAGAGTGGAACGTGTCCCTTGTTATAAAGGACCTTGGTCTTAAGGACATAGAAAAAAAAGGACATTAAACAAGAAGGGCAATTAAAAAAGGTTGGTGTATCACTGTGCTGGTGTTGTGTATTAGAAGGGACAGTTTGTCAGTACCATGCAATGTGCATCCTGCCACATGTATAGGAACATGGAGAAGGCGTTCCAGGGGACCTATGTCTGTGTCAGGTGTGAGTGGGTTGTCCATTTGGAAGCTGAGGTGGAGAGTCTAAGGGGGCAGCTTGCAGCATTGCAGGGGTTGGTAAATCTGGGGGGACAGCAGGCACTTGCTGGGGCCAGTATAGAGGTGGGTGGAAGTAGGACAGGGAAAGTTGAGGGGGGAGGTAGTTTTGTTGTGGTTACTAGGGGAAATGGGGGATGGAAGGGTAGGGTTGCTGCTTCCCAGCTTGCCCATCCCAACAGATTTGCCACCTTATGTGATGAAGTGGAGGAGGACAGCTCGGAATTAGCATGTATGGAGCGGGCCAATCCCTTGAGCACCCAGGGGACTGCCATCTCTAATACAAGGGAGTATGAATTTAGGATCAGGAATGCTAGGCAGGTGGTAGTGGTAGGGGACTCCATTATAAGGAAGGTAGATCCGCCAAGACTCTACATGCCAAACTGTGTGTTGCCTGCCTAGTGCTTGGGCTGCAAGTTTGGGGAGTGTGCTCATTATGGGGGACTTTAATTACCCTAACATTAATTGGTGGGGTGGAACTGCCAACAGAAAAGGGCGATGAGTTCCTGAATGTGCTGCAGGATAATTTTCTCTCACGGGTGGTTGAAGTTCCAACTAGAAAAGGAGCTCTGTTGGATCTGGTAATATCTAACATTGTGGAGCATATTATAGATATAAAGGTAACTGGAGGCTTAGGGAATAGTGAGCATGAAATAGTGTCGTTTGGACTATGTTATTGGAAGGAAAAGTGGGTTAACAAAAACTTTTAATTTCGGGAAAGCAAATTTTCCCAGGTTAAAACTAGCTCTTCAGAATGTCAACTGGGATAATGTATTATCAGGTAAAGGTATTGAACAGAAGTGGATTGTGTTCAAGGGGATTTTAAGCCAGTTCACATCTAAATTTTTACCCTTGGGAAATAAATGTAAAAAAATAAATCTGCGCCCATGTGGCTGAATTCTGATGTAAAGAGGCAAATGGAAAGGAAGAAAAAGGCATTTAAAATCTTTACGGCAGAGGGAACGGAAAGGGCCTCCAGTGGACATTGTTATAGCTGGTTCATTGGTCAGTTTAAAATAAAAAAAGCTGGATGAGTTTCTGCAAACAAGGAATGTTGCAAGTCACTGGTATTGATACATAAAGTAGAGTTGATCCAGGGATATTTCCGATTGCCACTTGGAGTCAGGAAGGAATTTTTTTCCCCTTCATAAATTTGGTGTTTTTTATTTTTTTGCCTTCCTCTGGATCAACAGTTAGACAGGAAATGAGGATATTGCTAGATTGGTTGGACTGGATGGACTGGATTCAACCTTTAATACTATACTATTCCTGTGCTCTGTTCTGTATTTGTGTAATACCTGTGGATTAAGATGCTTGGGATATAGCTGACATGGAAACTCTGTCACTCACAAGGATGGGCTAAAAATAAAGTTAATGCAGAAAGAAGAAAGGCAATGTAAGTCCAACAGTGTCCATAATTCTGTTTTACTATTTTCATTCCCACAAGACCCTAGAGCATTAGGGTGTCTGTAGCCATCACAAAATAACGAAGAAAAACATCCTTCTAACTATATTTATAATAAAAGCAATTTTAAATCAATACTGTTTCATTTTTGCATTACCTCAAAAATGATGTCAATGCTATTTTAAAATTCCTTATTCTTGTACCAGTAAATTTTTAAAACTAATTAGCACTTTTTTGTATTTCCACACAATCAAACTACGCAATGTAATTGCTTATTGTAGGTATTGTTATTCATTTTCAAAACATCATAGGTTGCACTTTGTGTCTTTTCATGTACTGCTCTTTTAGCTTAGTGGATTGTGATTTAACTGCTTTACTGTGAGGGCAGGGCAGGTGAGATATTACCACTTACTTATTCTACATTTATTTTAATTAGTTTCATAACCCCAAATATGCAATTACTGGATTTAAACTATGCCTGTTTATCATATTTTAATAAGCTATTTGTGTTTATTCATACTTTTAAACTACCAGCATTAAAGTAGAATCAAATTCTATAAACAAATTTAGCTGAGCTAATTCTCCACCTGGGAACCTGGACTGCTCTGCTATATTTACAAGTTTTATACAAGTCTTAACCTTACATAAAATGGACTATACAAAGTGAACAAGGCTACATATAGAAGGTGATCCAGGTAGTGATCAGAATGGGTAGATGTGGGTAGATTTTATACTGAATCAGATCAAAGTAAAATGGACACACAAATCTACTTTACTCAAATGTTTTTTATTATGATACTCAAAATTCCTTGCAAGGACTAACTACATGTTATTATTATAAGCAACAGTCCTTTTAAGTGCTAATGGGTTTTTATCCTTTTTGTTGGACTGTGTTTGTGTGTGTGTCAGCAGTGATCACCATAATAATTAATTGTAATAATAATAATAATAATAATAATAATACAGAAATCCCAATATTTAATAGTATTTATCTGTTAATTTACTACAGCAGGTGTGTTCCTTATACCTTGAGGAGAAATATTTCCTTTTACATCCAGAGTGTTTTGTGGGAACAAACAGGGTAATTCAATAAAAGTTCTTATAATTTAAAATGGTGCTAATTTTGCCCCAACCAATCAGATGTTAGCTTTCAAATGTTAAATAAGTTCTGATTGGTTGGGACAAAATTAGCACCATTTTAAACGATAAGAACTTTTATTGAATCTCCCTGAAAATCTTTGGTTTTCTACAGCTGACTGAAAAAGTATATGAAAAATGTTTTTTGTGTTTTAGAAGTTTAATTACTGTTAACTTTGGGTTGAAAATAAATGAAAGTCTATAAAGTTAACCCCCCCCCAAAAAAATAATAAAAAAAATAAAAAAACAAGCCCCCCAATGTTAATATTGATTTTCGACTACAAATTTAACCTTGTTTATTTTTAAATGTTGACTCCAATAAACATTAGCAGCATTCCGACCCTCCTGCATCAGAGACTGTACAGCTATGGATCGGGGAAAAGGTGAGCATAACTGACTTTTAATTAAGCATTAACTTCCAGTATATTAAAATGAGTTTGTTCATCTCTGTTATTGTGAAGGATGGATTTGTCAAGATGGCCAGAGATTTCTGTAAGTTGGTTTCTTGACTTTATTCTCATAACTAAAGTTAAAGCTTGTAAGAGATAGAGATGGCTATATAACTATATAAAGTTTGGTCCGTTTTCGAGCTTTCGAACTTCAGAGAAAGTTTGAAAGTTCAAAACTTTGAATTCGGACCCAGTCAAGTCAATGGGAGAGTGATAGTTTGAAAAGTCTGGGTGTTTTACAGCTAAACTAACAATGGTAACTAGCTCTAAATGGCTGTGGCATCTGGGAAATGGTCTGGGGAACATGTCACACGAGCGGGCAATTGTTGAGTTTTGTGCAAGCTACATTCGAGGGTTACGGCCAATTCGAGGGTTACCGAATGATACTTTCGAGGGTAACCAAAATAAACGCTACTTTTGAGGGTTAGCGAACAATACTGTCGAGGGTTAGCGAAAACGATCCACACATTTGAGGGTTACCAAAATCGGACGTTACTTTCGAGGGTTACCGAAAACAAACGATACTTTCGAGGGTTAGCGAACGATACATTCGAGGGTTAGCAAAAACGATCCGTACATTCGAGGGTTACCGAAAAAGAACAATACTTTCGAGGGTTAGCGAACAATACATTCTAGGTGTAGTGAATGGCCTGTAAATTCGATGATTATCGAATTTACAAAAATGATCGAAAATACAGCCACAAGTCCGAAAAAACTAACTAGTTCAAACTCGAACTACTTTGAATAGTTCAAGTTCCTCCGAACGAATAAAGTTTGGCTCGAACTCTGGTTCGAGTTCTAGTCCATCCCAAGTCAGAGTTTGTTTTAACTACTTCATTGTTTCAGTGCATACAGTACAGTATTCATACAGTACAGTATGTTCATTTTTTTCTTCTAGAATGCTGCTTTTTAGCTTAACATGACAATAACTTTCCAAGTGCTTTGTATGACACTACAGCCATGTCTTTTTGTGTAGGGGAGGCAAAGTTAAAGCCTGGTATAAAAATACAATGCAAGGTCAGAGAGATAACCTTTCCCAAGAAAATGCAACCAAACAGGGGGTGTCAGCCTAGATAATTGACCCAAGGTAATTAGTTATGGCCTTCAATACTGTGGTTAACTTCATGTCATTTCTTTTTTATGCATAATATTGTATGTAAAACTCCCATGTTTTTACTGCTCACACACCTGCTAAGCACATATTCATGACATATGAAGAATGAGCATTGATAATCTTTTTATTTGCTTGATTTAACTACAGAAGAAAGAAGTTTCATCTTCAGGTTAGGAAAAGTTTCTTTATAGTGAAAACAGTGAAACTGTGGAACTGGCTTCCATCAGATGTGGTAATGGCAACTTCATTCAATAGTTTTAAAAGTGGGCAAGATAAGTTTCTAAAACTAAACAATATTGAGAATACTGGTATTGATACATATACTGCAGTTCTGGTTGATCCAGGGACACTTTCCGATTGCCATTTATAGTCAGGAAGGAATTCTCCCCCCCACACACACACTTTTTAGCTGGGTTTTTTGCCTTCCTCTGGATCAACTGTTAGGTAGGGTAGAAAAGGAGGGTGAAAAGGTTGGACGTATGTCTTTATTCAAACTCAATGTTACTATGTTACTATATAAGATCAGTAGCACTTCCACTATATAATAGTAATTGTGCCTTAGGAGTGCTCCCACAGTCCCCATTAGTGAATGTTGTGGGGGAAATATGCCAATATTAGGCATTATCTTTTAAATTCTAGATTTTTCCATCCATTAAATAAAAACATATTAATTTACTGTACTACAGTGATTAACAGATTATTTATGATGTTGGGAGATAGCAAACTCTAAGAACTAGTCTGTCTTTTCAAGCCATTAGTGGCTAGGTATAATTTTCTAGGTGCATGGCTACTACCTGGCTCTTTGGACTTGTCTAGTCTTTCTGTACTGTATATCAAAATCAAGTAGTATTCATAATATGAACTAATAGATATAACATTCCCAGAATATAAGTTCAATTATGTAACATGACTGACTTGAAACATTGTGACAGGAACAATCTGTTTTTGTCTCAAGTTCACATAAAATGTTGTCACTTTTTTGGGTTAAGTTACTGACATGATTCAAATTATCTTTGGACCTGTAACCTCTAAGGCAGGTACGTGAAGCTCCTACCATATACATCAGCTTTTGGCCTTTTCCATTAACAATAGTTGAAATAATTCCCGAACAGTATGTTAGAGATAAATGGTGTGACATAATTTGTGCTTTGCTTCCAGAGGATATATGGAGATTGGAGTAGAGAAGACAATTTCCTGTTCAGACCACTGCTGTATACTACATTTACATTTTAAGCCAGTAATATATTGATTGGCGGACTTATAATTTATATAACTGTAGTCTTTTGAATGGCAGTGCAATAAATATTGTAGGCTATTTTCTTTACCAAGTTTAGTACAGGTACTAATATCTGTTGTATTCAATTAGGTCAACTGGACTTGAAATGTAGTTCTTGAAGACGTTTCGCTAGTCATCCGACTGGCTTTCTCAATTCAGAATGACTTGTACAAGAATCTGTGGCAATTATGTACCCTGGAAAATCCCAATTAGCATATCATAGCCAGGTGTTAAGGGTGTGATTAGATAGTGGCTAAGAGGTGTTATAGGAACGCCCAGAGTAAGGTGTTAAAACAGCATTGTACATGGCAGACAGTTGGTGTCGAACCCCCCCACCTCTATTTAGGCTTGGTTTCTTTATTTTCACATAAATGGCCTCCTTAACACCTCTCTTGAACCAGTCACGTTCCTTCGCCAGTATGTTAACATTACAATCTTCAAAGGTATGTCCTTTACAGGTACTAATGTTTAAATTAGTGATCATTAAGGTAAATTCAAACATAGAGTGAATGATTGTACTTCATTAAAGAAACCGATTAAACAACAGTCCCAAAAAGTTATATAGTGAATCATGAACTTTACAAACCAAATTGGTTTCACTTTGAAAGGTTATCCATACTTACCAATAGAAAGACTACCCACTTCACAGCTACAAATATATTTTAAATTAATTATTTTATATACAAACACAATTAAGACTCCAAGTCTCCAATAGTCTCCAATAGAGAAAAGTCTTCTGTTATCTCATAAACAAATTATAGCACAACACAAAATGTCTGGACTTACAAAATGGTAATTTTCTCTTATATATTCCTTTATTTAATTATAAAGTGTAGACATGTACTGTATATGCAGCAAAGTAAAGTAGGTCCAACAAGATTTACTGATTACATGGATGAATCATTGCTGTTGGCGATGGGATTTGTTGATCCAGGTGTTTAATTAGGGAATATATAATTAGCCTATGAACGATTGTTTTATTGCATTCTGGGAGGTTGATTTTATGAATGCCTTTGTAAATTCTTGAAAGCTACAGGCAATTTCCACAGAGATTGTCCATGTATTTTGTGACTGTGTATGGCCATTTTAGGAATTAAAATTGAAGTAATAAGAATAAAGCCAGTAAGATTGCACTGGGTTAACAAATACTTTTAATTTTAAGAAAGCAAATTTTCCCTGGATGAATATAGCTCCT